>PVIW01001692.1:0-273526 GCA_004026585.1 Noctilio leporinus
TTTTAGAAAGAGGGGAAGGGAGAGAGGCAGAGAGGGAAAGAGACATCAGTGTATGGTTGCATTTCACCTGCCTCCAGCCACAGACTTGACTGGAAACCTGGTTTGCAACCTGGTTATGTGCCCTGGCTGGGGAATCGAACCTGCGACCTTTGGGTTCGCAGGCCGGCACCTTAACCACTGTGCTACCAGCCAGGGCTCGGGAGACATTTTTAAGAGCTGGTGCTTGTGGGTAAATCTCTGTATCTTACTCTGAACACTTGAGATTTCTTCCTCCCCCTTTTGCCAAAAAGTGTAATATGTACTTCCTGTTTCTCCTGTCCCCCTCCTCCTGGACTCTCCTCTTAATGAGAAGGATCCTTACATCATCTGCCTCATAAAACCCGTGGGTGTGCAGGCTAATTTTAAGGCGTCCTCTTCATGAGCCACTTATCTATTTTCCTTTCTATTCCAAAGGACAGACATTAAATTACATCTCTGAGTGGATGCGATTAATCATCTGTTCCAAGGTGTAGGAAAGAACAAAAAGGTTAGGGGCATTTAAAGCCTCTTTTCTTTTCCTTCCTGTTAGGAGAAGGCAGACCATGGGTTGAAAAGCTGATTTATTTCCCTTAAACCTATTTGAAGATCACCTTTAAAACAAGGGGTCAAATGTGGCTTAAGATGAACTCCCTGCACTGTGTTCACACAAGTCCCCGGGTTGTAGTATTTCAAGGCTCATAAATACTGCAGTCCTGTGACGGCTGCCATCTACCACGACAGTATCCACGGGTTTGGAGGGATTGTGGTCTTTCCGTGAAAGGGTGGTGAGAAGGGAGACATGATGGTTGACTTGTGGGGAAACCGCCTGAAACCATGATACGCTGTTTGAACTTGGCCCTCTGCCATCAGGCAAATGAGTCCTTACTGCAGTCCACACGGTAGTTATCCCAGGCAACGTCATTCACTCGATGATCGCGGGAGGTAACTTGCTTTTGGTGGCTGGGCTTATCATCTTCAAACATTTACCCAATAAATCGCGCAGCGTTGAGCGAAGGTCACCTCGCATTTTTAGCATTCCTCTGGCCCTCAAGGCCCAAAACCAAGGCAAGTGCCAGGCCACGGACTGTTGAAATATAGTCTGTTACAGAGGGGACACTTTTTCCCTTTCCAAAAATATTAGCAGGATGTATTCAAATACTTTTTACAAACCTCTTATTGAAAAACAGACAACTGATGTCATAAACCTGATGAACGTTAAAGAACCTACAGCACCACCTAAGCAAAGACAGAGACACGGAAGGGAACGGTCTCAGAATTCCATCCAGCGGGCTCGCTGCTACCCCACTCAGCAAACCTGCTCCCCAAAGACCAATGCTGGCTGCACAAGTCCCCACTTTTTCTTGGACGGCGACCTATCAACTTGTTTCATGGTGAATGTAGGAACGTGATACGAGGCCTGTCCCCAAAGTATCAAGCTCAGGCGGTTTTAATTATTGTGACAGGCTGGTTCCATCGTGTCGGGACGGACCCTTGTACGCACCCATTGTAAAGAGCCAGCGCGAAAAATGAGAAAAGCAACAGATGATTTCCAGGTGGGAGGCGGAGGCTATGCCACCTTGAGCCACGCCGGGGCTTTCTGTGTCTTTTCTTGGCAACTACGTCTGAACATTTACAAACTAAACTTCTTCCTCTTTATTGGCAGCGGGTAATTGACCGATTTTTTTCTTTTAGTCATTTAAATTGCTCCTTGTTCATTTTTGCTAGGAATATAGTGGAAGACGCTGCCTGATTCTGATCCATTCCGTCATTTTTTAAAAATTCTGGGCGATATTTGTACATTTTTAAAATTTTATTGTTGTTGTATTACTTCCATCCCCTTTTTCGTGCATTATTTTTTAAGAAGCAACCTGGCTCTTCCCTGATTCATCATCCAATCTTCATGTGTAACGTTTTTATTTTTGCGAACCTCTCATCACCTTGATTAGTGCTTTCTCCCAACATTTTCTTTCCATGTATGACGAGAAATGAACAGCAAAGCCATTAACAGCCTACTATGGCCATGCAATCAATAACAATACTTTACTTTAAAAGTACAATAAAAATATTTAACAATACGGGATTGTTCATGTGTGAAAAAACTAGATTATAAAATAGGGCATAGAGCGTGCGCAAGTATGCAAAGAAATGTTTTTAAAATATATTTCTGAGTAAGTTTTAACGGTGATTTTTCCCCCTAGGTCAAAAGATTGCTTATAATTTTTCTGCATATCCAACTTCCCATATTATACAAATGTTGCTTTTAAAGTGGAAAAATATTCTTAAGTTTTATAACACTTAGCCTTTTCAGAAGGAACACAGACAGTGAAGAAGGGCATAAAGTAAGAAATGTCTCTTCTCCACTTCCCAGAACTCTCAGTTCAGCGCCCCAGAGGTTACCGCTGATGGCTGGTGTCATCACCTGTCAGTGCCCATATGAGCACGCACCAGTATGCATACATGCACGTATGTGCACGTGTGTGAGCACGCTTCTGTAGTAAAATGCAACATGATACATAATGTTGCTATCTGGACGGGGTAACTGAAAGAACCGTGTTTAACATTCAAGTACTTTTAGAGGACTGGTGCACTATATTGAAGACATTTTAATTTTTACTCTTAGTTTTTGTGTTCATAATAATGAGATTAAAGTGAGAGGCCATCTCTCTCACCAGCAGACATGGTTATTAAGACCGTAGAGGCCTTTGCATATATGTATGAAAATGGTACGTTACCTGGGACTAAACTATCTAACCTGGAACAGCACAAGGCACTACATGTGGCTGGTTAGGTTAACCCTTTGGTGTAGCTGGGTTTTCTTTAATTCCCTTCCTTCCGTTCCTGCTTCCCCAGGGCAACTGTGAACACACACGAAAGGTCTCCGCAAGCCGAAATAAGTTCCAATTACAGGTACAAGATCATTTCCTGAACCTACAAAGGGCCTCTAAATGCCTCCTGCAGAAGAGCGGGCCAGGGTAAGAGAGCTCCCCCCCATGTCAGCTAAACAGGGGTCCCTGCTCAGCCTTGCAGGAAGCGCTTTTAGAAGACAAGCAAACACATTTCTCATCACCCCAGGCCCTTGAGAAGACAGTTAACATGTTGGCCGGCACTTTCATACACCAGGCGAACGCAGGTGCAGACACGAGACGTGTTGCGACCGGTCAACAGCGTGTCAACTACGTCTCGTGAGTCGACGTCTGAGAAGTTTCCTCTTCCTCGTGAGTCAGGGGGCCCACCAGCCGCCAACGTTCCTCCCCTTTGGAGACTCGGGCTTAAATGACGAGAATCCGACTGCCTGGCGTCTCACGGTGGAGGAAAACCTGGGTACCGACGGGATGGTATAAAGGGAATTGGGAATGACCATGGTGACACGTGTCCCAGACTGCACGCAGAGCAGGCGCCGGCAGGTCGTGGGTGGGGGACCCTGGCTGTTTGTGTGCGGGCACCGAAGGGTGGGAACTCGGGGTGGGAACACCGCTTCCGGAAGCCCCCAGAGACAACTTGCGGAACCACCTTCTCACCTTGAACTATGTATGTTTCCCCCTGGTTAGCATTCAGGGTTTCCCTGGGGCCTTTCTCCTTCCCCCCAGTTGTCTTGAGCTTGTTTCTTCCCACTTTATGAGCATCCTGGTCACGTGACACAACCACGGTAAGGTGACCACGCTGGGCACCACGCCGCCCAGGCCAGCCCGCCACCCTTTCCTGTTTTCTAAGTCGCGGGACCTTGTCGCTAACGCTCTCAGCATCATTTCCATTTAAAAACGGAGAGGGCTACCTGCGCCCCATGTCCTAGAACAGACGGTTCACGCCTCCGAAGATCGGGCTGTGCATTCTGACAATTCACTGTCCCCTAAAATCCACCGCCAAGTCCTGTGCTATTTGTTGAATGAATAAAAAGTTTTAAGTCAACAAACTGAAGGAAAGCAAGGCCTGAACACGATATTCAAGGCGCAGAGAGAGTTCCGGAGAGAGGCCGATGATCTCCGTCAGGACTGGGAAGACGTCCCACCCGCTGCCCGGGTGCTGGGGCCTGAAGGGCAGGGCGGACCAACAGGAGGGGCGGGAGGGAGAGGAAACCACCGACCCAGTGTAGCAACGCGGGTTCCCAGCTGCCGGGCGGGACACTGAGTTTGACCCCTCAATTCCATCGTCTCTGGAAACTCACCGAAGGGTTTTTCTTTTCTTTTTCTTTCTTGTTTCACATGGCCGTGGCCTGATCATGGGCTGGGTGGCAGGAACCTCAGGTTCAGCAGTGGCCTGAAGGCTGGTCCAGGGGAGACGCCACAGAGGTCCGGGCCAGGGCAGGCCGGAGGTTTCGGGGCACCTGTGGGGGTTTTATCCCCCTGCCCAAGACTCAGGAAGGTGACACAGCCTCTCGTGAGCTAGTTCAGGACCCGCACAGTCACCTTCAGGGTCACTAACAGGGAAAAGCTATCTTTTTCGTGTCCGAAAGGACAGACTAAAACCACCATTTGCGAGATTACCTGCTTATAGCTGGGCCCCTTCAGGATGGATCCTTGGTACGATCATCTAAATTGTCTCCCAGTGTTTAAAAATAACACACTTTCAAGAACATGACATTTTTCTCTCTATTCCAGGGCCACTGGGAACCTGTAGTCTAGACAGTTTCACACCCTTAAAAATGAGCTTTTGAGCTCAGAATCTTAAAATAGGATCGCACTGAATTCTTACACAACCCGGGGAGGGATGACGGTGGGGGAACTGGTTTCCTTCTTTCCCGATGAGGTTGAATTGGCAGGAAACGGACCATGCAGAGCAGGTAAATTGCGGAAGGGAAGACAGATTCTATAGGTATTCGTATCAAAGGTCGAGGACATTTTGCACCAGGCCTAGAAGTGCGGGGCTCCCCGCCATACCACCTGTCATTTCTTAGTAGAAGGTGAAATTTTTCTTATTAGCCAAAGTGGAAGGGCATCCTGTCCAAGTCAAGGAAGAGAACATCTTGGGTTGGGGATGTGCTCATGCTAAACTAGATCCCCCTGTCGGGTTCCCGACTGGCGTAATTTCTTGGGGTGGCGTAATTTTGCGGGGTGGTCGTGTTATAAGCAATCGATGCCTATGGCTGATTTAGCAGAAAAAAAATGGTTGTTTACTTCTTACAATCCTGGGTCAAAAGACGGTATACGGATGCACAGATTTTCCTAAGAAACCATAAGGCTTTTTTGCGACAATCAAAAAAAGACAACAGGTATCTCTACAAAGCCGTAGGAACAAGAAACCCTGTTCCCAGAAGCGGGCCTTCTTCCAAGTGGGCAAGAAAAGGGGAGAAAAATTTAAAGAAAAAAGATATTATCAGCAAAAGAAGTGTTCACGGAAGTCCTCAACCTAGTATCTCCTGAGGTGGCCAAATTCTGAGTTTTTTCTTTTCCTTTTTTTTTTTTTTCCCCACGCGTTCTCTCTCAAGAGGAGAGAAAACGGAATTTGCGGCGGGTGAGGCTCACAGCGGGTCCCTCCAGCTGGGCCCCCAGCACACAGGACGGTCTCATCCTCCAACCCCGTGGGAACGGGGGGGGGGGGGGGGGGGGGGGGGGGGGGGGGGGCAGGGAGCCGGGGGCTCTGGAAAGAGTTTCACGAGGCACTAAGTAGCACATAAATAGTCAAAAGAAACATTTATGGTGGCATTACGCTCCGGAATCTCCACTCATCACCCCCGAAATTTCCCTGGAGGAAGTTAAGTGCTCTATTCCGCCGGTGAGGACACATAAAAATAAGTTAACCCTAAGTATAATGGGCCCGTGTTAAGCACTGGAAGCAATTAATTCATTAAGCCTCAGAACATACCACCATGCGGCAGACGGAAGAAATGAAAAGATTTTTTTTTTTTTCCTTCTTTTTTCCCCCAAGTCGCAGAATTCCAATAGCTGTAGGTCAACAATAAACCTGTGCTGGAGGAAGTAGCTGGACCACGGATTTCCTTTAACCTGCAGCACCTGTCACCCTCAAAGGGCACCTCCCTGATCAATAGTCGCTACTTCTGACCCTCTGGGTCGGCCATTCAAAGCTAAATTCTGCACGTTTGATTTTGTAAAAAAGGCTAAGGAGCTTCTCCAAGGAGAGTAGGCTATGCATTCACAGACATGGTTTAATTTTATTGATATTTGACCCCGCACATGCCTGGGCCACCCCCCACCTGCCTGTGTTACCCCCCCACCAAAGGACCAGGGAGGGCAGTTTCTATTCAAAGCTGGTTCCCACCCGTTGGCCCTTGAGTGACGCAAACATGTACAGGAAGAACAATTATCTAAAAACAAGGGTCCAAGCGACCCAATCAAGGGAATCTGGTTTTCAGGACAGAAGTGGCAAGAAGTCGCAAGAAGTCACAGGTCAACGCTCTAAATCGAACCTTCAGGCTCTGGGGAGTTGGGGTGCCCCTGGCTCTCCCAGCACCCGCTCTCTGCCCGAGTGCTGGCCCCCTTCACACAGCTAAGACAGGGTCGTGTCAAGTGACAGCAGAAAGAAGTGCAGCCATGCCATGTCCTCCTGCGACTCCCAGAGAACACTTCCATTTTTGTTTCTCAAGAAGCAACCACCAGACCTGGAATAATTATGTTCCTCCACAAGACACAGTGAGCTCCGTACATGCGTGGGGAGCTGCGCTCTGACTCAGCACCTCGGGGCCACGTGGCCGGAAACCTGAACTGCGGGGGAGACGCCTGAAGCTTCCGTGCTCAGTGTCCCAACATGCCACCGGCAGAGGAAAACACGCCAAGTCAACGGATTTCCAACGTGGTACCGATTCCAGGTCGAAGGGGTGCACGGGGGCTGCGGCACCAGGTGGTCAGGACCTGGGAGCCCTTGTGGGCGGCCTGTCTGTGGACGGGAGCCCAGTCCTGCCCCAGGGTGACCACCCTGCAGGGGAGACCCAGGCTCCTCCGTTCATCCCCCAACTTAGACGCTATTTCGAAGAACCACCCACCACACCTGAGCGGCTGCTTGTTCATAATTCACCGTCAAAAGCCAAAGGGAAGCAAGTCATTTGAGAACCAACGTTCACTCACTCTAACGAGCAACTTCAGAGATTAGTGACTGCAGCACAGGCCGGCTGTCATCTGCCTGACGGACGAGTGGCCGGGGGGACCCACCGGCCCTTCTCCCGGGTACCCTGGGCCAAGCCGCCTTTGCAAACTGCTACGGGGGAGACAGTTAAGCAAGAGACCAACCACCACCGACGGTGCCAACAGAGGCCGGCGGCTGGCTACGAACCAGAGATGAGAAATTACACAATTAGCGCCGCACATTTATGAGGCTGCATTAAAGATGCTAATGGGCTCTCCGTGTGCCGGCGACGCGGCAGATCAGGGCCATCTACGCCCGAGCCTGGAGGATCGGTCCAAACAGCACATCTTACGGGCGTTTGAAACCCAGTAACAGCCACCAGCGGGATGGAATCCTTTCCTTGGGCCGCGAAACAGGGTTACGGAAAAGCCTCGCTCCACGTTCCGCTTTCATCACGAGGGGAGGGTTTTCCCGAGGACCCAGATACCGTGGGCTGGGAGAGGCCACACAGGGTCCTGCAGGGGACAGGTGCAGGAAACGGCCTGACCCTGGAGCCGCACCTTCGGAGCCCGGGCTCTGCTGAGGGTGCGCTGCGGGCGGGCTGGCCCTGCTCGGGGACAGGTGGCCGTGAGCCCCACTCTGACCTGCGCCCGGTCGGCCCTGGGCGGCCACCCCCACCCCCGGGCTACGGCGTCTCCCGTGAGATGCAAAAGTCCGACCAGAGTCACCTCCTATCCGTTTCTCCTCGTACCTCAGTTACGCAGAACCTCCCGGTGCAAATCTATAAACACGACCACCTCCGAGCACGTTAGCAGACGGCTGCCCCCTTCTGAAGTTAAGAGTTTGGAATTACCTGCACAGGAAGCATGTTCCCACCGTGGCTTCCGCTTCACCTGCTTTCCAGCAAGCAGACCTTCCACTTTCTAGACCCTCCTCGGCTTCAAGATAATGGGACACCGCAGGCTCCTGGTGCCGCCGGCTGTGGACACCGAACCGGCAGACTTCCCACAGGAACCAGCCCTGCGGGTCCCCTCCGCGCCCGTGCGGAAACGCACAGGGTAGCGCTGCCTTTTCCCTTCTTTGTCTATTCGCCCACGGGCTCTTCAGGCGGCTGAGCCGCTGGTCTTGGGTTGGACACGTCCCCAGGGGGCCAAGTCAGCGGGAGGACCCCGCGCCTGGGAATGACCCGGACCTAGTTCACCGCCCCTCTCTGCCCTATTTATCCGCAGGCCGGACGCGATGTCGCCGGCGCCCACGTGAGCAGGATGAACGACTGAAATCAACAAGACGCTACCTGACAGGAACACGGCTCAGTCCCGGGTGGAGGTTCCAAGGGGCAAACGGAAGAGCAGGGCCGGGCTTTGCACCCTGGTGGGAGGTCCCACACACGGTCAGCCGGCCACGGCTTCCCCGAGCCCCCGCTGCCAGCAAAAGCATTGAGACCCCACCATCCACCCCACCGTCCACCCCAGGCTGCATCTGCACAAGTCCGACGCTCCTAGGAACGATGTTTACATTCTCTGCGCCATCGGAACCCCCAGAGCCCCGCCTCCGGGTCTGTGTTTATTTCGGGAAGATCCTGCTGACAGCGAAGTACCCAGGGAAGGAGAACCAGGACGGCCGTGCGGTCCAAAGGGAAACGGTCGCAGGAACTCTGCCCAGGAGGCCTGGGAAGCAGCGTCTGGGGCCCATCAGGCCTCAGGCGTCTCCGGGGTTGACAGATGGGTGGATTCGTTGGGCATCTGCTACCACTCCAGGGCCCGCACACGCTCTGAGCGCAGGACACGGCTGTGAGGTGCCGGGTCTCCGTAGGACCAACCCCGCATGCTTACCACGAAGTAAGGTGAGAACAAGGAGGCCTGGAGTGTTTCCACCCCGAGACTTCATTGCCCGAGGGGTATGTGACCTTGGGTGGTTTCTTAACGTCTCTTCACTTGGCATTATAATTATTGTTTTTAGAGAGGGGGAGGGAGAGAGGAAGAAAGGGAGAGAGACATCCATGTATGGCTGCCTTTCCCCTGCTCCAGCCACGGACCTGGCTGGAGACCTGGCTTGCAACCCAGGCACATGCCCTGACCAGGGACCGAACCAGTCGGTGACCCTTTGGTTCGCAGGCCGGTGCTCCATCCACTGGGCCACCAGCCAGGGTCTCCCCTGGCCTTCTTGACGTGTAAAGCAGCCACGGAGCTTATCTGAGAAGGACAGGAGATAAATGTGTGTGAAAAGGAGGGGAAAGCAGCAACTGATTGCCGAAGGCAGATGGGGGAGGGCCGAGCAAAGAAGGCAGCTTTGGAATTCAACCTCAACAGCCAAGAGGGACTCGGTGGGGGGCGAAGGGGAGCAGGGGGGCACCCCGGGGGGATGGGACAGTAAGTGAGTCGGAGACATGGGAAGTATGTGGCCTGGGGCGGGGGACCAGCACCCCCCCCCCATAGCTGCAGTGAGGACGGAGGATAAAGCAAGGACACCAGCAGGTAAGGTGCCGCAGAGCTGACCCCCCAGCTGCCCCACCGAGGGGTCTGGGGGGAGAGGCGGGTCCAGGGAACGAGGGAAACACTCTGCACAGACCCCGGGTGGAAAGATCCAAGATGAGCGCTGAAAGCACGTTCAAGTCATTATCAAGAGATCAGGCCGGAGAGACGGGCGGTGACGCTGGAATCAGGGGACACGTGGCTGATGAAGAGCAACCGTGAGGGGCAGGTGAAGGGCAGCTCTGCCAGGCCACCCTGGAGTCGCCAGGCCGCGCGGAGCAGGGAGGGAGGTGCCCGGTGCCCGGAGTCAGCCGGGCGCACGTTCCAGGGGCCGCGACACTTTCCCGTGAAGCCGGCAACAGGAAGTCGGAAGCCGGGTGAGCGGCAGAGAAGGAGAGGGGGTCACTGGGAGGCTGCGCCGTCCAACGTAAACACACTTGGCTTTCCACTCCGCCTGCCACGCGAACTAGCTGTGTGGCCTTGGACAAATTATTTATCATCAAAGCCTTAATTTCCTTCATTGTAACACGGGGAAAATTATACCTACTTCAAAGGCTCCGCGCACGGCCCGCCATCTGGTTGCCATTTGTCACCGTCACCGTCATCGCTGAAGCCATTAAGGTAGATGAACTTGGCGAGGAGCAGAGTCATTAAGTGGAAAAGGGGCTGAGGAATGATTCTGAGGGAACCACGACGAAGGGGCACGTGGCACAGGAGCACACCAGGAAAGAGATCCGGGGCCGCCCCAGGTGGGCGAAAGACCCAGGTGGTGAGCCACCACCAAGGAAAACGGGGAGAGCGTTTCAAGGGGAAACTCATCAGACGTGTCGAAGGCTACTAGGGAGTTGAGGTCGGAGAACGGGGAAAAGATGAGAAGTGTGGGTAAGGGGATTTGAAGGCGATCTTTGTTCAGTGGAGCCGCTACAGAAGTGGTAGGGGTGGCAGGCAGTTAAATGTCACAGGGTTTCACTTCCCCCGCTGGTGGCTCAGTGGATAAGGCACCGGCCTGCGAACCCAAAGGTCGCTGGTTCGATTCCCAGCCAGGGCACATCACCAGGTCTCCAGCCAGGTCTGCAGCTGGAGGCAGGTGAAAGGCAGCCATACACTGATGTCTCTCTCCCCTCCCCTCTCAATGAAACATAATAAATAAAATATATAAAAAAAAAAAACTCCTAGGATTTCAAAATGCTACTTTTACCCAGACTCCAAAGGGCACTGCAGGCCGGGTCACGTGCTATCAACCTCCGCGTGGACACGCACGAAAGATTCCACGCCCGGGTCTTCCACGCCACCCCAAAGGTATCAGGAGTGATGAGAGAGAACGAAGATGGGTGAGCAGGTTTTCCTTAGCCAGAGCTGTACTGTGATCCCCCTTATCCTAAAAGAGGGGGGCTGCTTCCCTTCAGGTCAGCAGCCGCCCCCCCCACCCCCCGGAGAAGTGAAGAGTGCGGTCGGTGTGGCTGCGGCCGCGGGGCCGCAGGAGACGGTGTTCGCGTGTTTGCTGCCACGCGTGACCCTCTGGCTGCAGAGTTAGGAGACCTGGCTGCCCGGGGTGACCCGCTGTTGGGGCGAAGGACGTAGGAGTGTTTTGATGGCTCTGAGGGCGTCAGCTGGCGTGAACCTCATTTAAGTTCTTCCCCGGAAGGTCCTTGAAGCCAAGAGGGACCGCTTCGGAGACCCCACTGTCCCCGACCCTGAAAGGGTCAGGCCCACAGGGCAGAGGTGAGTGAAAAGGGAAACGTCCCTGTTGAGAAGGGCCTTGCTCCCCGGAGTCCGGGGTGCGCCCGGAGAGAGCACTTCCACTTGGGAGTGATGCCTGGGTCTAGGCACGTGCACCTGGGAACTAGGCCAGCGCCTGGCGGCTCCAAAAGCCCAGAACCCCTTTTACTGCCTGAGGAGGGAGCAGGAAAGGCTTGAGGCTGCCTCAGTCCCCAGCGGCAGCAGAGCTTCTGGGGAAGGAAGGTCAAATCAAGGGCCGTGAAAGACTCCGTCACCCTGATGTTCTGGGGCCAGCGCCCCCGCCGCGGATGAAGGCAGGGGTGGTATTTGTGACTCTGGCCTAGGTGTCAGGGGGCAGGGTGAACGGGGGTCTCCGAGACTCCTCCTGCACGGGACCCCTTTTCACGTTCGTTGGCGGGGTATCCACATCCACAGTTCAGGGGTCCTTGATGGCGACTACAGAGAAAAGCAGCCCACAGAGCCCAGGAGAGAACATGTGAAGACACCATGGCACGTGTGACGTAACGTCTTCGTCTGCACAGGAGGGAACCCTCTATTTTTGGCAATGGAACACGCTGGTCCCTGAGTGAGAGTCTGTCAGCGACGTGAAACACTCCGTCTTGACACCCTGGCGGTGGGTGAACATGGGAAGAGTCACCGTGTCCCAGGAAAGCTGGAGCTCACACGGAGCTGCGTTCCACAAGTCTGCACCGTCGGGACGGATCGCACCAGCTCTTCCGTACGACAGCGGAATGTCACCGACGCACGGTGATGACTCAATACCACCGGGCTGACGGCTTCTGCAAGTAAGAGCTGTACCTTCCTGGAAGGAACATCCACCGAAACAACAAACATTCACAGCACGAGTCCCCACACCTCCCGAAGATTTCTACCCACGGACTCGATGTCCACGGGCTGCGTCCGCCAACGGAAACTTCAAACCTGTGAAGACCTGTCCGTCTCTGGTGACTGTCATTTCATCACAACGTTTTTCCAAAGAGATGATAAAATACACACAAGCCATAGGACAATGTGTTGTATTCTGGGTCAAACAAAGGTCAGTGCCTAAGAACCTTGACGTGTTTACATCTTTACGTATTTTGGTTCTAACTTTCTTAAAATCCTTGCTTTCCAATTACAACGTTCCTTCAATGCTCTTTTGCGTGAGTGTTCGGTGAACAGCCTCCTGGTTGGACAATCATCCACTTTACAGAGTTTCCCCTGGGTTTCCAGCACCCACCTGGCCTCAGGCGAAGTTCTGACGGTATGACTGTTTCCTACGCGGTAACCGCCAGCCAGGGCCTCTCACCTCCTCCACCTTTTCAGCAACCCCCCCACCCCCCAACGTTTCTCACCTCTCGCAACCACCAGTCAGTCTGATCTCTGTGTCTGAGGCTGTTTCTTCTTGTCTGTTTATCTTATTCTTTAGATGCCACGTATGTGTGAAATCACACGGTACTCGCCTTTCTCTCTCTGATTTATTTCACTCGCACGGCACCCTCTAGGTCCAACCCTGCTGCCCTTTGACCTCTCAGCATTTAAAAGTCACATTTCGGGGACGTGCTCCTGCCTACAGTCCTCCGAGGCCAGCACGCCGCCTGGCCCACGAGGGTCCATGTAGCTCCCTGAACAAACAAATGGCTGCATCACACGGTGAGTCAGAAACCAGGGTGCCCCCAGTGTCCCCAAGACCAGCGCCTGCAGCCGGCCCAGGGCAGCGGCCGTCACGATCCTGGGACCCGAATCAGCACCGACGGATGGGCCAGGCTCCTGACAAGCGTGTGCTGGGGAAGTCGGGCTGGTTCCGAAGGTGGTCTGGTTTCACCTCCCGGGGGGCGCACCCCTCCGCCTCCACCGCAGCTTGAAGACAGACTGGGGGGGGGGGGGCATCAGAAACCCCCTGTGTCCGGCCCGGCCGCCTGGGCCACATCTGCCTCCCGTTAGGCCCGGCCAGCGCGGTCCGACCCGGCAGCCCGTAATGAGGAACACAGCTCCCCGCGCGCCTTGACGTTTATTATCTCGCTCAGGGTCCGTGACAACCCAGGGAAAGAGGTGTTTCACGGAAGAGGAAGCCGGCGCGGGCTAGAGGGACCACACGGGCGCAGGGCGGGGGTGGGGGCAGGCGTGAGCCCGCTGCCCTGCACCCCGCGGCCCCCCACCCGGAGCTGGGCCAGCAGAGCTGTCCTGGGCGAGGGGCACGGGGGCGGCTCGCGTCTCACCTCGTTCAGGCCAGGGGTCCCTGCAAGTGGCCGGCATGGGGCACTTCTAGACACACTTTCCAAGCAGAGCCTGCGAACCAGGGCCACGGGGCCCACAGGGGAAACTGAGGAAGCTCCCCACTCCTGGACCCACCCGCCCAGGAAGAGCCGGTGCTCCGACGGCCTCATGATGCAGAGGGAAGCTCACAGAGAAGCACATAGATAGGACACCCGCACACGTGTACACACACGTGCATCCACGGACACACATGCATCTGCACACACATACATGTGCACTCCTGGACCCCAAAAGTCTTAGTGCGGTTTCAAACGTTCCTACCTTCAGAGGTATCAACACGATAAGCCTACGGACTATCAAGGGACAGGCCACTTATTCCAATTTCTCCCATGCTTCCCGACGATACACACACATGACGTCTGCCCCCAAAGCATCCGCCGTGCAGGCTGTTTCAAGGAGACTGACGTTGGCTGGGTACTTTGGAGACAGACCTCCTGTACCTCCGGACCAGCTTCGTGAATGTCGGTTAAAGCACCTTTCACGTCTTGCTCCGGCCAGCACTGGCGGTCCTCGGGCACAGGGCCCGCAGGGTTCCGGGACCTACGAGGGGCCTGATCACGTCCCACGGGAGACCCGTGACGAGGCCGCCGTGGTTTGCACACGGGCTGCTGGTCAAACTGCCCGGCTGCTCGCCAGCCTTGCGGCGCTGGTTTGTCTTCAAACTCACATCTCTAGAGCAAGGCGTTTGGTGCGCACCAATTCCACTTGATCATGAAACTCCTCGCCCTGTTAAAAGCCCTGGGGCTCTTGTCCTGCCTGTTCCCACCCCCGTCCCCTTCCCGCCGCCCCTGGCACGTGGCTTCACCCACGTGGCTTCACCCACACGCCATCAGCCTCCCAAGGGGCGGCCACCCACCCTGCCGACCGGTCCAGGCCCCGGCAGCCCAGCACGGAGACTCAGGGACACGGACCCCCTCCCGGGACATCACGGGCCACGGCTCCCAGCGCGGTCCTCCCCCCACCGGACCCCTGCCTATCAATCAGACAAGACAGCCTGACGGCAAACGCGCTATCAATTTTCTCCCGGTTGCAGGGGCTCTGCCGAGTGCGTCGCTGACATCCTCAGACCAGCCCCCAGCGCCCAGTGCCCCACCCACCAGGTGCCCCTCGACGCGTGAACGCTCAGGGGAGGGGGCAGGCTCCTCACAGCTGTGGTTCCGTCCTCCGCGGACAGACACACGGCCACCGAATCTAAAGACAGGTCCACGCAAACCGCCGGCAGTGAGCTCACCTGCGGCTGAAGCTCAACTAGAAGCTGGTCACGTTCCAACGACACCTGAGGTGGAAGGAATCGTGCCCCCCGCCACCCCCCAAAGGCCTGCGAAGGCCACTTCCTTAGCCACAGGGTCTCTGCCGACACGGCAGAGGTGGTGAGCCCGGGTGTTCTCATAAGAAGAGGCAGATGTGGCCACACCGAGGCGGCCACCCAGGAGCGCAGGCAGAGCCCTGAGGACGCGGGGACGAGCCCAGTGACACCAGGACCGCTGGCCACCACGGAACCCAGGAGATCAGACGCCATTATCCCACCACTCGAGCCTCCGTGAGGCAGGTGTTCCTCTCGCCCGGAGCGTGGGCTCCGGCCCCCAGAGCTGTTAAGGGGCCATTCCCGGTGTGTTAAGCCCCCGGCATGCGGGACCTGGCTCCAGCGGCCGCGGGGAACCAAGGCAAACACGCAGAAACGTGTAAGATGGACGTCAAGCCTGTCAACGTCAACTCAGGAGCCCCGGAGAACTGGGGGGCCACGCTATAAAGGATGACGGATGCGCAGGGCCCTTCACGGAGACGCGAGGTGAGGGGCCAGGAAACCGGCCGCGCTCGCTGGCGGGGGTTGGTGTTGGGCTGGGGTGAGCCGGGGGCAGGGGGCAGACCGACGGGGCCATTGGCGACCAAGTTACCACCCCGGAGGTCCCTGTCCCTCCCAGGTGTGAGGTGGGCATTTCTCCACAAAATCTTGCCCCTTTTTCCCGGCGACCGACCACAACTGTGTCGACTTCCTCGGGCGGATGTCCTACCCTCCCCGCCTCCCCCCCACCCCCCGAATCGGGAAGCGGGCCACAGCCCCCCGGGGGGGGGGGATTGTTGCTAAAACGGCTGCATTGTGAGCCAGAGACAGGAAGGCGGCTTTTCCCCAGGGAAACAGGGGGACAAGGCCCCAGTGGTCATGAGGAGGCGTATCTGCTATGCTGAGCACGCTGGGAGCCGCGTGACCTCAGAAAGAGAAATCAAAGCGCCACCGTGGGTGACATGAGGTCAAGCACAGATGCAGTCGACACTCAGCCTGCAGACGTCTGCGCCCCTGGGGACACCCCTGGCGGGAAGCAGTGCAGGTCACGCCCGGGGAGACCTGCGTGGGCAGATGCCAGCAGCAAGGGCAGTGAAGCCGGGCGGAATCCTGCTCGGGGGACAAGGGCTGAAGATTCCAATTCAAACCCATTAGCAGCTGGACCGAGCCGGACAGGCGGCCGGGGAACTGCCGTTGTCAGCGTGTGAGCTACGTCTCCGCGGAAGTTCATCCCGGGAAATATAAACCTCAATTTAGACTCTCCCCCGGCTCCCTCCCTCGGATCCATGTGTCTCTTGGGATGAGAGGGGCGGGCAGGTGGCTCCTCAAACGTCTGTCACATTCAGAACCTGTGAGGGCGCCTTGGCCAGGGGCCGGAAACTCACTTCCTCCCTGTCCCAGTTTGACGTGGGCCGGCGTGGGCGAGGCGTCTGACACCTGTGCATGCACTGCTGGCCCGATGGACGGACAGACGGACAGAGGCACAGAGAGATCTGCGTACAGTCTCTTTAGCGAAAGGATTCTGATGGGGGATCGTGGGAGATTTCCTGCATTTTCCTGCTGTATTTGCAGAAAACCCGCCCTGCCCGCCCATGGTCGCCCGGGAGTCAGAGCAGGCCTCGGGGTCCCGCACTGTCAGGAGGGGGAACCCAGCCCCGGCGCCCCACCCCCGGCTGGGCCTCCCTGGGGCCTGGAACAAGATCCAGGGCCGGGCCTGCTGCTGTGAACCGATCCGTGTTCCAGCTCCAGTCTGACAGCTGCTGTATCAGGGCAGCCAATGAAGCTGCCAGGTCAGGCCGCATCTGGTCTCCCCGACCCTTCTGTCAGAGCAACCATTTTCTGGAAATGGAAAGTCAAAGCCGACGAGGTGTCGCACAGCCGCACCCTCAGCTCCTCCGCCTGACCCCCCGCAACTGCCCCGGGCACGGCTGCCTGGCCCCGGGGAAGCGCTGGGTGGGGGGACCCCCCCTCCCCACCACCAGGACTGGATTTAGGTGACATATGTGCATAAAGGCGTGCCTATCAGAGATAAAGACGGAATATATTCAGAAAAAAAAAAAACTGATTTAGAAGGAAAGAGGTATCAAGCCACTCTTCTTGCTAAAAACCAACACTGACGTCAGCCTTTCGGTGCACGACCGTCAGTGGGCATTTGACAGGTTCCCAACAAAGGGGGCAATCTTTCCCCTTGCCCTCCCTACACACAACGAGTCTCTTACACATGATGAAATAGTGGTCGCGTATTGAAACGCATGTAACTGACATGTACGTGTGTATGTAACACAGATACGCCAGGTGAACATGCCTGAACGGTGTTAGAGCAGGACTGTTACATGACATCACCTGCCCTGCCATGTCGTACTTGAGTATCACGTTTCCCATCCGCTTCGCCCAAAGCTCGCTGATAACTGGCATTGATCTAGGAAGAAAGTTCATTATCACCTCAAACGTGGTTTTTCACTAGTCAGGATGGGAACTGTGGATAATTAGGTAACATTCCCATTGTTAAGTGAGAAGTAGGTTCTCTGGAAAAACCTTCCCCACGTTGCTGTTCAAGACACTGGGGTAATTAATGCCTCAAAAAATTTACTCCTGAGACACACCCTGTCAGATGCGATTCCTAAGCTGAGTCTGTCTTCCCCTGCCGGCCAGTGGCCCCTTTTCCACATTTCCGTCTTCCTGGAAGGAAGCTACGCTCCCTGGTTCTGATCCCTCCCAGATGGCAAAGAGATCAGATTCTGACGTTTTTAAAAGGAAAGGGGACGAAAGGGGGCCCCCTGGCAGCGGAGCCTGGAAACAGACCCAGCGATGCTATAATGATGACACATCTCTGGAGCGTCAACTGAGGGGAAAACACACAATTAAACTTGCACCAATCCCCACCACGGCGACTCAGTTACCCAACGGTTATAAATTAGCCATCGGTAATTTACCCTTCTCAACGGTTTAACCTTCCCAGTGATCATTTCATCTGTTTTCTATATTTAAAGAAAAAAAAAAAAAATCAAAGAAATCCGCACGCTGCGGCCGCCGGGCCGGGCCGGGATCTGAAACTGATTTGGTGGCTTTGGAGCTGACATCATCCTGGCCTGGCACGGCTCATCGTGCAAAGCTGCCTCCGATTTCCCCTGGTTTTGAACTTTTTTTTTTTTTTTTTCCTTACCACTTTCATCTAGCAAGAAATCATCCTGGTAACGGAACTTCTCTGGTCCACATGCAATAAAAATGTCATCGTCACCAAAAAAGTCCTGAAGGCACATCACCTACAAGAGAAAAGCAAGGGGTCACTGGAGCAGTCACACCGCGCCTGCGGCGCACCCGCCCCTTCCCGCCCCAGGCCCGCCCGCCCGCCCACCCCTCCTGCTGTTCACAGCCCGGGCTCCCGCATCTGTCCCCAGGGACAACCTTGTGACAACGCGGGGCACCAGAGGACGGCGTGGGGCACATAGAGCCGGTAACGGTCACACTTGCTACTTGCTACATCAGCAGGCCCAGAGGGAAGAGCTCCTTCACCGGGGCAGCAAGGAACATGGCAACACGTGTGGGGAAGGAGCTTCTGAACGGGACAAGGGTCTGCGGTGGCCGTAAAAGTCGGCACTCGGTTTGAGCCACCAGGTGACAGGGGCCACCCCAGGTCTGCGCCGACTGCCCTCTGGGGTAACTGCAGGGGAGAAGTAGCTGAACCATAACGTGACGTAATGACAGCCTTTAACCCCTTCCGCCTCTGGCTGAAACAAACACGGAACCTTCCCTGGGGGGCGTAACAGGAAGTCCGTTCCGGTACCGTGCGGTACCAGACACACACCGCGTGCCCGGCTGAAACACACACACGTGCTGCCCTGCCTCTTACGGTCCTGGCAAAGGGAAGGTTTCAAACAACCCTGCGATCATCAGTCCACTTACGATGCTCCGTGACGACCCGTGAGAACTAAATGTCGCTTTTCCCGTCAACAGGGTCCCTGTGAATAATCTCAGGGCTACGGCTCTGTCTTGGGCGGCACGGCGGGATATTTAGTTCCAACGTGGGTCACGCCAGCGCGAGGCACCGGGGACATGGCTGATCGCAACCTCATTTCAATGCCCAGTGACCCCGTGGAGCCAATGCCAAAGCGGGAGGGAATGAAGACTTTCTGACGGCATTTCCCTTGGATGCCTCAGAGCCCGGCCTTCCTGGGGTGTCCGGCCTGCTGGTCCGGGCTCATCACAGGCTCCTTGCTTCGCTGTCCGCAGTTTCGTGTGCAGGGGCTCGCTGTCACCTCTTGGTGACACGGCCCTGACACGCCGAGGGGGCTGTAAGACGGAGGTCAAGTCCCCAGTGGCAATGACGTGTGGGTTTCAGGTGAGGGGGTGGCAGCCACCCCCAGGGGCAGGAGCGGGCACCCCCTCTCCTCCGAAGCAGCCACTGGCTTTGTATTGACTTTTTCCTCCTGCAAACATTTGGGATGAGCCCACTCTGTGCCCAACATCTGACGTCAGGCCTCTGCCAAGCCTGGGAGGCGGAGAAGAGAAGAGGGGCCCCTCCGGCTCCTGTTGAGGTGTCATTCTGCTGCCAGGCGGGTGGTGGCACGTGGCCAACAGGGGAGGTTGTTCCCAGACGTGGGATCCCCAGAGCACGAAAGGGACGCCCTGGTTGTCAGGAACGGTGGCTGCCATCGCCCCGCAGGAAAGGCCCTCCCGTCTCAGGCGACGTGTGTGCGTGGGGCGCCCCGTCGCCAAGACCCGGGCGCACGGTCGGAAACAGCACTGTTTCCTGCGCTCTGGGTTCTGGTTCCATTTAACTTCCCCGCTCGCTCCCAGCCTCCCCCCGAGAGAAGGGGGGAAGGTCCGTGGGGGGAACTCGAATGTATGAAACTGGTCCTTGTTAGATCTGACAGCAGGGGAGCCTTCAACACCGTGTTACCATCCAGACTGATCCTCACGCTTCGGTTCCCCGCCCGCCCGCCCTCCACCGGGTCTAGAGGGGCCGCGGGGCAAGCCCGCCGACGGGGGGAACCCCAGGGAGACCCCGGAGTCTCCTCCCCAGCCGCGCAGCACAAATCTGAAACACGCAACGCCCGACCGTTCCCCCTTAGACTGTCCAATAAAAAAACGACACCCGCCAACACAACAGCAGCCACCCCGTGTGATCAACTCAAAACCAAACCAATGTTCTTCACATGGGCAAGAACATGGGTTTCGGTGTTAGGACTGCGTTTGCATGGACGATACGATGGGAAAGGTTGACTGTCGCTGCTCTAGGCCACTAGAACTTTCCTGAGGCCTCACTGCTCTCTGACAACAAGCGGTCAGAAAAGGGAGAGCACGGTCCCGCCCGTGTTTTCCACAACGATCTGAGTCTACGCATCCAAACAGGGTGATTCCTTCTTAAAGTTGAGGGTCTCGGCATCGAGTGTGACGACCAGCTCCAAAAAAAAAAATTAAGTTCCATTTCTAGATTTAAAGAAAAAAAAAAAAAAAGAAAATGCTCCTTGCTACTGTGGGGTAGTGACGGGGGACCTGCCTTTCATGACAGCTGCTCAGGAGGCCGTCAGGTGTCCTAGTCCCCCGGATTAGCTACAGGCTCAGGTGCCACGTTGGAGAAAGAGAATCCAGTGTGTGCTGGGGGTGGGGGACAGCAGAGCCCTCTCCAAGCTCTCCCGCCCCGGAAGGGTCCTGATTGTCTCCACAGTTCCCCACGGCTACAAATGCTGCATCTTCAACATCTCAGAACCCGGGCCTTTCACCCCGACAGGTCAGTTCAGATCTTATCCGTATGCCTGCAGGCCCTGGCCTCTCACACGACTTTTCCCACCGGACCTCAGGTTTCTTCCATCCATCCTCTTTCCTGCCCTCAAGCTACTCTTTCTTGCAAAATCTCTTTTCCTGGCTCAGAAAAACACCACAGTTCAAGTTCATTTTCTGAGCTTACCTTTCATGTCTACAGCTTTAGCCGTGACGTAGCATCGGATACTGAATAAGCATGTGTTGCATGGGTGGGTGGAAGGATGGGTGGGTGGGTGGGTGGATGGACAGACTGCTCTAACCTGAAATATTCTCCAACGTATCTCCTTGGCTCGCTCTTTTCAGAAAAGGGCTGGTCTTTCCTATTGGGTGGTTTTCAGCATGACTGTTTCCCGTTAGGTACCTTCTCTCGCCTCCCTCTCTGCCTGATCTGCTCTCCCCCCTCTAATCCGCAATGACTCCCCACTGCCGTGTAGCCTTGGTCACCAATCAGCAGATGTGTATTGAACACTTACTATCTGCCAGTCGCTGTGCAGGGTCTCGAACACACGACGGTGATCATGCTTCCCTCTCCTTTGCCAGGACACCTGTGCCCAGGCCACCTCCCCCACATGCCCAACGCAGAGGGGACGTGCATTAGCTCCCGGAGGCAGGTACAGAGCTCTAGCCCCTGCTGGGCCACCACCCCTGGCTGGGCAAGTCAGGAAGCCTCCTCGACTCCCTGGAAATGGGTCCTATTTCAAAACGATCCCAAGTGGGGTAAAGGCAGAAGCAGTGTCTCTCGTTGGGGGTGGTCCGGACCCGAGCACGGAATTGGCATCGGGGAACTATGCACAGTGGGCAGACGCTGCTCACGTGATGCCGGGAGGCGGTCACACCTCCGGTTCGCGCTGGAAGGACGCTGAGCACGTCATTTGTAGGTGGGTCCTCCCGCTGCCACAGGGGTTAGAGTTCCCGACCCACTGTCTCATCTCAGGGCTTCCTGGGGCCTGTCACCAACGTTTATTTTTGTGGGAACCAGAGATCGGCCCTCCCCTGAAAACACTGGCCTCCATCAAAACACCCCTTACATTGGAAAAGAAGCTGTGTACTTGTAACATGCAATTAATAAAGGAAGCCATCGGTTCATGGCATGTGATGTTTACTAGTCTCTCCATGTCAATTCTAACTTCCCACTATGGTTAGTATGTGAATCTAACCCCACATAAAACATCCGTACATTCGTTTCTCTCTGATGGCGCTGAGCATAAAAGCCGTATCTGCTGCGTCTCAGAAAACATGGGTGATTATAATTACCAGATGTCATGGAAAAGCCCTGACCGGGGGTCAGGTCGCCTGGGTGCCGAGCCCAGAGTTCCCACAATCATTGCACAGACTGGGACACAACTTCTCTCGGTCACGTGTCTGCAATTATTTGCCAAAATAATTACATGATTATGAAGACCTAAAGATGAGAAATCTACTAGGGTGAGGCAGCAATAAAAATAGTTCTGTACACAGGACTGCATGTAACCCTCAGTACGTATTGTTACAATTACTCCTCCCTTGCTACAAAGAAGGCAGGCTCTGTTGGGCAATAGTTCGTTGCTATCACTACCCCTAGTTTACAGATTAAAATATTTGGCCAGATCAGCCCCGGCTGGTGGCTCAGTGGATAAAGGCCCCGGCCTGCGAACCCAAAGGTCGCTGGTTCGATTCCCAGCCGGGGCACATGACCAGGTTGCCGGCCAGGTCTCCAGCCAGGTCCGTAGCTGGAGGCAGGTGAAAGGCAACCACACACCCATGTTTCTCTCCCTTTCTTCCCCTCTCCGAAAATAATGAATAAAATCGTAAGAACCAACAAAAACAAGAAATGCAGTCAGATTAGAGGCAGGGCAGCCGGCTGTGGACACTGGCGGCGGGGACGGCGACAACAGGCTCCCAGCGCGGCTCTCGGACAGAACCAGGTGGGCCCAGCCCCGCCGCGACCTCCGCCAGCCCCCCTGTTCCCCACGAGGGCGCGGTGCCCGCCCGCTGGTCCCCGCGCGGTCTCCATGGCGACGCGACGCCCCGCGCGAGCCGGGCGGGGCCACCGGGCGATTCCCTGCGCGGGCGCGCCCCCCAGCGGCCACTCGCGGGATGGCGCCGCCGCCGAGCCCAGCGCGAAGCCACCACCCCTGCGGGTCCCTGCCTGGCCCGCGAGACCCCCGCGACCCCCACGCCTTCGCCTGCAAAGCGCTTCGCCGCAGCCGCTGACGACGAGTCCCGGCGAGGGCGCCGCGGTGCAGAACAAAAGCCCCGGAACCGGCCCTTCTGCAGGCGCTGTAATTTTCTTTAAAAAAGGCTTATTTACCGTTGCTCCTTCTTCTAGTCACTAAAGAAGGTCAGCGTCCGTGTTCTGTTCTCTACACTTGAATTAGGTGCGTTACCTAATTCAACCAACAAGCAATGCTTGCACCTTTGTTAAAAGCGTATAAATAAGAATAAAGCGCAGGCACCTGGGCGCATGGCCACCAGGACGACGCTCCCCTGCGCCACGGTGACAGGGTCGTTGTTAGCGGCCCGCGGGTCCCCCCTCCTGCCAGGACGTCACTTTGAGACCCCACCCTGGCCACCCAGTGCTGTTATGCCGCAAGATGTTACGTCCATGGCTGTGAATTCTTCTGCTCTAGGACCCCAGAATTCCATGCACGCTGGTTCTCCAATAGGCCACCAATTCCTTTATCACGGAGTATTAGGAATGGGTTAGGTTACTGTCCTACAAATACACTCTCCGCCGCTCCTTTATTACCTTGTATTTCTGATGGTAAACTTGCACAAATGACAACTTATATTTCACTACCCTTTTCCCAGCTAGGGATTTCTGATAAAACAAGCATTTGAAGAAACTCTGGTTCTCGCCTAGAAAAAGATACAGCCATTAGGAAAAGAAAGAAACTGTTCACATCACTGTCATCATCATCATCATCGAGAGGAAAAAGAAAGATCCTTAATCTGTGTTTTACAAATTTGAAGCTCTTAAAATCCTTGGCGAAAGTGGATAATGCTGAAATTCAGAACTAGCTAGCAGTTAACATGGGAATAAGATGCGGATGGTTAAAAGAAATGGAAGAAAAAGCCCTGGCTGGTAGCACAGTGGGTAAGGGGACGGCCTGCGAACCCAAAGGTCGCAGGTTCGATTCCCAGCCAGGGCACATAACCAGGTCTCCAGCCAGGTCTGTGGCTGGAGGCAGGTGAAACGCAACCATACATGGATGTCTCCCTCTCTGCTTCTCTCCCTTCCCCTCTTTCTTAAAATAATGAAATAAAATCTTTAAAAAAAAGAAAGAAATGGAAGAAAGAAAAAATACTCCTTTTGAAATGCAAGCAACTTAATTCCATGGGTCAATCACAGAGAAATCAGGTTCTCAGCCGCCCGTCTGCACGGACACCAGCTGGGGCTGCCTGCCGTGGGTGCAGCCTCCACTGTCCCCATGTCCCCCGCTTAGGGCTCAAGGGACCTAAGTGGGCAGCAACCTATTTTACATGACCTATTTTTCAGCACCAGTCCTGCTGGGTCTTGTTTAATACTAACATTTCTCCTCCTTCTCCCCCTTCTTCAGATGTAAAGCTGACTCCGGCACTGAGGACTTCCCAAGTGTATCTTCACGATAAGAATTGCTGTCAAATTAAGCATCACCTAATTTTAAACATGATCTGCAACGCCTTGGGCTGAGGGTCCGTTTCGCTGAGTTTCCAGCAAGAAGAGATGCTGGAGGAGGAGGGGGGACAGGAGAGGCTCCAGGAAGGGCCCTCCCTTGGGCTGGCTTTCCGCGGGAAGCAGCTTCGGAAAGGCCTGCGGGAAGGTCTTGTGCGGACGCGCAACGTGGTTCAAGGGGTAAACCGTTGCTTTTGGTAGGAGATGATGAACATCTTGCTTATAAACCATCCCCAGAACAGGACACCTTCAGGAAAGGTTTCCAAGGGATATTCCTTGGTACACGTCTGTCCTACGGTGTGGCACGGGGTCAGTGCCAAGATGAGGAGCGACGCCCTGAGAGGTTCCCCTGCACGTTCTGCAGCACAGGCAACGCCACGCGTGGCACCGGTTTGGGGTGAACTAACCTCGGACCGGGCAGGTGCCCTGATGGAACCGAACCAGGGGCCCTCCGGTTCGCAGGCCAGAGCTCAAGGACCTGAGCCGCACCCGCCAGGGCTGAAAGTCCCCATGTTCAACGTTGGCTGCACACTTTTTTCTTTATAAAAACACTGTGCCCTCCCAATAAAACACATCTGTGTCCTAGAGTCAACCCATGGGCAGGCAGTTTCCCGTCTGTGGGAGAGAATATTCCACGTAAGTGGACCTGAGCCACGGTTCCCAGGGCAGGGCCAAAAATTCCCGGGGAGGCCGTGAGGGTCCCCGCCAGACCCCAACTCCTGCCGCTGCTCACGGCTGAGAGTACAGGCCACAGCGTGTCCCGTGTGCGCGTGGGTGAGTACACCTGTGCTTACACTGCTGTCCCGGGGGAAGGGGTGGATTTTGTAACCGAAATTGTTTTTTGTGTCTTCGCTCTCTTCCCCCCAGGGCCTGACCACGACTCTTCCCTTCCTCCTCCTTAAAAGAGAAAGGACTCTCTTAGAAAAAATTAATATCAGCCCTGGCTGGTGTGGCCCAGTGGGCCGAGTGCCGGCTTGTGAATGAAGCACAGGGTCGCTGGTTGGATTCCCAGTCAGGGCCCAGGCCTGGGTTGCGGGCCGGGTCCCCGGCCGAAGGTGTGTGACCAGCAACCACACACACACTGATGTTTCTCTCCCGCTTCTTCCCTCCCTTCTCCTCTAAAAGGAAAAAGAAAAAAGAACAGTGTTTTTAAAAATTAAAAAAAAATCATCGTAAAGTAGGGATTCTCCTTTTGGTCACATCTGCTCTGCGGAATTGTGAAACGTCACCGTTCCCACGGGACAGGAGTAGAAACGCTGGCTGGGCGGAAGCAGAGGAAGGAAAACTGCGCCAAATCAAACGGGTTTGGGTTCAGGCGACGTCAACGGGAAGGGGGTAAAAAGTAAGGCTTTTTACGAGTAATGTCGAAGGGTTGGTGTTTCTTTGTGAGGTTTCTCACAGGTCAGGAGGGCGCTGGCCGGATTCCCCTTTTCTTCCACCATCTTGTCTCGCCGCACTGACGACCTTTGACCCTCTCCCCAAATACCTTGATTAGCCCTGATGGTGCCGAAGGGTTTGCGAAGGGGACTCCTACTCATGTTGTTTTTTAGGTCCCACTTCCCGGTTCGCAGTGCGGCCACGCAGCTCTGAATGGGTAGAGTTTACTTTGAGAAAAACCAGGCGGAAAAACTCAATTCCATTCATGGCTAGCTGGGTGACATGGGCCAATTCCTCAATATTCAGAAATACGTTTTTTTCGCAGAGAACGAGGATGACACTGTACCTCCCAGGACGGTAAAGAGAATTCAGTAACGTCACGCAGCCGTGCGCCAGGCACAGGGCAAGGGCTCAGTTAAAAAATAATACATAGGCCCTGGCTGGTGGCTCAGTGGATAAGGTGCCGGCCTGCGAACCCAAAGGTCGCTGGTTCGATTCCCAGCCAGGGCACAGAACCAGGTTGCAAGCCAGGTCTCCAGCCAGATCCATGGCTGGAGGCAGGTGAAAGGCAACCTTACATGGATGTTTCTCTGTTTCTCTCCCTCTCTGCCTCTCTCCCTTTCTCTCTTTCTGGAAATAATAAATACAATCTTTAAAAAAAATAATAATACACAGGCTTCGACGTGACGCTGATGAAGCACCAACTCCCCAGATTACGCTCAGGAAACTCGGTGATCACGGAAGGGAAGGCAAAAAGAAGTCAGCGCTTTCCAGCTCACCTTTTCCTTTTCCTTCACACCGAACGTGATTGCATCGGGCGCCTCAGGGCTGCCATCAATACCAACCCAAGGACGTAAAAAGCGTGTTTCATTTCCCTCTGGACAGGATCCACCTCTTCATACGTGAGGAACACGGTGCCACATGGTATCATCTCCCCTTACGGCCCCCGGAAAATCCCGTTCTTCTCAAATAGCGAACACGGAGGCGAGAGAACATCCCTCCTCTGTGAAGCCCCTGCCCACGCCCATCACAGCTTCCCGGTGCTGAAGGAAAGGGACCCTAAGCACGCCCTGCCCCCTGAGCAGTGACTTCTCTGGCTTCAAAAACCCACTCGCACATCGAGTGACTACTTCACGGAGATCTCAGCACTGAGTCCTCTCCTTTGGGGTCCTTTACGCAACTTCACATGGGAAGCTGCCTCTCACATCCAGCGGGCAGACGCCGAACCTTCCGTACACAGCGGCTACGGGTATAAAATTGAAGTTAAATCGTTGTACGTCCATTTCTCCACTACCTGAGCCATCAACTGCTTGCTGGTGTGAACTATTAACTTTTTGGATTTCAAGAAATGTCTTCGTAGGGACTTTTGCCGTCACAAGCAGGGACCTTAATTCTTCTTCTGCAACATGTCCGTGAGGGGCGCGGTCCTGGTTGGCACTCAAGGTTCTCGGGTTAGGGGAGCAGAACACTGACCACAGAAGTGACCCTACCCGCGACCAGGTGCTCCTGTGGAATGTTTTGGTCGTGCATGACACCAATAGGGAGCTGTGGTTTTTGTTTTTGTTTTTAATTTGGGCCTGAGGACATGCTTTTGACTTTAGAGAACAGGAGAGGTGAGGCAGGGGGTGAGGGTCAGGGTCGGGAGAGAAAAACATCTCCCAGTTGCCTCCTTTCTGAGACCCCACCGGGGAACCAAACCCGCAACCCGGGCGCGTGTCCGGACCGGGAATTTCGAACCCACAACCTTTTGGTTTACGGGACAATCCTCCAAACAACTGAGCCACACTGGCCAGGGCGGAAGTTCTGTTTTTCGTCATGTTGCGTGTGAAAACTGGGATTGTCAAGAACTGATTTTATGTTGAGAGATTAAAGGTTATTATTACATTTTTGGCATGTTCTTGTCAATGATAAATAAAACTTCAATGGTCTAGGTGTTTCTTTTTCTTTTTTTTTTAAGGTTTTATTATTTCCAGAGAGAGAGGAAGGGAGAGAGGCAGAGAGGGAGACAGACATCCATGTGAGGTTGCCTTTCACCTGCCTCCAGCCATGGACCTGGCTGGAGACCTGGCTTGCAACCTGGTTCTGTGCCCTGGCTGGGAATCAAACCAGTGACCCTTGGGTTCACAGGCTGGTGGCTTATCCACTAAGCCACCAGCCAGGGCCTGTTCCTAAGATCATGAAACAAACTAGCACTGCAGTATTAAAACAACTTGGGGGAAAACCATCTCTTTTCAACAGAAAAATACTTCTAGAACCAGGACATCCGCATGAAAGCGTTACCACAGTGTGACAAAGTTAAACTGGGAGCAAATGGCCTTTTTATATTAAAAGTACTTTTTTAAAAATATTTTATTATTTTTAGAGAGATGGGAAGGGAGGGAAGCAGAGAGGGAGAGAGACATCCATGTGTGGTTGCCTTTCACCTGCCTCCAGCTGGGGACCTGGCTGGAGACCTGGCTTGCAACCTGCTTATGTGCCCTGGCTGGGAATCGAACCAGCGACCTTTGGGTTCACAGGCCGGCACCTTATCCACTATGCTACCAGCCAGGGCTTAAAAGTACTTTTTAAAATGTGGTAAAACCCCCTTCTATTAAATTGCAAGAAGAAACGAGAATGATCAAGATGCAGCATGGCCCCTTTTCTGGGCAGAACCTCTGGAAACAAAATAAATTCAGAAGATACGGGGTGTTTGTAATTGCGGAATTAAGGACATCCTAAGGGAACGTGGTGCGAAGCACCAGATTCTGAGAATGTATCCACAGGGGTTCCATGGGGCGGGAGAAAGAGACGATTCTCACGGACGTTGAGACATTAGGGCAGCCCGAGCACGTGGTGAGGGCGGGCGTGAACGTGTAAGGGGCTTGCAGGACGTGGAAGCCTTGGGGCGCGTGAAACGCAGCTCACCAAACTGCACCACGGCACGCGGCCCGACGCGGCCGGACGCACTCCAATCGAACACGCGTCAACAAAGTGCTCCGCAGACTTTTCATCTGTTTGCGTCCAAGTTTCCCTCCGCAGACGAAAAGCTCAGCCTCCAAAAGTAAACATTCTTGGGAGCTCTGGGTTCCGCCAGGACGTAGCCTGGCTGGGTCCAGCCCGTGAGCTTCGGCGGCTTCGCCGGGAAATCAACGGCTCCTTCCTCTGCGCCCGGAGCTACTGCCTGTGAGCCCTGCTGCACCAAGTCGCCTCCTGGGCACGGGGTAGGGATGGAGGGGGGACCCTCCTGCGACGCCCGTGGAAGGAAAAACGGTGCCGCCGTGCGGGGAACAGGAGGGCAGCTCCCCCGTAACTCCCCCCAGAGCCACCATCCGACGCGGCAGTTCCACTTCTGGGAACACGCTCGGTGTGACGCTCCCCAGGTCTGGAGCAAGATGCCACGGGTCACAAAAAGGAAACTGGACGAGTCACAGCACGGTGTTCCCGGCAAGCCCCGTCTCGGGGACTTTTCACCTCTCCTGGACGCATCACGAGCCTCGTTTTTAAGTCAACACTCGGGACACACGGCTGGAGTCCCCGAAGTCAGGATGTGGTGGGTGTGTGTAACGGGCTGAACGGTGCTCCCCGCATTTCAAGCATGAAGGGCGCTGGAAAGGGCAGAAGAGGGTCTGCCTGCCTGCGGAGGTCCCTCGGGTCACCGACGCGCCGCCGTGCCCGGCACCGGGCATTTCAGAGGCACAGGAGGTGCGGGGACCCTAGAAACAGGTCAGGAAGGAAACCAGGGCGCACGCTGGAGCAACCAGGAGGGGGAGGGACGGAGGGAAGAGGACCGCACGGAGCCACCGGGCCGGCGGCAGGTGGCCGGGCACAGGCAGGGGCTCCTGGCTGCTCGTGGCTGCAGCCCCTCTGCACGGCGCCACCGGCCCGCCAGTCTTCTCTGCACCCGCCCACTGAGCTGGGCCCCCACACCCCTGCCTGCCTGCCTGCTACCAGCTCCGGCACTGAGGTTTCATCTAAATTGGCTTGAAACTGGAACGAAAGCAGGGCCTTCTTTTCCCTGAGAGGCCAGCTGGAACCCCTGCCCCCGCAGACCTGCTCCTGTACAGCCCTCCACCCGAAGGACTTCACTCCGAGGCTCAGGAAACCTGGCGCCTAAGGCCGTCTGCACCCGGTGGGTGGTCCACCGCACGCAGAGGGAGTGAGGTGTGCGCAGTGGCCCACCGGCCACAGGCCCCAGCGCGCACCCTCCGCGTCCCCCAACCCACCCGCCCCTGGTCCTGGACGGGAACACGGCCTGGTGTCCATGGCACGGAGGATGGCAGCCTTCCAAGGGCCTGGGGCTGACGTTCCCCTGGGGTCCGAAGCCGGGTCCTCACGGGGTGGGATGTGGAAACAGCTTTTCCTCAGAGCCTCGCTGGGAGCTGGGGTGCAGGGGGCTCCGGTCAGCCTGGGGCGACGGGAGGGGCTGCTCCCCGGGGGGCTGCGGTGGGGAGAACAGCCCCGGGCAGCCCTCAGCCCCCGGCCCCCGTTTTAAAAGAACCGCCTGTCCTGTGCAATTCGATGCTCTTCCTCCACTCAGTACGTTTCCACGCCCCCGCCTGACATGCAGCGTTCGGTTCTCCAACCTTCCAACAGAGTCAGAATTCAGGGGAAGGACACACTGAGCAAGGGGCCGTCCTAACAGAGCAGCAGGACCGGGGTCTCCCAACGTGCACTGACGCGCTTTTCCACACGGTGGCACTGGAACAACAGGCAGACCCAACACTGGGCTTCGCGGTGACGTCAGACTCCTACCCTTGTCCTTCCCTTTCCAGGCCCTCAGGCCGTGCAGAACGAGGACAAAATGAGGACGCGGTGAACGGGCCGCGTGCCCGCGTCACCCGGAGCCCCTGGACAAGGGCTGCCAACCAAGCCTGGCTCCCGGCCCCCGCCGGGGAGGAGCCCCCATCCCGGGCTGCAGGCTTCACACGTGCCGGCCCATCCAAGCCGAGACCACGGTCTTCCTGGAACAGCCATGAGACCTGTCTGGCCTTTTGGGAGTGGAGTCCCTCATCCACCTGTCCCCAGGGCCCAACCTCTGCTGAGCAGGGAGCCCACGAAGACGGGACACGTCCCTGTCCTGGAGGAGTGCCGAGCGGCTGGGGGGCCGACCTGGCCCGGAACAGAGGCGGAAAGCACGTGTCAGCCCTGCCTGGGGCCTGGAGCGGAAAAGGCCGGATCCTACCTCCCGGCCGGGCAGTGAGGCTGCCCCGGAGGCGTCCGGAAGAGGAGGGGGCGCGGACAGGAACCAAGGCAACCAGAGAGAGAACAGGCGGTCGGGTGGGGGCAGAAGGCTTGGGCGCCGCCCGGCAGCTGCAATCTGGTCCCCAGACCCGCCCCTTCCCGTCAGACTGTCCTCCTCCCACCCCTCCCGCTGCCAAAGGACGGACTCCCAGAGCTTCGGGCTGCAAGGGGTGGGCCGGCTTTTCTTGTCCTTTTTTCCAAAGATGCTGAGTTGGCTCCTCCGTCAGCTGAGAATGACTCCCTGGGAACCCGTCCCGGGGGGAAGGGCCAGCCACGGTCACGCGTGATTCCAGTCCCACCCGCCGGAGCTGACCACGGCCTTGTCCCCCACACCGTGGCCTGGAGGTGGCCGGACCCCTCCCGCAGGACACGGGAGGCCCCTCTGAGCCACCCTGGCCTCGGGCAGCTGCGTCTGAGCACGCTGGTTCCTTGTCATGCCGGGTAAACCGAGTCACGGCCTAACGCCTGCTGCTGGAAATACTCATCACGGACCCTCACCACCTGGGGAGCAGCGGGGAGCACAGGCTGGACCTCCCGGGGGTCTTCACCGCCGTTCCCTTTGCCCAGGGCTCGCCGCCCCCCGGTTTCCTACCATTCGGAGCCTGGTGTCCCCTTTCTCCTCCCCCAGGTTTCTCCCGCGCGCGGGCTGGGCACACAGGACGGCCGTCCCGGCCCAGAGCCTCCCGTCGCCATGGAAACAGCCTTCGCAGGCGCTGCGGATGCAGCCGGTACTGGGCCGGTGCCTGTCTCTGGCTTGTGCCAGGTGCAGTTCAAATAGAAGCTCCTGAGTGACAACGGCCATCAGGGAAGCTGGAACTCTTCCTGGGCAGGGTTCAGAAATAATCCGCTGTGGCTGACCCTCCTTCCTGGCCCCCTTCCCCCACCGGACCCCACGGAGGCGCCGAAGGGCAAGGAGTCGGGTCTCCCTGGGGAGTGTGTGGGCCTGCGGGTTCACAGCGCAGCTGCGCCACCAACGTCCCTCGGGAAAACCTGACCCAGGTCCCTGTTCTCAGCTTCACACACACGACAACACACACGAGGAGGAGATGCCACGTTTAGGAAATACGCGAAAGAACCTCCAACAATAAAGACCAGGGAGGCGGGGGCAGGTGTCCAAGAAAACAGGCTGCCGGGGTTTACTCAGGGGTCCGGGACTCCCCGGTGACGGCTGGCTCTGTCCAGCACCTGCCGGCACAGGGGAGCGGTTTCCCGCAGCTCCTGGTGGCTGCGAGGTGGGGACGCCGGCGGCCTTGGCCCCCGTGCGCCCAGGGAGGCTCCGGGCACCGGACGCAACGGGAGGAACGGGCTGCCCCTGGGGGCCCATTCAAATGCACGCAGGTGGTAACCTCGGCACGTTCCGTTTAAAACAACAGGGACCCCCAGAGTCAGCAAGCTGCGCAGGGCAACGTGTGGGTGTTCATCAAATAGACTATGATCGGAGCTGGGTGCGTCCCCGAGAGTTTTCAATGGGGACTTCGTGGTGACGGGGTTTCTTTCGAAACTCCTGCTTTAGTAGGAGAAGATCAAGAAAATTGGCAACGTTGCGTCCAATGGGAAGGGGGTTCTCTTTTCTGACATCAAATTGTCCGTATTCCCAATTTTTCCAATGTCATATTGGAAAGATAAAATCTAAGTGCCCGCGAACCCAAAGGTCGCCGGTTCGATTCCCAGCCAGGGCACAGAACCAGGCTGCCAGCCAGGTCCGTAGCTGGAGGCAGGTGAAAAGGCAGCCACACATGGATGTCTCTCTCCCTCTCTGCCTCGCTCTCTTCCCTTCTCTCTAAAAATAATAAATACGATCTTTAAAAACATAGGTATAACTTTCATTCCGTCACACTGGCTGGCCACTGTTGCGTTGGCTGTTCCTTTTCTTATTCCACCATCTAAGGGAGAAGGAGTCAGGGTCCCTGCCTACACAGTCAGGTACTGCACGGTAACTAACCCTCTGGCTTGCCGGCTGGAAATCTGTCTACGTGAATAGAGTCGAGAGACTTGGGCACATTTAATTCTGGGAGTGAGCGATCACTCTCTGGGCCACAAAGTCATCTAGCTATTTACTCAGGGCTGTGAGAAGCACGCTCCGAGTTCCGTGGTCTGTTTTCACATGCCGATACGTCCCGCAGCACCCCGAATCGCCCCTAAACGCCCCCTGCCTCTGCAGGAGGGAGCCGGTCTTCTCGGGGCTGGGGGCGAGGCTCTGAGAAGGCAGGATGGGAAAACCCAGTCCGCGGTCCCTGCCTCCCGGGGCCACAGCCGCACTTGGAAATGAATTCCAAGGCGAGACTCAGCCCCACAGCAACGCGAAGCCAAGGACGGCCCGTGTTCAGGGGCCCCGGATCCTCTCCACGGGGGAGGAAACCCGTCATCTGCATCAAGCTCCTTTTAACGATAAGGCCACACGGAAAAAGGGACTGATGAAGACAGGGCCCCAGTCCAAACCAGATCTAGGCAGATAGGACGTCCGTCATCTGCGACCCGATTGCGCGCAAAGGACAAGTTCACAGGCCTGGCTCTTTCCTGTGGGAACGGGGCAGCCACCCTCTAACTTCCAGGTGGATTTCACACGGACAAAGAAACACGGTCCCACAGCCGATCCCATGGTTACATCTATCAATAGTTTTTAATACCAAGGTCATGCGGTGGCCTGGGCCTGATTAGGTTCTCTGACTGGGTTGGAAACGGCTGGTTTGGGGCTGAAAACATCCTTTCTCATCCTGAACTATACAACTAAGGTTGCAAGCTCAAGATAAATAGGATGGTCTTTACCTGGGATTTGTAAAAGGCAAAACGAACGAGCCCAGTAAAAACAAAGCACACGTCTTGCGGGTGAACTGGGTCACGCGTTGCAGGAAAACCCACAAAATCAAGCGCACGGGTCCAAGCTGCCCCGCCAGCGGCCAGCGCGGCGTGGTCTGCAGGTCAGCATTTTTCCTTCAAGCTTTATTCATGAACACGTATCCGAACCATGAAGGGTGATTAGCGACCTCTCTTACCCCAGGCGCCTTCAACATGCCGCTCCGTCAGGTCTTCTTTTGACCTCCTGACCTCCCACCTCCCCCAGTGACTTCCGTGACTGACCCTCGTTGTGAGAGATTCTGGAAAGTGCCCCGAGGTTTAAAAAAAGAAAACAAATTGTAAGTGAAACTGTAGCAGTTTTCGTTAAAAAACTCACTTTAATTAGCGTTACAGTCCATTTTCTACCATCCACGTGACCCTAACTTCAGTCTCCCAAAAGCCATACGTTATGGAGAACATTAGGCATCATTAGTGAGGGAAGCCACCTAGAACCACCAGAGGATGACAGGATGTTCACCATGTGTACATTTATATATATACATGTATGTGTATACACACACACACACACATACACATGTACACACATATACACACATACACATACATATATAAAAGTATACGTACACACACGTATATATATAACTCTCTATATATGTATACATATACGTATACACGTATATATATATATTTTTTTTTGTAGAGACCGCAACAAAGAAAAAAATCCCCGGATGTGTTTTCCCGACAGATAACTGAAGGTATGTGCGATGGGTGCACAAATGCTGTTGAAACAAGTGTTTCCTAGGACAGCACAGTGCTGCCGTGTGGAACACTCCCTCAGCAACATCAAAGCAACAGACTTTGGTGGCTGTTTTATGAGTAAGGTCGGGCTCTAGACCCTTCTAGGTTGATGGGATCTCGTGCAGATCCCTCCCCTTCCCTGGGCCTCAGCCCCTCATTTGTGAGGCACAGGCGCCGGGTGACCTCTCGGGGTTCTGGGTGCCTGACCTTCCCCGACGGGGCAGCGGCCGCAGCCGGGACCCCACCCAGGGCGCCGCAGAGGCCGGCATCAGGGGGCACAGGCGTTTCTCAGGAAAGGAGAAAAATGAGACTCCTCGCTCTGGGGGATCTCTGAACAAAGCTCTCATTCTCCTCAATCTTGATTGGATGGATAAACTGTTTTTCCTTCGAGGCAGAAAGGTCGGAACCCAGGGTCTGGATCTCACGGGTCCTTCTTAATTAGCTGGAACGGACTCAGCGCTGTGCAGCCCGTGGGGCCAGGCTACCTGGAGGCTTTGCTTGTTTCTTTTCACAGCAGCCCAACGCAGCCTGGAGCCACCTCTGCCTCTTGCTGTCGTGCAAAGAACCGTGCAGCTTTGATCATCCACCTGACCCCCTGTCGGAAGTGGGACAAGGTTGGGTGGGACCCCTCTGCAGAGACAGCAGCTCTTCTCCCCAGGCCAGGTGCAGCGCGGGAAGGAAAAACCTCCAACTTTTATTCCTGGCAACGACCAGCTCCAGACTTGGGTTGGGCAGGAGCGGAAACACGGGCGCATGGGCCTTCGGGGCTTGGCAAGAGCTGCCCTGTCTTCAGCCAGGGAGGCGACAGATACTTCTTCCGAGACATCAAATGCGCTACGGTCAACGCAACTTAAAAATTGCATTTTTTAAATGGTTTTTGGTTTCCACCTGTATCACCCAACTTAAGCCAAAGGATTTCGTGAGCAAAGCACAGCCACACACGTTTGCTGGAACAACACGCATCGAACGTGCTGGAAACACGCGTGGGCACCCGCAGTGCTGACCTGTTCTTCTGAAAAGACGGCCTTGTCTGTTCAAGACCTGAAGTGACTGAGAGGCTGATGCTACGTTAAAATTGTGTCTTTCCAGTGAAGTCTATGAAGCAACGAACAGGGAAAACCCAAACAGGGTTTTATATGGGGGAGCCCGGGGGACATTACACTTGCCCAAGGGTCAAGAATGACAAAATGAATAAAAATGCTGCTTTGCAAACGGGGATGTGGGTGCCCGCCTGCTACGTTGTGCGCACACGTGTGCACACGTGTGCCTACATGTGTTCCTCCAGGATTGGTGCTTCTCTCAACACAACGCCACCCTCCCATACAATCCTGGTAGGTGGCAACTAAGGCCATGACTTCACGATCTATTGTTTTCAATTCTACGGGAAATGTGCTGAACACATTCTACATGGTCAAAGACCCACAGTTCTTAAGACGTCCGAAAAGGAACACATGCAACTCTGGGGCAGCTTTCGCTGTCTTCTGGGGGGCAGGGAAGCATCAGGGACAGACCCCACCCCGCCCTGCGTCTCGGGCTCCCCTCCTCACCGGCCCCAGAGCCCGCCCAGCGACACTGTCTCCCTCACAGCTCCAGGCCCAGCATTTCTCCACAACCTGATCTCCTCCGATACTGAAAACTAATGAAAGAGCATTCTGATGCCAAACTGATCCCAATCAATCTCATGTGACTTCGGGGACTACGAGCCACATTTTCCAAGTTCGGAACGCCCCCCAGGCTCAACCTTGGAGACCATCATTCCGTCATGGACAGCGATGAGGCAAGGTCACAGGACTAGAAAGGGGAATGGGGACCACACTTCCAGGGGTGTGTGAATGTATCTTTGCCTTCCCCACGTTACCAAGGGTCTGGAGAAGCTAGTCTCAGACATTGCTGGAACAATGTAATCAGATGATTCTCAACTTTCCTACGACCCTGCCAAAAAAAATAAAAAAAGTAGCCTTCCGCTAGGAACAAGTATTACTGAGAAAAAAAAGAAATCATCAAATTATTCACAATAGCACATTCAGATGACGTGTACATTTTTAAAACAAACCAGATGTTTAACTTTAAACTGCAGCCTCACCAGGGAGGTTCTTTGGAGTGAAGTTCATGTGTTCTCACCCTTGTCCCTCCCAGGTTACCCCGAGAACAGTGTTTCACCCGTGATTCCTTCTCCCCGCTTCGCTGATGAGCCACTTCTTCACAGGTCAGTTGTCCAGCTGGTCATGGTCCATCCTCACGGTCATTCGTATGTTCGCTCATTCATTCAAGCTCATTCATTCATGTCTTCACTCATTTTCCCTCTTCTCACTTCTGTCTCTCCTCCCCACACAGCGTTTGGTTGTGTCCTGCTGATCTGCGGGACATGGGTCACGTCTACTTCATCCACCAACATACAGAATTCCCAGCCCTTGACACAGAACAGATGCTCGATACCGTCACGAAGATTAATTATGCCTCCAAATCCCGTTGGGACGGTGAGGCTCCACCCTCTCACACTGGAAGCCAGGATTTTCTGAAGGTTTCTGGTTTAGCTGGGCAAGGATGACTCCCCACAACCCTTCCTCACTGACAAGTCCCCGTGCGGAAGGGAGGCCCATCCAGAGCTGTTTCACGGGAAAGCCTTCGTCAAAAGGACTGTCCTAAAGGAAGCCTCTTAAACAAGACAGCCTTTTTTTTTTTTAAGATTTTATTTCATTATTTTTAGGAAGAGGGGAAGGGAGAGAGGCAGAGAGGGAGACAGACATCCATGTATAGTTGCCTTTCACCTGCTTCCAGCCACGGACCTGGCTGGAGACCTGGCTTGCAACCTGGTTATGTGCCCTGGCTGGGAATCAAGCCAGCCACCTTTGGGCTCACAGGCCAGCACCTTATCCACTGAGCCACCAGCCAGGGCTGTTTGTGGATTTTAAATTCATCTCGAGTCTGTGTGGTATGTTCTGATCTAACTGGTATGCAAATTTACCTTAATTTTGCTTTTTCCAAATACTCTATCCCAAGGAGCTGCTTTTTTTCCCCCCATGATTAATGTCAAAAATACTCTCTGAATTCATTTCCTTCTGTCATTTTTCTCCAAGTTTTTCATCTTAACGAAGCGGCTCCTTTACATTCACAGGCTGTGTTCTTTCAGCTATCGGAGGAACTAATCAAGTGCTTTGTGGCCTTTTTCTTACCCTACTCCCGTCTATTTCTCCCCAGGTCAACTAAGATTATCCAGCCTAAGGAGCAGAAAGAAAAAAAGGAAGAAGAAAAATGAGCAGGGCCTCGGTGACCCGTGGAATACAGCCAGCACACTAACATTCGTTTATGAGGCCTCCAAGGAGGACAGGAGAGCTGGGGGCAGAAAGAACATGTGAAGAAATAATGGCTGAAAATTTCCCAAAATAGATTTTTTAGAAAACCTTCATCCGAGCACCCAAGGGATCCGATAAACCCTAACTCGGATAAAGCCGGTCCAACACCCACACGCATCACAGGAGAAACGTCTAAAGTCAACGACAGAGGCTCTTGAAAGCAGCAACAGAAGGGTGACCTTTAAGACCCGAGGAAGGACCAGCTCTGGCCTCTCTCGCGTGGAGACGCCCCACCAAGTGGCAGCAGCCACAGCTGTCCGGTGTGGCCTGGGGGGATGGACGTGACAGGCCACAAGTAAACCCACACATTTACGGTGAACGAATCGTCAATACGGGTACCGACGCAATTCAATGGAGGAGGGAACGGTGTCTTCAACAAATGGTTCTGGGACAAGCAGACATCTCCAGGCCAAAGAACCACCGCATATTCCCAAGAGAAAACTCACATACAGGAACATGCATGACAGCGACCCACATGTCCGTCAAGGGATGAATAAACCAACAAAACGGGGTGACTTTATTCAACCGACTATCACTCGGCCATGAAAAGGCACCAAACACAGACACAGGTTACCACGCGAACAAACTGGGGAAACCTAACGCTGAGCACGAGACGCAACGACCCCGTCTGCATCGTTCCTTTTAGAGGAAACACCCAGAAAGGCCAAGACCCGCGTCGTGCCCAGGCCAGCTCAGCGTGGAACGGAGCGCGCGCCCCTGGTGACAGGGGACGCGGGACAGGGAGGAGGGGCCCAGCTTCGAGCGCCTGGCTTGAGGACCTGCCATATTATTCCGAAGCATGAAAACATGTTTACAGGTTAAAAAGATTCCAAACCGCCATGATGTCATCTGTTTCCAAAATAGCCTTCTGCCAGCACCGCAGCGGGGGCTGCAGACGCTCATCACAGTTTAAAACAAGGAGCCAGAGGTGACGGGCGCAGAGGGGCAGGATGACCCGGGAGGCCCAGTGTGCCCTTCACAAGCTCCCGCCACTCGGCTGGCGCATTTTCCTAAAAACCCCCTTGTCATGACGCCCCCAGGACACAGACAATGACGTGTAAACTACGAAGCCCCTTAGACTGAGCTTGCGAATTAGGCATGTGGAGTTTGTCTTTGATGATTTGAACACTGGGCATCATCCAACTTGAAAACGAACCTTGTCAGCGCTTCATTATTTTTTAAAAATACATCCAGAGCCCTGAAGACTGAATGCTGGCCGTGCAAAAAATTGAAGAAAAAAAAAAAGAAGAAGAAGTCTTCAAGTAGGTCAAGAACTTTATACGAACAAAGACTTTTCCCACAGGGAGTGCGAAAACAAGCTACCGTTCAACCTGCATCCAATTCCACAAATGTGAGGCAAACGCGATTCCACTCTAGGCACCTACGGTGGTACGTGTATTAGTAGAGAAAGCAAAGCCTGATCAATGCTTCCTTTCGGATCTGTCCCCAGATGTCCCTAAGGTGGGCAGGCCCTAAAAATAAATTATTGACTTCGCACCAGGTAGACTGTCTGAAAATACACTTTAGGACGAGTTTATTAAATGTCAACCCTGCAGGTAACGCTGCTTTTAACTGTCGCGTTAGGGCTCCGGGAGACATTTCCATTCACGTTTTATACCAAGATTCCGCTATTTCTGGCAAATATCTTTGTCCTGCCTTGGGAACACCTTCTGCTGACAAGAAGCTCATTTCCTGGGAAACGAAACTGCTCCAAATTCACTCTGAGCCGCGATGCTTTAGTCAACACCTTGCCGGGCGTTATTATAATGAACTCACAGAACCGGCTTGTTAGAAATAATACATTGGCTTATATTCTCCATCACGTTAGAGGAAACCGTATGAGCTTACCTTCTCGATCCCAACAAGGTGTACCTAGAGACCCACCTACTCTTCCGATAGCAACGTCAAGCCTACCGACCTAAAAGCTGTAGGTATTAACATGCCTTTCTTGGTTTTCTCATTTTAAACGCTGGCTAAAAGGCTATGGCAGAGTTTGATGACTTGCACATGGTGAGGTTCTCGCTGCATGTATGGCCAAGACGCAACATGGAAATGTCACAGCGCATGTGTGGGATGGGTGAAGAAACGTTGTGGCTTCCACACGTGCCTGTCCGGGGTGAACGTGTCCACTGCTGACCCTCCAGGATGGTCACCACACTGCTGGGAGCCACGCAGAGCTGGGAGGGCAAGTCTTTCAAGGGCCTCGAGTTTCTGTGTGTGACACACCCATGTCTGTCCCTGACACTTTCCCTGGGGCAACCACCCACCTATTTTCCATCGATGGGTACGGTGACCTGCATTCGTATTTGATTTGTAAGGTGGTTACCCTGATGCTTTCCCCCCACACGGCACAGCGCGGAGTCCCTGACACGGGGAAGTCGCCAAAGTCAACTTAGCAAATGGTGTGTGTGATCCGACCGGGCCGTTGCACGGAGGCTGAAAAAACCCAAAACCCCAAAGAATCCTTTTCTTGCAAAGCTCCTGGGCCGGCTCCAACGCTGACCAGGGACAAGCAGGAGCTCTGGAAACGTTCTGCCTCTCTGCACGCAGCCGTGGCGATGGCTTCAAAAAGCCTGGGCTCAGCGAAACGTAAACCACACGTACGCAGGACGTGTTCTGGGCACGCGCGTGTGAACGCATGTGTGCAGGTTATCACACGTATTTGCCAAGGATCAGTCCTACGGTATCGTTGCTGGAGGCCCTGAATGGTCTCCTGGTAAGAAACGGGGTGACGCAGGACGCTCCCCAGAAGGGTTAGACAACGGGGCGCGTTAGGCTGTAAAGGGGGAGCCCGTCCCTGGGTCTCATTTGTGGAGACGGAGCTGGTGACTGTGTAACGGGGCGGGTGCTGCTACCTGCCCACCGTGGCACCGAGTTTCCCTGACCACCTTCCGGGGTCGCCGCAATGTGCGATGTCCCCCCGCCCCGTGTACCAGCAGCTGTGCCCTCCGTGCAGTCTGGGGGCTGCGCCCCCTGTCCCGCTGGGCCCGCCTGTCAGATGGGGGGTTGTCCTGGGGGCCCTGGGAGGGAGAGGACAGGCACTGACTTGGGCAGGTCTGAAGGGAGCCCCTCAACCCCGCTCAGGATTCTTCCTCCCGCTGCTCGGCTGTGGTGTGTCAACTGGAAACGGGGCCCCTGTTTCTAAATACCAGCTTTTCTCTTAAGTCTCTACATCCACCGCCACGTTCATCCTCGGGAATCGGTGGACCGAGGGGCACCCTGTGATGCAGGGGGGCGGCCGGCACCCTCCCCCAGCTCTCCAGCGGCCGGGCCGTCTGGGCTCCACCTTGGCCTCGCCTTCCAGCGACCCCTGAGCAGAAAATGGGGTGGGGACCCCTCTCGGAGACCCACTCCCCTCTTCCCAGCTTTCTCACTCCCCTTGACTATAGAAACAAGGTGTGGACAGGGGTCTTGGGTCACAGTTCTTCTCAAGTCCCGAGGACGATTCTGGTAACAGGAACAAGGCAGGAAAGACGAAGGGACGGGGGCCGGTAACAGGGGAACCGGGGCGCCGAGTGGGGCGCAGCGGCTCGGTGGTTCCCCCCAGTGCACACAGGGCCTGTCGGGGCTGCCGGGCCGGACGCCACGGAAGGGTCCCCTCCGGGCCTGTCTCTTGCTTTCGACACGTGAGCCAGGTCCGCCACGTGGACGCAGCCTGCGTTCCAACCAGAGGCCGGTTTATGAGTCGGGAAGAGGGTCGCCCTCGTGTTTCCCGTGGGGTCAGATGCGGTGACCTCATGTCCATCCTGCTCTTGCTCCCACAATTTTGGCCCCTGCAGGGGAGCCCCGGGTGGGGTGTCTGAGGCCCTGCGGCTCTCAAGTTTGCTCACCGCACCCCCAACTAAGCCCTTCCCACAACGTCACCTGCGCATCCTTCACAGGTCGTAGGTTTAAAATAAAATACTAGTGAGAGGCATCGGGGGTGGTGTAAAGACTTTACGCTTTGGAATCTAAAACGTGAACCCCCTTAGGAAGCCCCTTCTCACGGGTGTGAGCCTGACCAAGCGATGAAGGGTTAGCAAGTCCAGGTACACCGAGTGCCACCCAGGGCCTGTCAGAGTTGGCACTTGATAGCCGTTAGCTCTATTTTTTAAAAGACTTTATTTATTATTGTTAGAAAGAGGGGAAGAGAGAGAGACAGAGAGGGAGAGAGACATCCATGTATGGTTGCCTTTCACCTGCCTCCAGCTACAGACCTGACTGGAGACCTGGCTTGCAACCTGGGTATGTGCCCTGGCTGGGAATCGAACCAGCGACCTCTGGGTTCACAGGCCAGCACCTTATCCATGGTACCCCCAGCCAGGGGCATCTATTTTAAATAGGCCTTTATCAAATATAAAGTATTTTGCACCTAAGTAAACGAGCAGCCAATGATCCTTCATCTCCTGTCCAGCCTGTGCTGGGGTCGGGCCACGGCTAAAGGAAACTGGGTTGTAATGTCCCGACCACTCTCACGCCAGAGCAGCGGGGGGCCGTGGGAGCCCGTGTGGACCCGGGGCACTTTGAGTCGTGCTCCCCGTAAAAGGCAGAGCACACACGGATCTCCACTTCCCGGCCACAGGCGACACTTCTGACGATGACACCACTGTCCGCGGGCACGGCATGCTGCTTCCTGGGATCCCTGAATAACCAACCCGTGAATAACTTGATTTTCTACAGGACACCAGGCTGCCATCTGCGGCGGGTGTTCGTGACAAGGGCGCCTCAAGTGTTCATGCTTTAGGGCCAAAAAGGGTGTGTGTGTGTGTGCACATGGATGTAGAGAGTATTTCACTTACACGTGCAACTAGCAGATTTCCTATCTGTTCCGTGCCGTGCGCTACAGAGGTCACTGTACTTTTAACTATCGATCCGGAGCTAGAGCGTGATAATTGTTAAGTCTCTCGGGAATGTCATTTTCGGGGAAGCTCTGGAGGGAGGGACAGGTGCTCTTACAGGTAGGGAACTGTCCTTTTTCCCCAATATAAGCCTAACAAAGGGCTGACTCGGGGAATGCTGGCAGGAGGACCCCCAACACCACCTGCAGCTTCCTCAGCTCCCAAAGGGGAGGCACCCCACCCAGGGGTGCAGGCCCAAGTTCGCACAGCTGGGAGGGGCAGGTGCCAGAGCCCAGCGCTGGGCCCTGGTTCGGCAGGGACCCCCGGGGGGCAGGCTGATGTCACGTCCTGCCTCGCCCAAAGCAAGAAGGTGACTTCCGTCCGTCACTGGTCAAGCTGCCTGCACGTGGTTCTGGAAAAGGCAGGTTTCAACCTCAAAAGCGACTCGGTTTAAAAAGCTAATAAACACCTCACCGCAGGTTAAGGGCTGGCCAGGGAGTCTGATTTAGGAACACAGAACGTCTCAGCAACAGATAAGCCTGTACACGAAAAGCCCAGAAATAACCCGTGGCCAGCCGCGGATTTCTGGAGTGTGAACGGGCAACCTGCCACCAGAACTTCGCAACGAGAGCCGTGGAAAACGCAAGGACGGATGCTGGTGAAACTTTTTCCACCCGGAGCTCTGCTGGCCGCAGCTTCCTTCTGCCAGTGACAGCAGCTGCCTCTGCTATAAAAAGCGGTCGGTGGGTACAATTCACACTCTTCCAAATGTGTCAGGGGACTTTTTCAGCACCGCTTTCTTCTCAAGCTAACCAAGGCAAGCGCTGTCTTTTTTTATTATTATTTTTAAAAGATTTTATTTATTATTTTTAGAGAGAGGGGGAGGGAGAGAGGCAGAGAGGGAGAGAGACATCCATGGGTGGTTGCCTTTCACCTGCCTCCAGCTGGAGGGACCTGGCTGGGGACCTGGCTTGCAACCTGGTTCTGTGCCCTGGCTGGGAATCAAACCAGCGACCTTTGAGTTCGCAGGCCGGTGCCTTATCCACTGCGCCACCAGCCAGGGCTTCAAGCACCGTCTTTTAAAAAATATTTTAAATTGACATCAATTTTCTTGCTGGGCCGTGTTGCCTAGTCAAGGCTAGCATGTATGTGTGCACCTATACACACGCACACACAACCCTTCTAACTTTACAAGAAGCTCCAACGACAAAGCACCGTCTTCAATGCAGCTAAACAAAGACCTAAACCTATCCCAAACCCTGAAGGTGTGACCTTTATATATTGCGACGTAAAGTGACCCACTTACTGCAGAACAGCTGGACCTCAGCGTCGAACAAAGCAGATGTTCCTTGCTCTCAAATTACACCGAGGTGGCTCTCCTAAGTCACCTACGTACCACACTAGCTTTTCTTTGAGTTGATCTTACCCGTGAGGCGCCATCCTCAACGGCATGAAACTCAAGACTCGGTCCCTTGGTCTGGCAAAGGGACACCCTTGCAAGTGATTTATGTAGAAGGTATTCCCACCTATTTCCGCCCGCGCAACTTTCTTCCACAGCTTCTTCTGGTTATAAATGAGTGAGTCTCTCACGTAAACGAAACAGACGCATCCACTGTCTATTAGTCTGACGTTTGCTACGAGCGTCCAGTCACTTACCTACCTTTTGACAAACATCATAAACTTCAGGTTTATACATACAGGAAACATTGCTAAGACAGAACACCGTCCTGTACGCCTGCTGCCCCTGTCAGTGACATCTGCAATGAGCGTCCCGGTAACATTGGTGCTACGTCTTACGTTATTAGCATGACGATGAATGAGCCAATGTTCCTAACTGAAGTTCACACATGGTCTCCAGATTTCCTTCGTTTTTACCTGATCTCCCTTTTCCCTCCCAAGACCTCATCCATGATCCACCACCACCACTGGTCTTGACGTGCAGTTACCATGGGCAGCAACAGACTGTCGGTGACTCCCTGCACACCTCTAAAACTCTGACCAGTGAGAATGGTGTCACAGCTACGCTGTCACCAGGGGTCACCCACAGGCACAGCCACCAGCCCAGGAAACACAGCCGGAGGTTATTAAGAACACACAGCAGGGGGGGTCCTTCATGGGAAAGACCCCAGCAGAAGCCCCGTGGGGCCGCTGACAGGTGACAGAATGTTTCACACGGACATCGCAGAAGCACTGAGATGGGTACACAGGAAATGAATCAAACCTTAAACACTGAATTAATAACTCCAAGCAAAAACGGTAAGCTGTGTACTAAAGGGAACACTAAGAGCGTACTACCTGACTCGGCAATCAAGTGCAAATGCTGGCTATTTCTTTGCTTAATAAACATGTGTGATATGGATGCCCCCGTGGGAAGGAAGAAAATATAAGATAGATCTTCACTTGTCAAAGCAGTCAAAAATAATATTGCCACTTGATAAATCAGGAAATAGAATTATAAGCACGTTTTTAAAGAAATACGGATGTAAGCCCTGGCTGGTGTGGCTCCGTGGATTAAGCACCAGCCCGTGAACCCAAAGGTCGCTGGTTCGATTCCCAGCCAGGGCACAGAACCAGGCTGCAAGCCAGGTCTCCAGCCAGGTCCTTAGCTGGCAGCAGGTGAAAGGCAACCACACATGGATGTCTCTCTCCCTCTCTGCCTCTCTCCCTCCCCCTCTCTCTAAAAATAATGAATAAAATCTTTGAAAAATAAAAACATAAAAAAATAAGATTTTATTTTTTTTAAAAAAAAGAAGAAAAAGAAAGAAACATGGATGCAGTTACCCGAACGAGATTCCTTGCAGTCAAGGTAAGTTGGCTTCAGAGGCAGGAATCGGAGATTTCTTGGGCTGAGTAGGGGTATTCATGATTTTTCCCCAAAACTGTATTTTGGGAGTGTTCAAACGCACCGAGTCAGGTGGCAAGAATGTCGGTAGTGGACCTGGTCCGACCTGGCTGCAGCGGCCCCCCACCCCTCGAGGAGAAATCCAGGAGCCAGGTCCCTCCGGGGAGCGGGCGATGACCCCGTTCCTTGGGAGTTAATGCCTATTTTTAGTGACTCCTGACACTCGTGCGTGAAATAACCAACTTCAGGGAGAGGGAGACCAGACCGACAGAACGCGAAGGACACGTGCAACTCCGGCCTGGTGCGGGGGCGCGCGGAGGCCGGGGGCCGCAGCGGGAAAAAGGATCAACAGAGACGCAGGTTCCCACGCACGGGAGTCGGCGGCCGGCGGAGGGGACCCCGTGCGGACCTGCCAGGGGCCGCCGCACCCCTGAAGGGACGCTGAGCGGACCCTCTCACTCGGCTCGGTGCCGACCTCCAGGGGGTTTGCAGACAGAAAAGCCGGGGCTGCACGTGAACCCCGGCGAGGTGCGGACATCCGTCACGCCCGCCGTGGGCCCTCCGGCGTCCACGTCCACGGCTCTGCTCCCGGTCAGCAGGGCCCCCGGCCCCCTGGGCCCCCGTGGGCCCCGCCGCTCCTGCTCTGCGACTCCACCCAGCCCGGCGGGGGCTGGTGGCAGGGGCCCCGCGTCACTGCCTCCCCTCTCACCCCACTCTGCTCCGGACTCTCCCTTTAAACGCTACCCGTCACTTCACGCACTTTCCGCCTTCTGTTCCTGCTCCCCACTTTCCAAAGGCAACGGTAGGCGCAGGAAGCGGCAGCCACACACCGCGAGGAAAGGAAGCGCCCGCCGCTCGGATGATGCTAAGACGGGCTGAGCAGGGTGTGGGCGTGGAGGCCACCGGGCACCACGTACTCTGGGCACCACACTGCCGGGCACCACACCGCCGGGCACCGCACCCACTGGGCACCACACCGCCGGGCACCGCACCGCCGGGCTCAGGCAGGCGCACCGGCTCCAGAAACATGAGCACCTTCTGATTATCATCCTCAGAATCTGCGGGGTCACCCCCGGGCCCTGAGGACCGAAAGCGGAGAGGCAGCTCGGACACCATCCACTAACTTCCAGGAGACATTTCGTGGGCGGTTGCTCCATCCCTTCCATTAAAGTATTCCTTTCCCCAATAAACTTCCCAGGCCTTCGTCCCTCCTCGGGTCTTGGGCTCCAACCCTGATGCAGCCACCAAGGTCCCCCAGGGGATCTGACAGAACTCTCTGCCAACAGCATTTTTTCAAGAGGTTTTATTCATTAGTTTCAGAGCGAAGGGCAGGGAGGGAGGCAGAGAGGGAGAGAAGCATCCATGTATGGCTGCCTTTCACCTGCGTCCAGCTACGGACCTGGCTGGAGACCTGGCTTGCAACCTGGTTCTGTGCCCTGGCTGGGAATCGAACCAGCGACCTTTGGGTTCAAATGCTGGCACCTTATCCACTGCGCCACCAGCCAGGGCCACATTTCTTTTATATTATTTTTTGTGATGCTATCTCTTCAAAATGTTGCCCTAAATTAAAGATGGTCCCCCTCAAGAATCCAACACGTTATTCAGGCGTATGACTTATTTTGCTTTCAAATCGTATTCGTGGCTGCTACGCAGTCTTTTTTAAACGCCTAACAGTAAGAATTGGTTATAGGAAGACAGCGAATGTGGCCAATAAGGGTAGAACTGTCCCAACGTGTTAGGACCCTCCGTTTACCGCGGAGAGCTGGCCCAGGTTTAACTGCGGGCTTTCTGGGACGACTCCCTTCTAAGCAGAAGGTGGGACCCTGGCGACAGGCGGGGAACGAACCCTCACCGCCCCTGGGACGGACAGAACAATGCGCCTTTTCTCTGGACGTGAGCGAGTTCCTCCTTACAGCGATTGCCATCACGGGGGCTCCGTTTACCGATTCCTTTTCTCCAAACTCCGGAGAAAGCTGATCTGCTCCGTAAAGAGGCCCTTCGCCACGCAGGAGGGCAAAGGCCTTTGATGAATTCCATCGCGGCCTTAGAATCCCAGGTTGCCTTTCCCAGGAGCCTGAGCCTTTCTGGGTGGGGTTCCACCCAATTCCACCTGCTCGTTCCTGCCCCCCTAGAGCGAGTCAAGGGAATGGCTGCTCTGTTTTTTAACTATCCCACCACCACCTGCGGCCGCTGGAGACGCCCCCCTTCTTCCTGAACGTCCCCACCTGCTCTGACAACACCACGACACCAGCATCCACACGCCTCCCTCCTCCTGCAGGGACACAGGCATGAGTCTGCTTTACAAGGAGCAAGGGACGGGGAGGACCTTTGGGACAAGAAGGCAGTATTTCTGGGTCACCCAGCAAGTCCAGATAGCAGAAAAACAGAGCCCCCCCAAACCTGCGTATCAGCGATCTCCAGGAGGCCGACCTCAGATGGATGATGATTCACTCGTTCTACGGAAATCCGATAACCCCCGTGGAAGACGGTAGAGAAGACACTAGAGCCAGGAACTTAAATAAGACGTTTTGTTTACCCTTAAGGATCCACGGTCTCCTCAAAAGTCACACTAGGTGGGGAGACCACCTTCTACGTCGCACAACTGGCGGGAGCCACGAAGCAACAAGGGACCCCCTACTACGGGTTACGGACCCCCTACTACGGGCCAGGTCCTGAGGTCAGAGAAGAACAGCAAACGCTCGAAGTCTTTGCGCCAAGGTGCTTAGACTCTAGAATGGAAGCCAGACCGTACACAGAAAACAACGATGGGAATCCTGCAGAAGGCTGGGGTGTGGGTCGAGGCAGGCGCCCGTCCTGGGGGAGAGGAAGGCCTCCCTGATGGATAAGGGTCTTATCACCGATACGCCTTGAGGAAGGGAATGGGCAGAGATGGGCGGAGGTTCTTCCTAGAAGATCTCAGACTCGCGGCGAGGGAAGCAGGTGCCGCGAAGAGACACGGCAGGTGCTGCGCTGGTGGATGTAAGACTCGTGGGAGATAAATAAAGAGGGGTAGCGCTTCCGCTCCCCAACATGGGGGCACAACTCCAGGCCCTGCCTCGGACCCACGGGTCTCGGGCCTTCACGGCAGCTTCCTGCCGGCAACGCGGGAGGTCGTAAACCCCAACCTCCGCCATGTAACGGGGCTGCTGTCTTCGCGGGAGCCAGGCAGTGGGCCCAGGGGGTCACTCGACTTGGGAGGGGCCCGCGGGAAGCCAGGGACCTGCTTGAAGCAGAGGGATGTTCAGCTGAAAGTACCTGGGGTGGTGGCTCAAGATCACGTAGCGGAAGGAACAGACACAGGGGCCGCACACCCGCACTTCCTGGGCAGCCCCTCAGACACGCGTTTGACCCTCACGACGGACTGTGCACGGACTCGTCCGTTCGTTCAACACGGTTCAACATGGTTCAACACGGAACCGGTGAGGACCTACTGGCTTCAGGCCTCAAAATGCAACGCAGGGCAAACCCACAGGCGAGATTCCGTCTGCGGACCCCACGTCCTCGGGGGGTTACAGACAGACAGGCAGACGGGTGACAGGGTGCCAGGCGGCCGTGAGGAAAGACAAGGCGGAGTCAGGGGACAGGGTGGGCGATGCTGTTGATGAGGGGGCCCCCCTAAGGAGTGAGCATAAGCCAACAAATGAGTCACTGCTTCCTCTCCGTCGGGCCAAGAGCGGAGGACACTGAAGTGGGAGAGGCTCTGTCTCGCTGGGGCCTGTCCTCACGGGTCAGTAGTGGGGGGGAAGCTGGGCCCCAGAATCCCTGCTCCACTCCGTGAGGCCTGCCTGTGGCCCAGGTGAGAGGCTCCTCACCTCTGTAGGGGTAACACGGGCCGGAACTGGGGGCGCGAGAGGGTCCGCGGGAGGGGCAGAGGCACAAGACAATGAGACACGGGGGTCACAAAACCAGCCACCGGCGTGTATGCGTTGCGGGTGGCTGTTCTCTCCTTTTCTGCCTAAATGGCAGGATGTCATTCAAACCTTGAGCGTTAAGACACGCTAGTTTAGAACCACTTCCATGTGGTCGTGCCTAGGCATGAGCGTGTGTGTCCCACATGCGAACACCCACACACGCGCGCAGGTATGTACAGGTGAAATATGGCCCACGTCTAAATTGGTAGTTTTGTTTAAAAACAGGCCTCTGTGACCCTTCATCTTCATCCTCATCCTCATCCTCATCCTCATCCCATCAGTCTGCTGACCACAATCAATCAGCGGCGCCCTTGCCAGCAGAATCGGACTTATCTTGGGTCATAAATCAGGACCATGGACAGCAACACACCTCCCCACTCCTCTTCCTATTTATTGAAAAGGATTATTTTTTTTAACAGTTTATTGATGATGCTATTATCGTTGCCCCAATTTTTCCCATCCCCTCCAGCAATCCCCCCTCAGTTCACGTCCAGGGGTCACGCAGTCAGTTCTTCGGCTTCTCCGGCTCCTTTACTATTCAACATGCACCTGTCTCTTCTGCACCTGCCGATCACGGCTCTTGACCCCTGCACCTTCCCTTCCCCCGCCCCCTCCCAGCTGCTGACCCCTCACATGATCTCCGTATCTATGATCCCACGCCTGTTCTGGCTGTGTGCTTAGTTTTTCAGGTTCAGTTGCTGACAGTTGCGAATTTGTCGCTTGACTGTGCGTAGTTTTGCCCTTATTTTTATTACTCGAGTCCCTTTAACCTGTCACGGAATAAGGACGTGGTGATGATGATGAGCTCCTTCGGCCTTCCCTGGTCTGGGAAAGCTCTGCCCTCCCGCTCTGAACAACAGCGTTGCTGTGTTTACTTCTTCCAACAAGTCACTTCACTCCGATGTTGCTTTCCCCAAACCCGGAGGACATGGGTAAGATTGTAAGAAGCTCCAGGGAGCTGAGCCCTGACCATGTGCGCAATCACGTACTTACACACACGTGGCCCGTGCGTGCTGGGCATGAACGACACTCAGGCAGGCGCTGGGGGTTGGATGTAAGGAGGGTTGCAGGTGCCACCGCACGGCCCGGGGGCGGGAAAGAGCTGGGCCGTCTTCTGCTTCAAAGAGACCCAAACCTTCCCTCCGCGGCGCCTGTGCACGATTGTTCGTACTTGGGCCCTGCAGAGCTCAGACACGGGCCAGGTCAGGATACAAAACTCAGGACGAGGCCAGGCCCTGCAGCCAGCACGGGCTTCCCGCCCAGGGCTCAGGCGTGAGAGGAAGAGGGTGGCGGCCCCCACATCCGGGCTCAGCTGCCTTTCCTCCTTAGACCTCTGCGGAGGGTGCTGAGCGCCAGCCAGTTACGACATCTGTGTGACACGTGCAGGCCCGTCATAGTGGTTCCGTGGACCGTCACGTGCGTAACATGGCTGTTTAGACTCGGGGGGACACAGCCTAGAACACGGACACGCGGCAGGCGACACCAGGAGAAGGGGACTGTTCAGTAGGACCTGCGTCCAGGGAGGGGGGACCCTGCGGACTGGAGGGACGGGGAACTTCATGGGCAGACGGGACTGAAGACAGGACCTCACGGAAACGGAAGGCAGGCGGGCACGCACGGGGCGAGGCTTCTCCGCGGAGAGAAGCAGGTCCCGCTGGGCAGACAGGGCCTAACTCTGCGGTGCTGGCCGCCAATTCTCTGCTGGAGCCCTGGCTGTGCCGCGCTCCTCTGCTGAGTTCCCTGTCACTGTAAAATGTCATCCTGCCTGGGAGCAGGCACCCCGGGCCTCCGCCCACGGTTATGCAGCAAGCGGCGATGCTGAAGAAGAGCACGCGTGTGCCCAACATGGTAGCAGTCACCCCTCGCGACACGGAAACGAGGGGACAGGCTGGTGGAGGGGAAGTTGCCTCTTTCCACCGTGAGAGGAAGGGCAGCCGGGTTTCCTTCTGGAAAACACACTCGCACTCACACGAGACGCAAACCCTGCACTTACTGGCCAGCACCACCTGGGGCGCATCTCAGAGCATCCAGCTAGGGAGCCCGTCATTGTCAGAACTGTCCCACGAAAGGGTTACCCCCTGAGATACGCCCAGTGTCTGCCACTCAGCCTGGCCCCTAACACACGGGCAGGAGCTTTCTTCGCAGGAACCGAGAGGGATGAGTTGGTGTTGTTACGTGACATCTCTACAGTCTCCTCAGTCCCACAGACGGTCACCTGCTTAAGCGGGACAGCTCTTCAACCAACTCCCCACTCCCCACGCGCCGGGGGGTGTGCGTGCGTGAGGCTCTCACGGACCAGCTCAAGGCCACCGGGAGGCGCCCGTGGGATGTGGTGAACACGGTCACACGTCATGTTCCTGCCGGGACCGGGACGGACCCCGGGGAGTCGTCGGACGTCACCGACACGGGAAGAGGAGGTGCCCACAGGGAGCCCTGCGCGTCAGAGCCGCCGCAGCGGAAAGACACACGCACAGGTCACGCTCATGGTGACCTTGCCGCTGCGCAGACCGCACGCCCCCGGCTGCTGGTGGGAGCAAGGCCCGCTGGACCCCCATGCCGGAGGGGGTGGGCCTATGGCTGCGGCTGCCTTGTCCCCCGCTCTCCCTGGGCAGCAACTGAGTCAGACCCTCCCTCCCGGCCTTGTTTCTTTTCCTTTGCGTCTAAACTCATAGGGACAGCCTTCAAGGGCTCTCCGCCTTCCGCAGGTGGTCACGGGGCAACCAAAACGCTTCCCGTGGCCCTCAGGCTGTGCCTCCTGCCCCAGAGGGGACATGGCTGCCCCCAAGTCACGTCACGGGTGCTGTTTAATGTACGTCTCCCTCCCGGAGAAAACCGGCTGGCGGGGCCCAGCCGGCCCCGCGTTCCGTGAGGGACAGAAATCTCCTTTGGGTGGGAAACAAAGCGTCAGCTTCCTGGAGGTCCGGGAGCAGACCAGAGCTGCCTTGCGTGCACACATGTTCCCGTGTTCCAAGTGTAGAAGACACGAGGTCTTCAGAGGACCATCCTGAGCAAACACAACCCCCGCGATGAACGTTTTAAAACCCACCCCACCGTCCCCAAATGCTGGCCCTTCACGTGGTCGTTCTTTAAAACTGACGCCTAGGAGAACCCCGGGCCACCCAGGACATGCTGGTTCCTGCCACCTGGGCGGCAGATGGCCTGGCAGGTTCCGTTCTGGGTAATAAAGTTCGGTTTCCCTGCGTCTAGTGAGGATGTCTGGACGCCGTGTGCCGTTCTGGCTGCCGGGCTGCCTCGGTCTCAGGTCATAAACACGCAGCCATGGAGATCCACCCTCAACAAAGAAGAGATCAGTAAACATTAAGAAACCGGGTATTCAGGGACCCTAAGCCTCTCGAAGTGAATCTTAAACTCAGCCTCCCTCCCTGTCAAAACACGCCAGGCTCCTTCGGGTGCCAGGAACACCCCAGAATAATGCAAAGATCAGCTGAGACAAAGGGAAAAAATAATAACGTGTCTGTTAGTGCTTCCAAAAATAGCCACCAGATCCAAGGCGCGCGTTTATCTGACTGACGTTAAACAACACACATGACGTGACTCAGGGGCAGCAGGGCAGTTGGGCGAAAGTGAGGACCTTCACTGACGCGCTCAGCTCAGGGGGGCCTGCGGGGGCACCTGTCCGGGTGCAGGGGGTTCACGCCGCCCCCCAGTAATTTTACCCTCCGTGACCATCATGCGGGGTACTCGCTACTCAGGGCCGGTTTCCACCGAGGGATTGAGCCCCGGGGGTAAGAAGCCAGACCTCACACCACCGCCCCCAGGAAGAGGACCCCCACCTGGCCTCCCAGGCGCGGAGTCCGGGGCCCCGTCCTGGCCCAGACGCAGCTGACCAGGCACTCGGGCTCCCATCTGAGCAACAGGAACTCATGACACCAGTTTGGGCCGAGAGGAAATAGCCACACCCATTAATCCACCTGCCACGGGACAACTTTTTCGGGGAGACGGACAGTGTGCAAACACGCACACAAAGAAGACTGACGAGTAAGTACGGCAGAACCAAGAAATTAAAACCCACGTCCGTCCGCAGGGACCAAGTGTCCACACCCACAGGGTCCCGTGTCGGACGGAGCAAAGCACTGTCTCCTCGCTCCCGTTCCCTCCCACGCCTTCCGGAGAGAGTCGGCTGGCCGTGTTCCACGTTGGTCCCTGACGCCACCCCACCGGCCGTGACCAGCAGGGGCCACGTGTCACTCCTGGTCCCGCCTTGGCTGGGCTCCCGGAGGCCCCACCCGGCAGACTCCACCACCTAGCCTGTCACCCCTTCTCGGGGCCGCAGGGTCTGCTCCCCTTGTCCCTATCACCCCCTGCTGGAAGCACCCCAACATGAGGGCTGGTTCCTAGAATGCTCCGCTCTGACGGCCGGAGTTTACGGGGACCTCCTTCGGCACCTGTACGGTAAGATCTCCGAGTCACCATCATCAGCCTCACATCACCCCGACCCGCCGGCATCTCCACGGTCACGCACGGCGGGCAGGGACCTCAAACACGGCCCCCCACCGCACAGGGGTACCTCCCCTTCCCAGCTCCACCCCAGCGGCTGGAAAATCGCCAGCGCAGGCCGGGCGCTCAGTAGGACCAGCGCGTAGAAGGCAGAGACACCGCCCCACCAGGGGACAGTCACTGTCCCCCAAGCAGAACCTCGGGCCGGCCTGCAGCCCTAACTCTCTCGGGGGAGCCGGCTGTGAAGCCCAATTCTCACGCTGCCGCCCTGTCCCTACGAGTCACGGTTTCCCTGTCACTGGAAACCAAGATGGAGGCCCCACGTGGCTGAGGCTCCCCCGAGCCCTGCTGGGATGAAGTCACCGGTGGCCGGCCCGGCTCTGCTGCCTGGTGCAGCCGGCTGCTGCTTAGCAACCGGCAGCAACTGCGTTGTCAAGGCAACCAGAAAGCCAACTGCTGAAACCAGGAAACAAAGCCACCGTGCCCGCGACCGGAGACGCAGACGCAGCCACGGGGCCGTTCTCATCCCTCGTTCCTGCCCGTGGACTGGCCCACAGATTTCACGTGTGAATGTTGAAAGACGAAAGGTAATTTTTTATAAGTACATCACACCACCCCCCCGCCTCGGCCACAAATAAGGAGGAACGGCCCCCACCAGTGACGTTTGGAATAAAAGCAGCCGGTTCTGGAGGGCGAAGGGTAGTTTGGAACCACCTGCAAGGTGCACATTTTCCCCCCAGGTCACGAGCGGAATTCCAGTCACGTCCACACCTGCCAGCGTCACCGCCATCGGTGCCTGCGGTCCCAGCCGCCGGTTCTCATCCCCCGTAAGCAAAGTCTCAATGCAATAAAAGGACGTTACCCCTTCTCTTGACGCTTAGTTTCGTGAGCCTTGCAGGACATCGTAAACACTGTCACTTTATATTCCCCTCCTCGTCTTCCTGCGGTTCACCGGTGGGTCAGTATGAACCTCACAAGAGGGGGCCTAGACTGACACCCTTTTCAGCTGCATCACCGTCTAGGCCGTCCCCCTGGGCGATGGCCCCACGAAGAAACCCTCCACGGGGGGCACTTCTCACGCGACCACCACTCACTGCTACTTGCTACACGCGCGGAGCTCCAGAACGGGCTCCTTTTGAAGGGAAAGGGTCTGAAACAGCCATGACACGTGTCCTTTTGAAGGGACATTAAAACAAACGCTATTACTGGACCACGAGACGCGTGCCATCGGCCGGGCACCGCGTCGCTGTCTGGGACCGAGGGAAGGGCTCCGGGAGCTTCCGCCGGGGACTGCAGACGGATTAAAAGGCGGGACTGCGTGCGATCCCACGCGAGGCAAAGAGCCAGGAGAGGAGAAAAAATAAAATTACACAAACGCTCAAATGAAGGGGTGAAGGGAAAAGGGGAAGAAAAGAGGAAGCAGGGTGGTAGGGAGGCCCTGTGGGAGGGAGCGTCCTCCCATGTAGAGGAAGCTTCAGACTTTTGTTCTGATCAAGAGGCCAGTGGAAGAACGCAAACCTGAGACTTAAAAACTAAAAACTGCCCTGGCTGGTGGCTCAGTGGATAAGGCACCAGCCTGTGAACCCAAAGGTCACTGGTTCGATTCCCAGCCAGGGCACATAACCAGGTCTCCAGCCAGGTCCGTAGCTGGAGGCAGGTGAAAGGCAACCATACATGGATGTCTCTCTCCCTCTCTGTGTCTCTCCCTTCCCCTCTCTCTAAAAATAATAAATAAAATCTTTAAAAAAAAAACAACATAACTAAATACTGCCCCTGCGAATAGGAGGTGCTGGTCAAGAACTGGGTGTTTTAGTATTGACGGCACGAAGGTCACAGGCGGGGCAGTTCTCCCCTCCCACACGCGTGTGCTCAGCCTGCAGCTGCTCCAAGGAAATCAAACACGACCTAACGTGGACTCAGTTGCTGTCCGTTGGTGAGCAAGTATCAAGGACGTAAATCCACTCCAAAGTGATAAAGGACTGAGTACTGATGATCCCACCATAAAAAAATCAAACACTGCCTCACCGGCACTGTGTACCTTTCCCAGGGCCAGCGGTCCCGTGTCACAACGTTGCTGAGTCTCAGCAGGGAACAGAAGCCACAAAAATGTAAGAGCTCCTAATGAAAACAAACAAACAAAAACCCTCAGCTAGATACAGGGTTTTGATTAATTTTAAGTCATTGGAATTAGTCATTCTTTTTCATTCTCCTTCTCCGTGGTCTACTTTCGCTGAAGGGAATCAAGACCATTCACCTGAGTGTGTAAGGAAACCAGTCCCCAAAAGGGGACCCTCAAACCTGTAAACCAGCCCCGTTGGTGTGACATGCATCTTTGGGGCACGAATCTCCCCCGTGTGGCCCACTGTCCTAAACCCTTCAGCTCTGTGGGGGGCAGACCATCAAGGAGGAAAGAAAGAAAGAAACACCTGGAAGGCAGTCACAGCATCTCATTCCCCTCAAGATCGTGCCCAGAACTGAGCCGGATGGGAGGCCTGCGATCTAAGCCTGGAACCAGCTTCTCCTCCCTACCTGAGAACCCTCATGGGGGAGACTATGTCTTGCTTTAGATTTGAAGATGACCTTGAACAAGAGAAAACGGTATCTCCATAGAAATACCTATATAGCTATACCTACACAGACACAGATACGTACAAGGCCTGTCTGGAAAAAGCGCAGCCGCTATCACAGTGAGAAGAATGGCTCGTGTGACATCCATGTAGCCTGGCAGGAAGGCGGGCCGGAACACGCATGACGCCGCCCGCCTGGAGCTCAGGGACCAATTTCAACGTACAGCTCATTGTTGGCACCTTGGGGCACCAAGTAGGCTTCTGCAAGATTTCGGATTCTGGGGGCCCTTAATTAGGTGTTACTAATTACACTATACACAGAACAGACCTTTTATTGACTTAAAATGTAAAAGTAACGGGCCTGTTTGCACACGATACGAGAAAACCCTGAAATGAAATAAATGCCCTGTATCCATCACCTTCCACCTGCCTGAACCTACAGCTGGAAGATGCCGCTTCTCCAGCAGTGAATCCTGGGGGTCTGTGAAGGGCAGTGATCCTCCTGCAGCCCCCGTAGGGGGCTCATCACGCCTTCCGACTGCCCGGCCCCTGGCACGACACAGAGCCCTGGCTCCGCAGACACCCACCACGTCTCCACAGACAGACCCCATGTCCTTCTAGAGCCGGTTCTTTCCCCCAACTTGGAGCTGCACCCTGAGTTCAAAGAAGTCCCTTCCCATTCAAAGAAGTCCCTGTTGATGACGTCACCAGGCGCTGTGTGGCTGTCTGCAAGGCCACCTCTGCCCCGGTGGGGTGCAGGCCCTGCTGGTGGGCAGCTGACGTCAACAGGGGGACCCTGGTCTCTCTTATTCGAAATTATTTTCAGAATTCACCTCTCCATTTCCTCTGCATATTAAAAATTCCCCTGTGACCCTGGGCGGGTGGCTCAGTTCGTTGGAGCATGTGTCCCATTCACCAAAAAGGGGTGGGTTCGCTCCCCAGCCAGGAGCCCGCAGCCAATAGATGTGTCTCTCTCACATCCACGTTTTCCCTTTCCCACTCCCCGTCCCTTCCCTTCTCGCTAGGATCAAACGTCTCCTTGAAAATTACAAAATAAAATACTGATATCCTACCCCCTGTCCGGGTATGTGTGGCTCACAGTGTTCCAAGTGCGAAAAAAAGAGAAACTAGAAAGATCCAGATCTTCGGGGCACTCCTCGCCCTGTTGCTGGTGCTTCTACTTACCAGAACCACAGCCACAAGCTAAAAATCCAGAAACGTCACTTCAAAGACAGCAAGCCCCTGAGAGGGGTGGCCAAGACTACAGCAGCCAGGAAAGTAAACCCACAGGACCCCTTCCTCAACGTCCTTCTCCGTTTAGAATGTGACATAGCTATCCGACCAATTCCGCCCGGAAAGAACACCCAGCTTCGTCTTCTTTCTCCAGGACGTCCTGGCCTTTCGCCAACGAACGCGCATAGCAGGGGGGACACAGGTTCCGAGAGAATCACCTTGTGCTTTTTTCCCCCCGAGACCCCTGGGGGGCCATGGTAACTAGGCCGTTAGTGACCTAAAAAACCGAAGTTATCCGGTTTTTAAGGATAATCCTAGACTTGTTTCATTGGACACCTTTTGAAATATGTCTGGGGTTTTTTTTTTTCCCCCGAGAGGGTTCTAGTAGGTAAATTCTGACTCGTTTTTAACTTCCAGTGGCTGACCGCACGGGACCAGGTCTCCAGACTGTCCAGCCGAAGGCAGAGCACGGAGAATGTTCGGATAGACTCCTGGGCAGGGAGGCACCGGGGCAGCAAATCCAGGGAAGGTGGCTTCGTAAATTGGAGCCATTTCCCACACGGATGTACCTACTAGCTTATGAAATTGCGAGCAAGACACCAACTTGTACGCCCCGTCGGAGCTCCATTTTTTTTTTTTTAAGAGGAAAAGCGAAGGAAAGAAGCCAAAATAGTAACAAGAGCCATCTCGTCCGTGAGCCCGTCAATCAGTTTAATTGACCTTCGCAGTGTCTCGTTTGCTTCCAAAAGCTTTGCATCCATCACCTACCCGTCCTACCCTGGAGGGAGCCCGTTGGCACCTACGTGTCCTACCTGCCCTTTCTTTCCCCGGGAAGTTGTTTTACTCACGTTGTTCGGATTTAAAATGGGATGTTTTGAAAGTTCCATTTCGCTTCTGAACCCGTCTCTTTCACGTCATCAGAAAGGCCGGACGCCGGTTCTGTGGCGGCAGGAACGCCGTGCAAGGCAGGTTCGCCTCACCATTGAGCTGGACGCTGGGAATGGTCTGTTGGCCCGTGACCAGCTCATACATTCCCAGAGCGTATTGATTAGCCCTTCCCTTTATTCACTCAGTGGGCGAAGCAACGTCAGGAAGGTTGAGAGCAGTTCTCCTGACTCAGAGGGTGAAAATCTTCTTACAGAGACAATGCCCTCAGAGTTGACGAGAGTTTTTTGGTTTTGTTTGGTTCCGTTATCCCAGGAGCCTAAGCTCAGAAAGCGGCTCCAGGATGAGTCCCAGGCACGTGATGGGTCCACCGCAGAGAAGACCCACCCAGAGAGCAACCAGCCCCTAAATGGTAAGACTGTCTGCTCCCCGGACGCTCAGTGCTAAGGGTGAAGCCATGCCAACTGGTCACTCATTGCGAGTCATTCTGTCCCTTAGGAACAACCACCTACCAGGTCAGGTCATCGAGGTCCAGAGGTCAAGTAGTCAGAGGGAAGAGACACACCTGGCAGCAGCACCAGGGCCCGAGGGGCTACCTTCAAGGGACAGTCAGCAGAGCCCCCCAAAGGGCACTTTCAGTTTCATAGGAACCAGGGAGTCTGGAAACAGGCCAGAGATGAGGCCACCCTGGGGCTGAATTTTGAGAAAAGGAGATTCTGGCTTTGCAGGGCGATGGCCGTGACTTAACCAGATGGATGAGTTTGTCTCGCAGATATTTCATTACGGGGACAACGGACCAAGCGGCCATGACTGTTATTCCCATTATACAGGTGAAAAGACTGAGGAGGAACCAAGAATGAACGCTTTCCAACGGGAAAGCAGGTTCCAACCTAAGTCTATCCATCCTAACCCTATGCTTGAAACTAATCTAGAACCTCGCATTTTTCCTCAGTACTCGGGAAGGCACAGGGGTCTGTCCCCAAAGTATCGAGCCGTCTCACGTTTTAATTATGCTGACGCTGGCTGGATACTTTGGGGACGGACCGTACATCGCGCCTTCAACCGCAGCCCACCTGGGCCCGTTTCCTCGTGAGGAGCAGACGCAGCCTACAGGACTGTTCAAGTTCAAGCCGTCAGTTAAGCGGGGAACGAACTTTCTTCTCCAGGCCTGGAGGACACACTGATCCGGCTGGATTTCTTCGGACTGAAACCTGAGCCCAGGCCCAGCTGGCGTTCAAGTCCACGTTGGTGGGTCTTTGCGGTGTAATCAGTTGTTCATCACCAGGTTGGTGGTCCGAGCCCACCAAGGGACACCGTATTCTTCCAGTCCAAGTTCTTTCCGGACCCCACATGCTCCCAGAGGGCAGAGGGGGCTCCCCGGCCCCATGAAGGCTCCCAGCGCCTCTTACACCAAGACAGTGGAAAACCCCCCGAGACCGGGACACCGCACCGCACACGTGCCAGCGGTTTTTATTCCACACACCCCTGGGGTTCGGTCAAACCTTCACAGAAGTCTACCCCAGGCTCCCTGTCCAGCCACCGGAGCAACTCGAATTCACGTGTCCCCTCCTCCAAGTCAACTGCTGCTTTACCCCGGAGCTGAAGAAACCCCGTTCATTTTCACTCCGAAGTTGTGTTTCAACGCACAGCGGGTAACATTCCAGAAACAGGCCACCCAGACGGAAACACTTTATCCCTCAGCTACGCGCCTAAAACCCACACAATTCAGATAAACCTCATTGCGTCCAACGTGACCGAGAGAGTCGATTCTGTACTCTCACTATCTAGGCCAAAGGATTCGGACTTTTCCCCGCCGGCCAGAGCCTCCCCCGCCACCTCAGTCGGGCTCACGGCTACAAGGAATGAATTACCGCACAGCAAAATCGCCAGGAGCCGGCTGGGAAGCACCACTGTGCAGAAGCAACGGCCCCGGGAGCAGGAGCCTCCCTGAGTCCTCACTGAAGCTCCAGAGAGGGGGGCGCTCACCTGGTTCTCCGTCCTTGCTGACTCGGCGGCCGGCTCTGGCCCCCGTGCAAGTCAGGTCCCCGGTGCAGAACCCGCCCCGCCCCCCACCCTGGCCTCTCAGGCCACAGCCCGCAGGGCCCCGCTCACCTGCTTCCCGTCCAGGGTGTACAGGCGCTTCACCACCCCCGAGTCCAGCTTGACGGCGTCGGTGATGTCCGTGAGCACCTGCTCGAAGGAGTGGGCCGTCTTCTTGTTGAGCAGGATGCGGACCGCCTTGCGCGGCTTCACGCCGCTGCGGATGATGGTGACCAGCTTGGGCCGGATGAAATCCTTGTTCTCCCGCACCTCCGAAGGGCTCCCCTTGGCCGTGGCCAGGGAGGACACGGGCCGGGACGCGGAGGTGGTCTTGACGTTCACGGACCAGTTGGGGTTCACGTTCTTGGTGTACTCAAGCTTCTTGAAGGGTTCGATGGAGCCGCAGACGTAGCTCTCACCTAGGGGGAGACACGGGTTCAGGTCACCGCACGGCAGGCTCCCTCCCGCGTTCCCGGTGTCACGGTGGTCCCTCCCTCCTTCGGAGACTTTCTAAACAGGGAAGCATGAAACAGAAAGACCCATCGTTCCTGAAACCGAAAGATGTGCACCTCTGACAGGATGTGGCCAGCAACGGACCGGAGCCCTGGGGGGAAAAAGGAATCATTGTGTCTCCCTTTCTTCGTCTTGAGGTCGGCGCGCGCCAGGCTGTTTGTTAGGCTCAGGATCCCTCAGAGAGGTGTAAAATGGGGAGTCCTCTGAAACTGAGGAATACTGACACCGCAGACCAAATCAGGTACACGCACGTGCCGTATGACACAACGCAAAAGCCGAACCCGGGTCGGAAAACCACTCCGTGAAGCCGCCATGGGACTGATCCGCGGGACGGGCGTGCGCGCTGGCGGTTTGTAACATCCAGCGGATCTCAGAAAGCCAGCCAGGTCACCCCATTCCCTCTCCTGCCCTGAGGCGGGGCCCCCCCGGCCGGTGAACCTCGCGCTCCGGGCGGCCCGTTCGCACCAGTTCACAGAGAAAAGGTTTTCAGCCGGGTCAACCGGCCAACTAGCTTCCTATGCTGACTCTGAAACCGACAGGACCATCGAAGATGAGTGAGAGCGGAGGATCTCATGTGAAGCAAGGACGAGCGTGGATACCGAGGAGAACGGTCCTTCTAAGGCAGGAGGACGTCAATGTGTTCGCAAAAAAAGGAGCAAATGTACGGGGCGAGATCCGTCAGATGAGGGCTACCCTTTCGCAGTGGGTCCACAGATCCCCACAAGGTGCACGTTACACGCCTGACAGTTTTAGTGGTTCCCACAGAGCTATGAAAAAGGGCAACGCTTTGATGAAAAATGACCCCGTTGTAGAGAATCCTGCAACGGGAACACCCGATGAAGCAGACCCAGGTCCCGCACACAGAAACAACGTCATTCACTATCAAGGGACAACGAAGCGTAAAACGACTGATCTTCCCTAAACGTATTTCGTAAAGTTAGTCCCAGCATTTGGAAACCGAAGATTTCGTAACGGCTTTTTGTCTGCGTGAGTAAGTCTTTGTTCCTGGACACAGTTAAAAGAAAGTGGCAACGCTTTCCTAATTGCAGGTAAAGTGAGCTAAACCCTCGCCCTATTGAAAATGAACTGTGCAAGGACCCAAGACCACAGGACAGTGGACGCGTAAAAATAACCGAGCCAGGGGCTCGCACGGAGGAAAGTGCCGGTTGGCAAACACGCACCTCTTCACACGGACGATCCTGCGTGTTTGTACTTCCGGCCTCACCAGTAGTGGTACAAACGGCACCGGTTGGGCAATCCCCCCGTCACCGCCCCTGCAGGCCACACCTGGCCCAAGGATGCTGTTCTCGGGGTTCGGCAGGTAGCCGGCCAGGCACACGGACGCTGCCTGCCAGACGGTGCCCTCCTGCAGCTGCGTGGGGAGACCGTGTGCCTGGGACAGAGGAGATGGGGAGTCTGGGCTCACGGCCTCCGTGACCTCTAAATCAAGGGATATCTGAGCAAGGTAGCTGGTGATAGTGTGATTTGTATTTCTTATTTCTGGCTATTTCTGGCACGCAGCGGCTAACACCCTTGGAATCTGCTAAGTGGCAAGACCAGTAACGGTGTCTTGATACCCAGAACACACCCGCTCAACCGCACCTGAGCTTACAGGGCTGGATGCCAGTGGGGTCGGAGGCTGGGCACCTTCCGTCCCCCCACTGACCTGTGGGGGGAAGAGCAGGCGGGTGAAGGGCCACCGATGGCCAGTGAGGGCACCCATCCCACCCGCCTCTGACATAAAGTTAAACATGGACCCAAAAAATGGCAAAGATCATAGACAGTTGAAATCGTTTTCTAAAAAACACTCATAGGTGGAGCCGGTCGATACAATGACTTGCTGGTTGGTTGCGAAACTGCAGGTTTTGTTCCAATTTAGTCAAACAAACCAAAATCTCCATGTTGGGACTGAGCCTCAACTGGAAACTTCATACCCGGAGCATCCAAGACATTCCAGTGAGTCTCGGAAGCCCCAGAAACAGGGCCTGTCTGGATGGCTATGGCATTTACCAAAACCAGAAACCAGTACTGGCTTTTTTCAGGCCAAGACAAAGATGAAAACAACAGCACAAGAGCAAGGAAGTATAAAAGCACGCAATTACGTTTGGATCCTGTCCATACCTCCTTTTAAAATATCGGCACAGCGGATCGTAGTTTCTTCCCTGAAAGGCTGAGGTATTCCTAGGGACTTTGGAGGATGGAATGATGATTTCTTTGGCAGGATATTAAGGTCATTGTTAAGGTCAAAGAGAGTCCACATTTTGTTTCCAAAAAATCACGTATCCCTTTTAAAGCTCCGGTTGCCATCCTTCTCCAAAGTGGGCAAGTACATTTTCCTCCCAAACGTGTTATTTAAAACCTGCCACGGAAACTGTCCTTGGCCCTGGACGCCCGTGAGAGATGAGAGACCTTCTCTGGGTCCCTGCGGGGGGCTCCCGGCAGGTGACCCAGCCCCTGGGGACAGGCCTGGTCTCGCAGGAGGGTCCCCACTGAGAGCCCTGACTTGGGAACTGCGGCTGCGACTTCACGTGGCCTCAGCTGACAACGACCTCATCACGGTCCCTCGCGTCACGGAAGCTGACCCCTGCCTCCCGTAGGGCCCCTTCCAGCTCCACCCGTGACACACTTGACAGCAGGCCCGCAGTATTTTCACTTGCCCAGAATATAAGCTCTCCGTGAAAACTCGGGTGATTAAAATGTATCGCTGAGTTAGAGTAAACGCCGTACAGTCGGCGCTGGGACGTGGAGCTGGGTTCCGCAAGGGGAAAGACATCACTTACGGAATGAAACACCCTAAAGTGCCTCCCGGCGGTTACATTTTATGAGACTGACTCTCACACACCAGCAACATACGCAGAGGGCGCGGGGTCACGTACACCACGTTCGTCGGGCTATTAAAGGCGGGAAACGGATCCCCGAAGGCACTGGAGGACCATTGGCCCGTGCAAGTCTTCCATCCCGTAACAGTACGTAAAACGTAAAACCTGCCCTGGCTGGTGGCCCAGTGGATAAGGCGCCGGCCTGCGAACCCAAAGGTCGCAGGTTCGATTCCCAGCCAGGGCACATAACCAGGTTGCAAACTAGGTCTCCAGTCAGATCTGTGGCTGGAGGCAGGTGAAAAGCAACCATACATGAACGTCTCTCCTTCTCTGCCTCTCTCCCTTTCCCTCTTTCTAAATATAATGAAATAAAATTTCCAAAAAAAAAGTAAAACCTGACCTGTCTGTCAGACCTGTGGGAAAGTTTGACTACTCCACTCCAAGAAACCGAAAAGCGAAAAAAAAAAACATGGGGGGGGATCCATTTTTTTGAAACTGAAAATGGGTATAACTACAGGTTAAGAAAGCTGAAGAAGGGAAACAGGTTGGGAACCTACAATACAACAACCATGACCTAACCTAACGTGCAAACATCATCCACCACGATACAAGGTCCAAAGCGGCGACCAAGGAAAAGACACAACAAAACATGAATATAAACCGCACGGGCAACTTGATGAACTGCTAACAATCTCGCCGGAATGCAACGTGGGAAACTCTGTTGAAAGACGTGAAACAGTTCCTGCTCACGGCTGAACGTTTCTCCAGGCCCATGAAAGGCCAACGAATCACAAAACGGAAGCGAATTATCTACAAAACGTGCAATGAAAATGATTCCGGGCAGAGTAGGACCCAGCAGGCCACAAGGCCCCAGTCCCGGGCATCACGCCCCCGGCTTGGAAAGAGCCCACTGGCCGCGCGTGGAGGAAGGGCGACCCAGGGGGGCAGAAGCCCAGACGCTGTTTAGGAAGCTCTTCTGGGGGACCAGGAGGGGACCCAGGACCTTGCACTTCCGCACGAAGGGCGAGAGGGGCGGGCGCAGGGGTACACTGGTCCTCAACCCCGGGAAGCGGGCGGGGGGGCTCCTGCGCCCACAACTCCCCACGCAGCGCACTGGCCTGGATGCCGAGGGAGGGAAGGAGCTGGGCTACTCATCTTCAGCTCCCAGGGGCTCCAGGAGGCCACAGCCCACCGGACGAGGGGACGTCCAGCGGCTCCTGTCTTCAAGGCGGTCCCAGCGACAGAGGAGCCGCTGCAGGAGGCCTCAGAGAGATGTTAGAGGCCTGGAGCCTCCGTGTGACGGGTGGTGAGGACGTTTCTGGGGACACGGCAGGGACAGCAAGTGAGGACAAGGATCCTAGGCCGTCCCCGGCCTGGCTTCCAGGAGGCCACACAGGGCCTGCCGTGCCTGCAGGGTGGTGAGGCCACCCTGCTTTCCTTCCGACTCACCCATTCATGCCCCCTTTCCTGTCTTCCCACGGGACTTGCCGAGCCGGCACCGGAGCCGATAGTCCGAACCCAAAGCCAGACAAGTGTCTCAAGGTGAGGCGGGACCCGAGGGACAGGCCAGGTCCCGCAGGAAGGGGCAGCGTGGACAAAAGGTGGAGGAAAAACAAGACAGTTCCACCACTTCCAGTTTCTCTCCAAACGACGGCTTAACTATAAAGTGGTGACAGCAGTTTCACAGCGAAGATGCCTGGAGACCCCGCAGCCCCCTGATCACGTGAGACGGCAGCAGCTCGGCCCGGAACGAGGCCACTTCCGGGAGTTCTCGCCGCAAGCGCGTAACTTGGGCTCCGTCAGCGGGCAAGCCCGCCGCAGCGACGCCCTGCAGCGCCACGGGCCAACCACTACTCTTCCCAGAGCCAAGTCATCAGGGGCACGGAGAGGGCACAGCTGTCCACGTGGCGGGGACAAAGGGGACATGGCCCCTACGTGCAACGGAACCCAAGGGGACGGGGCGTTGACGGAAAGACAGACGGAAGCCGTGCCACGCCTGGGGGGACTTTGGATCCGTGCCCCGGGGCCGTGTCCGAGCGGGGGCAGAGGGGAGCTCCCTACCTGGTGCCACCTTGCATCAGCCCCCATCCACTTCAAAATAAAAATTAAAAGTGAGACAGGCAGCCTGGGGAAAAGTAACTGAACCTCCACCGCGCATGTTGTCCTAATACGATTCCATGAGAGTATTTTTTTAAGCGAAAACATAAGAACGCTAGAAAAATGAGGGAAATGGCTTTCTAACCTCAGATCAGAGGACCAGAGGGCAGGAAAAATCAAGCCGGTGAATAAGACCACTGATACGTTCGAGGTGGTCAAATTCTGCACATCCGCACGGCAGAGAACACGATAAACCACATCACGAGATAAAAACCCTCGCTTGCAGCAGCACGTAATTCTTACAGGAGCATCTGACGAGGGTCAGAACGGGGGAACTGGAAGCAATTCTGAGAAAACACGGCCAACGCTCAGTCGATCCGGCAAGTCCATTTTGAAAGTGAACCCCTGAGCGAGTCAGTCACAGTTTACTCCCAAGTGTGTGTGGGCGTGAACATGCAGACACAGGTACACACATAGGCAATCATACACGCACACACACCCACGTCCACGCACACTTCAGGCCAAGCACCAGCTCTCTCAACACCCCCAATCCAAACTTAGTCAAAATAATGTGCGTAATTATCATGGAACAGTACAAGTGACCGTGAGACCATTAACACAAAGACGTGTCCTTACAATTCAAAACTTCTTATTTTACTTACTGAGTTTAATTTACTTTTGTTTTTCGAGTTTTGTTTTTTTTTTAAATTTTACTATGGCTCAAATTTTTTAGTGTAAGAAAAAACACAGGTTTAAAAAGTTACAAGTTAACCCTGGCTGGTGGCACAGTGGATAAGGCGCCGGCCTGCGAACCCAAAGGTTGCTGGTTCGATTCCCAGCCAGGGCACATAACCAGGTTGCAAGCCAGGTCTCCAGCCAGGTCCGTGGCTGGAGGCAGGTGAAAGGCAACCCTACATGGATGTCTCTCTCCCTTTCTTCCTCCCTCCCTGCCCTTCTCTCTGAAAATAATGAATAAAATCTTTAAAAATAAATTCAATGAATGTGCAAAAAAAAAAAAAACCTGTTGGTTATTTGCGTTATTCCAGATGTCCAAAAACCAAAGGGAAAAATCAACTTCCACGTTGAAACAAAACTAAAAAATAAAAAATAAGTAAACAAATAAATGAAAATGAAAAGCGACAAGTCAAATGCACCTGGTCACCGCACCCACCCAACCGATTTCATTTAAAACCCAAACGTCATCCTGTCGGAAGAGGAAGCGGGAACGGAACGTCGGGCTTTTTCCACAAAATTTCCACAAAATTAGCACGTGAGAGGGAAGAACCTCCCGGTGAGTGCGCACCAACGGCTGGCACTTCAGCAGACTGGGTACGATGCACCTGACAAAGAGGCACATGGAAATGACGCTCCTGCTCATTGGACACTCGGTGCAGGTGCAGCTGGTCACTGTCAGCGTCGCCTGGGAGGGAAAACCAGCCACCATGTGGGTGTCCCTGCTGTACGGCGGTTACGGCCCCTCGGGAAAGCAAGGTCTATTCTCCAAAGCAGCGTTTTAACAGCAGAACATTTCACCTGCGGTTGCTTCTTCTCCCCCGGAAAGAATGTGGAGGCAAATGAAAACAGTCAAGAGTTGCTGGGAGCCCAGTTCCTGGAACGGAGTCGAGGTCAAAAACGTTCATTTCTGGGGCTGCGGGGACGATGAAACCCCATCTCCAGCCACCAAGACCACCGCCGTCCGCCCCGTCCGCAGTGGCGATGGCTCAGGCGGGGCACCCGCTTTCCTGGCTGAACCCCGACTCAGCCCCTCTCTGCGCCTCACCCTCGGCCACCCTGCACCTCACGTGCAGCACGTTAGCATGGGGGTGGGGGTGGCAGACCCCTTGATCACTGTGGGAATTACATGGGGTCACACAGGTAAGACCCGAGCTCAGGACCCGTGAGCCACCCTGGCCGTGGCCTCCGTCCGGACGTCCGCCTGAGCCCGGTTCTTGTGTGTTCGAACCCTGAAGACGGTGGTGAAGGCATGTGACTCGGCCGGCTGTGAACGCCATGCACCCTCATTCCCATCTCTGCCGTCCCGTCCTGGATGGGTGGGGTCCTGGGGTGTCTCCGCGTCTGACTGGAGGGCCCCTCCACCACCACAGAAGCTGCAGGGGCCACGGCAGAGCAGGGCACGGAGCCAGCCACGCCTTGGCATGTGCTTGGCGGTCTTGGCATGTCCGCCCCACATACATCGGCCCTCAAAGGGGCAGCCGGTGGGCAGCCACTCCCCTGACGTCGCATCTGATCTGCCTCCAGCTGCCCTGGACTATCCCACCCCAGGCTTTCTTGACCCTAGTGCTGTCCAGGGCGATGCTCCCGCATGACGGTTTCGTGTCCTTACTCCTCTCCTTTAACGAACTGGAGGGTCCAACTTCCGAAGAGAAGGAAAAAGGCCGGGTCTGCAGGCATCTTGGCAGGGTGACGAGTCATAGGCGGGGGATGCGAGTTCTCACAGAAAAGCACACCAGAGCCAGGCCCCCCACTGCACCCCACACTCTCCGGCCGGGCCCCCTGGCACACCGGCCAAGGACAAAAGGGATGAAAAGCAGAGAAAGACATAGACCCTGTCAACCTCGGTCACAAATTCTGCCTCCAACGGAGGACAAGGCGGGCCTGCCTGTGTGTGGCCGGGGCGCAGCAACCTGAAACTCCATGGGACGGGTGGGGGTGGGGGTGGAACAGAAAGAGGGGCTTCCTGTCACCTGCAGGGAGAGAGCGGTCACTACACATCATCGCTGTTCCCCTAAATGAGACTCAAAAAAAACCTGCAAAGGTTGATTCCTTTATATCCTCAAGTACCACAGAAAGGAAACAGTCCTATAAAACGCCTACAAAGGACGCCCAGAAAACGTAACCTGGGGCCAGCATCACCCCCGGCCCCTATGTAACTGTAGACACCCCCCCGGAATCTTGTGCACCTCAGCCACCGACGTCATTCCTATCAGAAGCGCCTTTCAGCTCCTGAAGGTCGTGCCCCGTTCGTTATTTTCAGTTCAAGGGCTTTCAGACGTAGCCTTAGGTCAATTTTCACTTAGAAATGAGTAGGAACGGTGGGATTCAAGGTATGAGAACGGGCTTTTAAAGCTGAGGAAGCCTGGGGTGCGGAAGAAGAGAGAGAACGCTGTCGCATTCACTCACTTGACCCCACACCTCGTTATCGTGCGCTAGGGGACCCAACACCTTTGTCACGGCCACCTGCACTGTCCACCGCGGGGGGGCCAACAGAGCAGCACCCTGGGGCGGATGCTGCCCCCTCCGGACAGGGTGGGCGCTGGCTACATACAGGACAGAGGAAACACGGCCCCGTCCACGCACCGCGCGCGCACGGCCCCCAGGGGTGACCCCTCAGCGCTCACCTTCCACCAGCTGGTCCAGGCTGGAAATCTTCTTGAGCCCATCGATGCTGTAGATTGTCCTCACCCCCTGGGGCAAGTTCACGTTATCCGACAGAGTTCGGGTCAAATCCGCCAGCAGCGCCTCGAAGGACCGGAACCGGTCCGGGGAGATGGCGTACACGATGCCCTTGAAGTAGCGGTCCCCGTTGCGGTAGAAGCGCACCTTCTTGGCCTTCTTCTCCGAGCTGAGCGTCTGCAGCGTGCGCGTCCGGTAGAAGCTGCAGTGGGCGCTGTGCGTGGGGCTGGGCAGCCCGTTGGCGCGCGACGCGCGGCTGTACCGCTGGGCCTTGTCCCGTTCGTCGAAGTGCTCCAGCTCCATGTCCCTGCCCAGCGACATGGCGCGCCCGCTCGGGTGCCACCTAGGGGCAGGGCGACAGAGGCAGAGACGCAGGTCATCTCAGGACCCTGGCTGGAGCCCAGCGGGCGGGCCCCGCGCTGGCAGCGGCGACCCGTTTCACGGGAGCCATCCAGCTGGGGGCGAGAGAGGTGACACAGCCCGGGGCGGGCTGCGCAAACACCTGACTCATCCACCTCGGTTTCAGCAGAAACAACGCCTCCGGGCGAACCCCCTCACTACGCCCCGGCTTTGAACAGCTGCTATTTCCAACAGTCACGGCCTATTTAGGGACCAAGACACCCGGGGACGGAAAAAGACTCTCCCAGACAGACAGCTGAGGAAGGCCCCAATGCAAGAACTGCGGCTCCAAAGCGCCGGGCTGCCCGCAGGGGGGAGGCACCCCCGCCCCGACCCGACGCGGGGAAGGGGCCACGGGCCAGGAGGAGAGACGGGCGGCGCTTCCTCCTGGGCTGACGCGCTTCCTCCGAGTGGGTGCGCCCCACGGCCAGGTGAGCTCAACCTGCAGCTTCTACCAACTCAGGGGAGACTTTCCAACACAGTCACAAGCCCCGAAGACGTCGTTTTCCAAGGTGAACTCAGCATCGCTCGTTTACCCACATTCAGTGCTTCCAGGGAAGTCGATTAAAGGAGGAGGCGGAGGAGGAAAAGGACAGGAAGGGCAATGGTAACAAGAAAGGACGGTGTCCCTTCCACAGTCCCTGTGGCTGAAGAGCCTGGGGCTTGAAGACACGGACCCAGGCCTGACCCGGGGCCAGCGGCACCCACTTGAGACACGACTGGGTCAGCCTCTTCAAGCCTCCATTTCCTGAACCACGCCCGGGACGGGGAACAGGGCCTGCCCCTCCCAGGGCCCCGAGTGCCCAGGAATCACCAAATTCATCAATACACGTACACAAAGCTCCTAGCCTCGTGTCCACAGATGGCACGTATTGATGATTTTATTAATAAAACCTGCTTTTCTGTCCCTGACTGTCTAGGAAAGAGCCAGGAGAACAGACACCCTCCTTGCGGCAGGGGACCCTCCTGGGTGTTGGGACCTCCATCCGTGACCTTCAGACCCCGTGGTACTTCCAGAGCCGTGCTAAGGGGGTCAGCTGATAAAGGTGGGTGGAGCTGTCCCTCGGGGGGATCCGTGTTTCATCAGTCATCTCGCCAGTGGAAAAACCGACAATTCAAAGGAAGTCCTGATGACATTTCTGGAATGTCGAAACAGGCAACAGCGGAAACAGGAAACTTGGGGTAACCACGTGCATGAGCCCCCGAACCCCCACCCGGAGGCGCTGTCCTCTTTCCGAAGGTCGGGCTGAACCGGAACCACCGCCGGGCCTGGGAGTGGCCACCACGACACGCTGAAAAGCATGCGTCCCCCCGAAACGAACAAAGTGAGGAGAGCTAACGTCAGCGCCGGACCCCGTGACCCTGCAAGCAGTGGCCGCGTAATGCGCTGAATCCTCTCCTCCGAACCTCACGGCCGTCCCACGAGGCGGCTGATGCTGTGACTGGGGTGCAATGGGATATACCCAGGGCCCCCAAGTCGTAACTGAGGGAGGTGACGTTGGAGCCCCAGTTTCTCTGCCGGGTTCTGAAGCTGACACCCGCTCCTTGCCTCCCCATGAGCCCTGTGTCCTGCAAGCCCAGCCCCCGCCCAGAGGAGACCCGCCTGGCAGGTCAAGCAGGGACTTGGGGGCGGGGGGCACAGGCCACTGCACCACTGAAGGGTCTGCAGGGGGCAGTGGTCAGCTGGCCTCTGGTGCCCTTCCGCCCGCTGCCCAGTCTGGCTGGGGGGTGGGGTACAGGGGGACCTCAATTTACATCCGAAGCGATCAGGCCCTGGCCGGGTGGCTCAGCCACCTGGAGTGTCACCCCACCACCCGGAAGGGCTGGAACACGTGGTGGGTCCCCGGTGGGGCCTGCCCTCCTCCCTGTCTAAAGTCATTTTTTTTTTAAAAAAATCCTTGGGTGAGGATTAAACATATGAAATCCGAGGTGGTTATCAGTCCAGGGTATTTTTCCCTTCCACCTGGGAAACCCCCTGCAGGCCTCGTCTGGAGAAAAGCCGCAGCCTGCAGAGGGAGGCCCATGCCCGGGCGTCAATGCGCTCGGGACAGGATTTCCAACCGCCCACCCTGGACGGCCCACCCTGGACGGCCCGCCCTTCCGGCAGCTCTTCGCTGGGGAACGGAACCAATCTTTGTCCCCCTCAAGGGGGCTTGGGGGGCGAAACCACCAGGACTCGCACCTGCTCACTCACCGTCTCACCCTGGAACACCGTCAAGGCCAGAGCGCCCGATCTTTCCCAAGCCCGGGGTCCTCCTTCCAAGCCCAGCAGGGCCTCCCCGAACCTGTACAAGCCCCAAGGAGGCCAGCAGGACCCCGGCCAAGGACGGCACCCAGCTGCCCCCAGAGAGGGCAGATCCGGTTTGAATGGGGGGTTGTTGGGTCAGAATTGGCAAAAACCAGAAAACTGAGCAACGGGCTGGCACCCCTGGGAGAAAACAGGCGTTTGGAACTGAGAGTTTCACAGCAAAGGAATAAAGGAGGAGGAGGAGGAGGAGATCGAGACAGTAAAGTTGACTGCCCACAAGTGAGCCACCAGGAGAACCTGCGCTCAGTGGCATGGCTGTCAAGACTGCGGCCACCAGGAAGCGGATGTCACCCACCGCACGGCACATCCAAGAGTCCTGAGGCACCACGCCAGGTGGGTGTCCGAGGCCCGGGATGGCTGGTCCCTTCAGCAGCTCAGTCGTATATTTGATCCAAGACACTGGCAGCCCCCACCGGCAGCCACATTCTGCTTCCAGCCACATTCTGCTTCCTGTGCGCAAAGCCGCTAACACGCACCGCCACGTGTTCCCAGGCCACAGGCCTGGGCCACACGCGCGCCACACCACCTGCGAGGGGGAGCTGACGCCTGGGCGGGTGGAGGGGGCGCTAATCGCGGACCTTCCCCTAAACCCGGGAAAATCCGCCCCCCCCACTGCTCCCCGGGGGCTTCTCACCGTCTCCAGGGGCGGTGCCACCAGCTCTAGGCGGCTCCTGCGTGTGCGTTCCCAGACACACGCGCGCGCACACACCCGCAACACGGAACATGGCATAAATACCAGGTTAAATCCGGGCAGGGCCTGGACGTCCTGCGCCTGTTTCACAAGGCAGGTGGGCAACCGGGCGGAATGGGGGCGCAGCAGCCGCACGCGGACGGGAGGCCGTGCGTGGTCCTCTCCCCGCTTCCCGCATAGAACCCCCACCGTCCTCCGCCCGCGGCCGTGGGCCGGTTCCTCCCCAACCAGCTGGCCTATTTTCCTGCTCCTGCCAGAGGCCATTTCGTGGGACAGTCTCAGCCCCACTCCCGGCACAGCCTGCAGTGCGGCCGCGACGCGCGTGCACCCTGGCGGCCCCGCGGCCTCCCCGCCCCGGAACGCGCCGCCCCCCGCCCGGCTCGCCGACGCGGCCTCTCCTGCGGCCCCGCGGGGCGGTGCGTGCGCCCGGCGCGCGGAAATCGCCGGCTCCGCCCGCGTGCTCGGGCCGGAGCTGCCTCGCTGTCCCCGAAGGAACTTGGGGCGCCCCCGCCGCGGCCGCCGCACCCTCCCGCGCCGCACGGTCGCCGGCGAGCGGACGCACAATGCGCGGCCTGGCAGGGCCGCCCGCCACGCCGGCCGGGGCGCTGCGCTCCGCGCGGGCCGGACAATGACCGGCGCCCCGCCCCGCTCCTCCCCGCGGACACCGGGCGCGGGCCGGGCGCGGGCGCTCGCCGACCCCCCATCTCAAGCCCCGCGGCGCAGACAAAAGAGGCAGGTGCCGCCGCCCCGGCCCCGCACGCGCCGCCCGGCCCCGCACGCGGAGCCCGGCCCGGCCGCCGGCCAGGCGGGCAGCGCCTTTCGAGGAACCGCGGGCGGGGCGGGGCGGCGGCCGGCCGAGCGGGTGTCCGCCGCCCTCGGTGCCCCGCGCCCCCGGCCGGCCTCCCTCAGCTCCCCCCGCGACCGCGCCGCACGCACCGGTCCGCCGAGACGCCGTGGGGCTCTTTGTGGCGCCTCCGGGCGCTGTCCTCGCCCGCTGCGCGCCGCCGGCCCGGGCCGCTGGTGCAGGGCGGCGCCTCGGCCGGTCCGCGTCGGCTCCGCGCTCCGCACCGCCCGGCTCAGCCTCTCCGCGCGCGCCGGCGCGCTCGCTGCTCTTGTAGCTGCGCCGCCCGCCGCCCGCGCCCCCCGCCCCCGCCTCCGCCCCCGCGCGCGCGCCCCGCGCCCCCGCCCCCTCGCCGGGCGCACCCACCGCGGCTGCGCCCGCCCGCCTCCCCCGCGCCCGCTGGGGCGCCGCGACCTCCGTGCGTCCGGCTGGAGCAACCCGCACCGCCCCGGCCCGGTGTCTGCAGACGGGGCCTGGGGGTGGACGCCCGGCTGGGGCTGCGCCAGGCCACGTGCAGGGCTGAACCGGGTGAGGCGCCTCGGTGAGCCCCCCCGGGGGCAGCTAGGCAAGGGGTTTCTTACACACACACATGCCCACACACACACTCTGATGTGACCCCATGGCCACTGGCCACGCTTGCTGGGGGCCCATCCATGCAGCACCCCGTGAGTAGCGCCGCACCCACGCCCAGACCCCACCCTTCCTCTCCTCTGGGGCCCAAGAACTGAGTCACCCTTGAAACTTAAGGGGCTGCTGCTTGGAGCCACATGTGTCACCGCCATCGGCCCTTGCTGACTGCAGAGCCGCGTGTCACCGGTCAGCCACTGTAGGCTGCCAACCCTGGGGTGGGCCGCCTGGAAAGCCCCGTGAGGTCACCTCCCGCCCCAGGCAGGACTGTCCCGCAGCTCAGGCTGCTGGCAGCTGCCCTCATCTCTGCCCTCCAGTCCGGGGGTGACTTGTGGGGACCTGCTTCAATGATGGTCCCCTAATCCACGGACTTCAGTCCCCTGCGAGTCCCCAGATGCTGTTTTCCAAAACCACGGCACCCTGGTCTTTTTCTCTCCTGCGCTCGCACCGTTCCCTGGGGAATCAGGATTTCATTTTCCCCTTCATCCTTGAGTCCAGTTATGCAGTTGACCACTTACGACAAATGAGAACTATGCCGATACTTTCACAGAATTATGTAAATGCTACGTAATTGCCATTCGTTGGAAACGCTGCGTGGTCCCTGTTCTACAGGTGCCGTCGCGTGTCCTGCCTGCGCTGCTGACTAGTCCAGGGAGGAGAGTCCCGTGAACTGGCCACGTTTTCTAAACGTAAAGCCTTGACCCAATTCCTCCAAATTCTGGTGCAACATGAGGGCCAGGGGGTACGTGTATTTCCCTGAGAACAGAAATCAGACTTTGTGTTGATCCTTCCGGTGACAAAGGCTAAGCACCGTCTGCCAAATGCCACACCAGGAGCTGAATTCCGTCTTCTAGCGCCTGTGAAGAGCCCGTCGGGGTCATTTCTTCAGGGCTTGAGGTCACCCAACCCTGTCCTGCCTCTCCCCCGCCTTGCCCACGTGGGACATGCAGGTACCGTGTTTGATGCTCTCCACTGCAGTGTGTTCTCACAAACACGGCTGGGCGCACCGTTCACCACTCAGGACACCTGACCGTGGGGTAACGAATAACTGAGTAGAGCTCACCACCTGGTTACCCACTGGCCACCACGCTGTGGGCCTGTCAGTTAGGCAGGACAGCAGCAGGTGCTCAGCGGCCAGGGTGGGCTTTGACTTGACAGCCTACCACCAGTTATTTACCCAGCGCCCCTCCCTGCTAACTCAGAACCCCGGCTCTTCCCTGTCTCCTACGGGACAGCGTCCGTGAGGCGCAGGTCTCAGGACCTCTTTCAACATCCGTCTGCCTACACTGAAGCTGGTCCAGCAAGGGTGGCCCAACTGGGCTGCTGGGTGACAGTGGTTCTGACCTCTCTGCTTCTAAATTCAAGGAGACGGATGTTAAATCAGCGTCTCTGGCGGGCAGGCCAGCCCACCCCTGACTCACCCGCCCCAGGAAACCCCCATGCATGTCACATGGTTTGCTCCTTCCGGTCCATTCTTCTGTTTGTCCAGTTGTATCTGGGGGGCCTATGTCCAGTGCCCTGTGTTTTTCCTTTCTGTACTAAAGCGTGTGTCGCTATTCAGTCCAACTTTCTAACCTGTTGAGTGGCTGAATGAGATCCTTTGGGACCCGTTGTCACCTTCCCCAGCCATGACCCCTCAAGCTCCCTGGTCTGATTATGGCCGCATCAGCACCCTCATCTCAGCTGTTGATCAAAGCTTTCAGCAAGAGCAGGGTCATGGCAGGCTCTGCCTGCTCGCTGCCGGCGTGGACCTCGCCCCGGGGTGACTGGGTGGCACATGACTTGCCCAGTGTCCTCGGGCAGCGACAGAGGTCAACATGTTCTCTGCAGCAAAGAAACAGCAAGAGATCCACTGATAACTAGAATTCACATGTTTGCATCTAGGATTACATCCTTGACCTTGGTGCCGTGTTGAGGTCACGAGCCCTTCCTTTACCCAGCAGACAAGTTTTGTTCCTTCATCCGTTCAGCCAGTAGCGTGTGGGGGTCTCCAAGGTGCCAGGCGTGTGCTGGGCCCGAAGACCACGGCCATGGGGGGCACTCCCAGGCATTCTCTGCACACAGCATGCATAAGCCATTACATCATTTCAACATCGCTCAGGACGGTGAGGGAAGTGATGCTAGGAAGCCCACCAGCTGGCCACCAGGTGGGAGAGGATGACACCACACAGGAGAAGCCACCATGCGAAGATGGAGGAGGAAGCCCCTTGTTCAGGGTCATCTCCTTGTGGGACTGGGTGGCCAGCAAGCAGCGGCTGGGAGGGGACTCCGTGGTCCCTTTGTTTCATTTTATCAATCAAGAAATACAACGGTTATTAGTTGGTGTGCACAGACTAGCATGACCCCAAGTCCTAGAAGGTAGAATTGACAGAATTATAAGAAAATGGAAAACATGGAAAGTTCCAAGTCCTGACGTCATACAGCCAACATTCCCTCCACCAATGCATTTTTTTTTTTTAAAGAAGAAGAAAGGAGTGATTCAAGGAAAGTTCATTTTCAAAACCCATTTAAAATTTTTCACATATACTTTGACTAACACACGGCCAGATGAAGACCTCAGAATGGATTTTAGAAAAGGCATTGGAACGCCCACCTCTAATTTCAGGCGTTAAACAGAAAATGACAAACAAGGTGAAGAGGTCAGTGGAAGGACTCCTGGGAGGGAGAGCCAGGCGGGGCTCCCCGGATTTCCCCCTGGGCTCACCCCTCCCATAACCGCCTCCTGCTGAGGGTGGTCAGGCTGGCCTCTCAGCCTCTGGGCTTCTCTGGTTTCTGCTTTTTAGGAGAATCTAGAGGTTCGAGACTGGAGCCAGCAGACTGGGGTCTTGGCCGGGGCTCTCCTGCTGGGACAGAGCAGGCAGCCCCGCTGTGCACTGGCCCTCAGGGGCCACAGGCAAAGCATTATGGTCAAAGCTCAGCAGGGTCCCTAGTCACCATCCACCAAGTAGACGAAGACCCCATGTAACCACAGCGGTTGAGTCCCACACACACCAGTGAGCAGGGAAGAGGGTGCCAGTCCTCAGAGGAGAGTCACAGGGCAGGCCAGCGTCTTGGTTTCACCCTGGAGGGACCTGTGCCCACGGCCCAGCCGCCCCGCACTTAGATCAGAAAGGGGTGGGGCTCGGGATGCCGTGTGTGTCCCACAGCCATCGAACACGTACACAGAGCCGGCTGAATAGGACACAGAACAGAGGCGCCATGCAGAGAATCACCAAAGGTGGGCCCTTAAAAATACCAATTAAACAGACCAACCTTTATCAATACCTGGTAAGAATAAAATAAAGAAGGTAAGAGTGAGTGTGGTATTAGAAATAGCCAAGTGGACGTGACTGCAGAATCGAGAGTTATTTAAAAGGTAATAAAAGGATATCACGCGTAACTTTATATACCGGTCCATGTTGAAGCTTAGGTAAAATAAATTCTTAGGAAATAGAATTTACCAAACCTGGCTCTAGAGGAGATAGAAATTGCACCAGGATTAAAGTCTTCCCACGATAAAAACAACAGGGCCACGAAAACAGGCCAAGTTCTACCAGATATTCCAGGAACAAATCATTTATCCCTGAGTGAAAAAGAAGAGAAGGTTCTCAATTCTTTTTAAGTAGCAAAAGCGTTGTATGAAACCCTAAGAGAAAATTTTTAAAGAAGGCAATTATGTATAATCTCACTCATCTGTAAAAATAGACACAAAAATTGCCAAAACATATTCAGCAATACAAAAAAATGGAGCATGTCTCGAGCTAGGAAGTTTAACCCAAGGAATGCAAGATTGGTTTCACAAGAAAAAGATCAATTCATGTTATTCATAACTCACACGGCTTCAGGGAGGAAATCATATAAAATCTCAGTAACTATAGGGACGTAGTTCATAAAAACTCAGTGTTAATGCGTAATAAAAATGTCTTGGCAATAAAAAGGAAAGTTCTAAGTAAAAAGTCTCAAAAAAGGTCTCAAAACTCTACAGCAATCATCATACCAAATAAAAAAATATTAAACACACTCTTTAAAATCAGGGATAAGTGTAACATTGTGTAGCCTTTTTGCGTACAATAGACTAATTGAAATGGTCCAATTAGTTTCCGTTTGAATTGTGCTTAAAGTAAGCGGGTGGATCTATTTCGTGTTTTTGATTGAAACCTTTATTTGGGATGCGTCCGGGAAGGGAAAATCAGGGAGAGGTGCTATTTGGAACCTTGTTTCAGACAGTTCACCAGCCAGCTGCCTTTTATCCCAAAGTTGGTGTAACCTGCTGTGAGACAATGCTTCAAGAGAAAACGCAGCGATAAAAAATGGTTCAGGAGTAACTTTTAAGGCATTCAGAAATAATCATTACATTGCCTTCCATTAAATCAGGGATATGAGGAATCAGGTCACTGTGAGTAGCGACCTGAAGGGAATAAGCGAGCCAAGTGAATTTCCGGAGGAAAATACACAGAAGGAACTTCCATGACAAAATCCCAGAATTTAGGCCCTGGCTGGTGGCTCAGTGGATAAAGCATCTGCCTGCAAACCCAAAGGTTGCTGGTTCGATTCCCAGCCAGGGCACATAACCAGGTTGCCAGCCAGGTCTCCAGTCAGGTCTGTGGCTGGAGGCAGGTGAAAGGCAACCATACATGGATGTCTCTCTCCCTCTCTGCCTCTCTCCTTCCTCTCTCTCTCTAAAAATAATAATAATAAATAAAATCTTTTTTAAAAATCCCAGAATTTGGCTCTTCAGGAACACACAGGTGGCCAAAGGGGGAGCAGAGAAGACCCATCAGAGACCGTGTAGAAAGGTGACAAGAATCACGGTCAAACAAGGTCCCATAGTCCCACGTGCCCTGGCCAGGAATCAAACCAGCGAACCTTCAGTTTCTGTGAGCCCACCGGTCAGGCCATCACTTGTCTTTTTGAGAATAAACCTGACCGTAGGTGCTATGGGATATCTCACTGCAGTTCTGATTCGCTTTTTCCCTGGTGCCTAGTGATGTCGAAACCCTTTCGGTGTCATGTCTGGCCATGTGCACAAACAACTTCCTTGGGAAAATGCCCATCATGTTCATTGCCTCGTTTTCTAATTGGGTTATTTGGGCGTTTTGCCCTCGAGCTGTGTGAATTTGTATCTGTTTCGGAGACTGGCCCCTTCTCAGAAACAGGGGCTTGCAACTCTTTCCTCTAATGCTGCCTCTGCTGTTGACGTTTCCTTTGCTGTATAAAAATCTTTGTCATTTGGTGTTCACCCTCTTGTTTCTTCTTGTTCTTATTGCCGTTGCTTTCGGCATCGAATCCGAAAACACCGAAAGGACAGACCTTATAACCTACGTTTTCTTCTAAGATTTTTATGGTCTCCGCTCTTAGGTCAAGTCTTGAACCCATTGGGAGCTCATTTCTGGGCAGGGTGTGCGGTGGGATTTCAAACCCACCCGGTTCCAGCCTCCTTTCCTGCCCGGGGTGTGCTGTGAGCACAAACTCACACCAAGGTTTCGTAGCTGAGTAACAATGGCAGGCCTTCCGTTTCGGAAGCTGAGAACTCTTGGGACCAAGAAACAGATGACAACCCAATCCCGTGGAAACCTTGACCCCACCAGAGTCATTTAAAAACACGGTTCCCAAGGGGGGAACACTCCGTGTGATGTGCTGACAAGAACAAGGATAAAGGTAAATGATAATGTAAAACCTTACAGCTGGGCAGGGCGTTTTTCTGTCTGCAACACGTATGCCCAGACGACCCGTGACTCTAACGTCGCTGATGGCTTAGCTGGGGTGAGTCTTCCCCATTTTACCACCCCCCTCCCACCACCCCTGGAGCTGACGCTGGTCTGGCGTTCTGGCCTGGGGCCTCTTCTTGTGTTGGATCTTGAAGTGCTGCCTTGAAGACCCAAAGGTTCAAACATTTGAAGCTTCTATCTGTTCTCAGCCATAAATGATTCTATTTTAATGTTTGAAATTATGGTTGTAGCCCTGGCTGGTGGCACAGTGGATAAGGCACCAGCCTGTGAACCCAAAGGTCGCCGGTTCGATTCCCAGCCAGGGCACATGACCAGGTTGCAAGCCAGGTCTCCAGCCAGGTCCGTAGCTGGAGGCAGGTGAAAGGCAACCACGCATGGATGTCTCTCTCCCGCTCTGCCTCTCTCTCAAAATAATGAATAAAATCTTTTAAAATAAATAAACAAATGAACAAATAAAATGACGGTTGTTTCCAGTGGTTATTTTCTGGGCTGAACTTGTGACTACTAGTCTCGTTATTGCTGGACCAATGCCGAGTTTGATTTGTTATCATTTGGTTTAGCTCCACTGGGGGGCTGACCTAAAATGCCTCCTCCTTCGCAAGCCGGAGGATGGAACAGTGGGAGCGGACGGTCGCCACGGCTTGCTGACGGGACTCTTTGCTTTCTTGGCCAGCGGAACCCTCCGGCCCACAGCCCAGGCTCCAGGTAGCGGCTGGAGAGGGGGAGTCAAGGGGAAGGAAGATGGCTAGAGCCCGCAGACTGGACTCCATAACTCCCTGTGGGGTGGGGTTCAAGAATCCCAACAGCAAAGAAGAACCACGCCGCCCCCGCTGCGGAGGGTCCCTCAAAGAGCCAGTTCGGGCAGCCGAGAGTTAACATTTTAATTCGCCGTCTCTAATGTGGTGAGAGCCAGGATGGGCAATCGTATTTGTAAACCGTTCTGGGCCTCAAGTTGGTGCAAGCACCTTCCTGCCCCCCACCCCGAGGGGGCAGCAGACCCCCCTCATGCCCGGGGGTCCGCACCATTGGCTGTGGGGCGGAGGATGGAGGGACTTAGCCTCAGCTGGGCCCGAGCTAAGGTGCCACGTGCGAATTCCCAAACACCATCTCCCCTGGGTGCCCCCGGGGCCCACACCGTCCTGCCCCAGAGGCCCGGAGAGCAGCACTTCTCGGGGTCCTTGTCGGGTTTCCCTTTTCGGGAGACCTGGGGGGGATACGAAGCATAAACACGTGCCCTGCAGCCAGAGCCTGCGGCCAGCAGTCACATCCACGTTCTAGCTCTGGCTCCCGGCTTCCGGGGGTGAAGGCATCGCTGGCCCAGGCAGGGCTTCCCTCCCCCCAAAACTATCCCCGCGTGACTCAGGACGGCAGGGTTGAGCTCAGAGTAGGACATGTGGTATTTCTCTGCCCGCCTACGGTTAACCCTTAGAATGTTTTATGCCGAGACAATAGGTTCCCACTCACATTTTCTTCGACTCCCTTGTTTACTTATTTTGCTTCTAAAGGGAAAAAAATAATACTTAATTGATGCCTCCCCTTCCCTTGATTCTATCAAAGGCGGAGAGAGATTTTTGTCCAGGTTTTGACTCCCTAAACCTGTACAAGAACTGAACCTGTGACACTGAAAAAAAAAAAATTCCGGGAGTGTCTCCTTCAACAAGATGTTTAACATCCTTACCTTACGGGTGGATTTTCGCCCCTTACTTAACACTTTGTAAACGATCAATGCTGGAGTATGAGACCAGCCCGGTGTGAGAGAGGATCCCCCCCAGCGGGAGGGAAAAGCTGGGTTCCTACGTTTCTGGGCACCACCCTTGGGGGCACACGTGTGTGGGAAACATCTCCCACTTCCTGACGGCTTGTGGTTCAAAGCTGAGGTCGGCGCTGGACCCGCACAGAGCAGAGCGCTCACAGGACGGGCTCTCGGGGGTTAGAGGGGCCTGGAATGTCCTGACCCCTCACCAGAGAATTGGCTACATTGGGCTCTTCTTTTGAAGGGAACAGGAGAGGGGGAGACACCCCACACGCACCTTCCTGGGCCGCATCTTGAGGGGAGTAAGGGGGAAGGCGTGACTCTCTGCAGACTTGCTGGGACCCACGGTTTGGCAGACCCGGGTCCGACGGGCTGACCTGTCCTTGCCCAGCTGCTTCCCCGAGGTTCCCCTGCAGCAGCGTCCCAGCCCGGACCAGTGTGTCACCTGCCCCCTCCAGTCCCCGCTCTGCGTGAAATGAGCACACTCGGTCCCGTAACACCCAGCACGCCGGGTAAGGAGGACCATGATCCCCGGGGTGTGACAACAGCTGCGTGGTGTGGGCAGACAGGAGGCCTCTGCCTCACACTTGGGGTGCCGTGTTCCTGCTGGGGGGAAGCCAGCCCTGACCAAGGATTAACCAGGTGATGGTGGGCTTCCTGCTTCCTCAGCCCGCCCGTGGCCAGTGGGCGACCCACAGCTGCCCCCGCTGGACGGGAACTACTGTGAGGCACAGGGCCCGGTTCCCAACTTTTGCTACAACACGCAGACCAGTGTCAGGTATGCAGAGAGACGCCCCGTTTCCCCCGCGGGCAGTGTTTTTGCAAACCTGACGTTCTGCTTTTATCCCTACCCTGAGAGTAGTTTTACAATATGAAAGATGAAACAAAAATGCTTGAAAGACCCACCCTTCCCAGAGCCAGTTCCTCCTTCCAACCCCCTGGGCCCGCTCCCACCGTGAACTTCCCCGCCACCGTCACGGGGCGCAGAACACTCTTCCCTGACGGTCTAACTGGCCACGGCAGTTCCTGAACCTACCCGGCCCCCCGAGCGTGGACCCGCGGCAGCTGAGAGCAGCTGTGCGCGTGGAGGGTCACGCCAGGGTCCCAAACGCCGCGATGGGTTCCCCCACCGTGTAGCGATCACCCCACAGGGCAAGAGGAGGAAGCCAGGACACGTCCCTCACGACCAGCCCGGAAGCGTCGCTGGAAACTGTAGGTTCTTCATGAAGATCCGGTCAGCCTCACACCACAGGAAACGTATGCAGCTTAACGTGAAATTCTCAACTGTTCCCCCCCACGGGGTAAGATGACACTCCCTCCCCCTCGTGCCCCACACAGAGGGAAGACGTGTTTATTCAACGAAACCGAAGGGGGTTCCCATTTTCAGGGGCGCCACCGGATATTTAATGATAAAACACACGATGCCTGAGAACCGTTCGAGGAACCATGAAACGAAAATCTTCCTCCCCCTTCTGCTCAGGAGCCTTTTCCTCGTGCCGACAGAGAGGAGGGAAGGAAAAATAAACACGCGCCTTCTCATCTGTCCCAAGAGTCTAAGGAAGAGGTTACCCGCTCGCTATTATTTCAACGGATTATGGAATGGAGACCAACATCGGTGGTCCGGCGGAAGGGGGGCACCTCTCTCTCTCGACCAAGAGAACTGATCTGAATGGCGCGTCCCAAAGGAAGCTTCCGGAATGTCCAAGGGAGGGGAGAAAACACCGAGCAAGAGGTGACCGTCAGTCACAGGGCAACTAAACACGATCAGGTTGCGACACACATCCTTGGCGACCCCTGAACACCCACGCACCCCGCCAGGTGCCGCCCTTTATTCCGTCACGTGGTCTGTATAGGGTCTTTTCTCGTGAACCGTGGAATGGTTTTCGAGGGAAGAAGGAGCCGTGGGGTCTGGGCCGTGTGTCCCCGCCGCCCCCGGGTGGGGCGCCGGAGGGCGGGGGGCAGGGGAGCCGTCTGGGCATCTGCGGAATCTTCCAGCGCGTTTCCCCAGGGGCCGCACAAGGCAGACCTGGATGTGGCTCCCCAGGTCCTCGTTCCATCCTGCCCGCGTCCTCGGACGGCACCCAACAGTGGCCGGGAGGGTGCATTTCACACGCGCTACGGAAAGGCCCCAAATTGCTGCTGCAAAGCGGGGAAGAGCCACGTTAGTTGAATCATCGCCTGTTCTTACTCAGGATGCTTATAAGTCTGTCCTAAAGCAATAGGAAACGACCTGGAAAACCCTGAGAACCGGTCGGGGGCGTTGGACCTACAGGTTTTAAAATACGTATTATTTATCGGCGTTAAAAGTCATTTTTTTTTTTCCTTACAACAAAAGCTGCAGGTTAAGTCAAGGTCAAGGGCAGAAAAACAATGCTGCAACCCTGTTTCATTTCTCCTGGCTGCCCTGTCGCTGTGAATAGCAGCATATGTGCGTGTGTCCTCCGTGAACATCTCTGGGTAATTCTCCAGAGTACTTTTCTCATACACAATTTCACCCGGACATAGGAACGGCGCTGCCCCCTGAGGATTATTTCTGGGAGCCATCAGCGCATCCACCTTCAGGACATGAAGGGCCTGGCACATTCTTTTATGACTGAACGTGGGGGCGGATGTGATTATGCAAAGCCGCAGCAACTATTCTAAGGTCCTCAGCAGCACGTGGGAGCAGGCCAGGCTGGTTGGGGGCTTCCTCCCCAGCTGGATGGTTCTCCCCTGGGAGGAGGACAACCTGGCGGACAGGTGCCGACCCTCGGGCCCGGACGCCCTTCCCCGCCGCCCTCCCACTCCTGATGGTGCTCAGTCTTCCGTCTCAGCTGGGGCGGCGGGCCCCGGGACCACGCCCCGTGAGCAGGGGCTGTGCCCACACACGCCACGTTCTTAGTGGCCGGGGGACAGCAACCAGCCAGCGTGGTGTCGGAAGAACAGGGTCATGTAGTGAGGCTGCTGGCGGCCTGAGAGCCAGGGCAGCAGCCCGGGAGGGGCCGTCTGAGGGTGAGGCTGGGAGAGCCACCATCACCCGTCCAGACTCCGGGCAGGCAGCTCGCAGGGTGGCAGCCAGGCTAATAGCACCTGGCCCTGCAGCTGAGAGATTTCCCATCAGAGCTTTCGCAGCAAAATGCAAGCCAGAGGCCTTGCTGGCTGGCAAGACTGGGGCCCAGGGGACCCAGGAGCCCAGGAGACTCACCAGCCGGTCCGGAGGCGCCGAGGCTGCCTGGCCCAGGCCGGAACCGCAGTGCACGGGAAGCCACTTGGAGACTCTGGGCCCTGACATTGTTGGCACAGGCCCTGTGGCGCTCGGAGTGGCCACGGCAGCCACCTCCCAGGAGGGGACGGCTGTGGGGCAGGACCTGATGGCACGGAAGGGACCACGGGCCGGCGCCGGGCTGGGAACGCGCCCTGCAGCCATGTCACCGACAGCCTGCTCTGGGGGGCCGCCGGACGGACCTTCATCAACGAGAGAAGCGGACCACACCGTGTGCATGGCCCCCTCACTCGGGGTCCCTGCGGGCGTGAAGAGGGAGAACGCAGTGGTGGCCTGTGGCCTGTCCTGTCAGAGCGGCTGACTTCATCATTCAGAGGGACACTCAGCAGCTCAGCCAGGCCCGGGCTACGCTGGTCCATCCCCTGCCGCCCCCTGAGTCAGGAAAGAGTCCCGATGGCTAAGCACGCGCCCCGGGGCTGACGTGACCGCCTGAACAAGGGGCCTGTCCCACTTTTCGCCCCTTTCTCTCCTGTATGAGGCGCCACCCCCGGTGACCTGGGCCGTGCCACGCCACCCGTGTCCCTGAGAGGGAACGTCCACCGGCCCGTCCGTGCTCCGTACAGAGCACAAGTACTTCCTGGCCCTGCAGGTTCTGTTCACACACACGAAGCCCCCAGCGCGGCTGGGCCGCGGTTTCCGGTCAAGGTGGCCCACGTTGACCCCATTCTGGGAACAACACGCGGTGGCCCCACCTAGCCTGGCCCCATCCCCGGCTGCAGTACGGGGTGTCGGGTAGCGCTCACCTCTCGCAGCACGGTCCGTGGGGTCCCCGGGGGCAGGAGCGGGGTACACGGTGGGGCACCTGTTAGCCAGGACCCCGACTCCTCTCTCAGGTGAGGGCGGGCTTGCCCAGGTACTGCTTTCCCTGGAAAGGGGAGAGAGAAAACCCGTTGACCCGCTTCTCCAGGAAGACGGTACGAACGCTGCTGAGTTCAGTGGTTCTACCCGGTCCTGTTGTGGAAACGCAGAGCCACGCGGCGGGCGGGTGGTCCCAGCCCGAGAACACTGTGAACGGGGTGCAGGGTGACCGCAGGATGCAGTCCTCACTCGCCGCTCTCCCCTTACCTGCTGCAACCACCGTAAAGAGGAAGCGCCCCTCTGGCTCCCGCGCCGGCACCGTGCAGGACCGAGACGTGCCAGGGCCCACCCGGCAGTGGGGTCACACCCACCCCCACTGGGAAAGCCCCACTTCGGGGCCCGTAGAAATGACACATGGAGACTGAGGCAAGGACAACAGCATCGGGGGCCTGAGGACATTCTAGCTTTTGTCCCCGTGATGAAATGATGGCCCTCAGCAATGGGACACGTTTGCTGACTTTCCTTAAATCCTCCAAGACAGGGTCGCGGTCTTGGAGGGGGAGGGAGGGAGACACTGACGGGCGGACATGGATGGGGTGCTTGCGGTGGGCGCCCCACCGCCCAGGTAGGTGCCCTGTCTGGGGGTTGAACCTGCCACCATTTGGGGTACGGGTGACACTCCAAGAACGGAGCCACCCGGCCAGGGCAGGTCACAGTGCCTGATAAGCCTGCGTGCCCACGGCGGGTGGCTGGGCGCAGGGCCGGGAGGAGACCCCGAGGGGCCCGTCCCACCTTGGTGCCGTGACCGTGGCTGGGAGGGGCAGCTGCGCGGGCGCGCGTTTCTTGCAGAAGCTCCTGTTGCTCTGCAGCGCCGCTGTGATCTGAAGCAGAGAGAGGTCTCAGGGGTGGCGCTCGGACCCGCGAACACCAGCGATCGATCAGGGGCGCCGGGTACCTGGCCCATGACGGCGGCGGGGATGCGGTCCCGGACGTGCTCCATGTACTCGACGGTGGCCTCCAGGACGGACGCCGCGTCGTTCTTCCGGCCCCTGACGCCGGGCACCAGGGCCCGAAGCTGCTCGCAGCTGCGCTTGATGCGCTCCCTGCACGGGGGGCACCGTCAGCCCGGCTTCCTCCACCCCGGGGTGCCCCGCCCGGCCAGACCAGGGGGCGCAGGGGCCCCCTCTCTGCAGTCCCACTTTGTGCGGGCTCAGGTCCCTGCCGTCAACCACAGTCCAAAAATATTCTGGGGGAAACGCCAGAATTAAACGGCAGGTAGGTTTGAAATCGTGGGCTGGTCTGAGTAGCGTGATGAAATCTCACGCCCCAGGGCATGCTGGGAGTCATTGCTTGGTCATGGGTGTCCTCGCTGACACGCCCCTGCCCGTCAGTGAGTTAGGGGTTGTCTTGGGTCACTTACATGAGAGAGAGAGAGAGAGATTGAGAGGGAGAGAGAGAGAGAGAGATCCCATGCATATCACTTCTATTGCAGTATATGGTTATAACCATTCTGTCTCATTTGTAGTTATTATTGTACCTACTTTATGAATTAGTTTATCATAGGTATGTATATACAGGGCTTGTATCTACCATTTGTGGTTTCAGGCGTCCACTGGGCGGGGGTACAATGCTAAGTTTTGGTTTAAAGCTCAGTTCCGTTCTCACGGTCTCCAGGAAACCCTCCCTGCCCCTCCCCCAACCGAGGCTGCTCGGCTAGGTGCGTACTGTGTGGTCGCCCCATCCTGACAGGTGGTAAAGCACAGCTTCCTATTCAGCAGCTGCGTGTTGAGAAGACTGGGCACTAGACTGAGACCCTCCTGGTGGGAGAACTTATTTTTGTCTCAGCTCCCAATCCTATTCCGCACACGGTAGATGCTCACAGTCATTTGTTGAGTGGCATGTATTTCGCTGTCAGATTGACTAGTTTCATGTCGACTTCTGACAATATTACCAAAAAAAAAGCGTCAAGTTCACGAAAGCATTTCTTTCCACAAGGGAATCACGCTAGAAAGGGCTGTATCAAAATTCACCTTCTCAGCTTTTCCTTGCTTGAATGAAGGAGAGAAATCTTTTTGCTTCTTTCAAACTCAGACAATGGAGCCTTTAATTCGAGTCCAACGTTGTTTCTTAGGGAGTCAGAACTAGAAACAACAGAAAATCATACCCTATATTTAAGAGGAAAATTGCCAGGTAACATGAAGCCATAAGCACCAACACATGAATCAAAAGGTGTTTCTCCCAGTCTCTTGCCTCATACAAAGGTAAATATTAAAACACTTTACATGGTTGGTGCAGAATACTTATTTCAAAAGAATTTATTATCAAGGTCATCATGGACAGATCCGTATTTCAAACTATACTGATAAAGAATAATGGCTACAAGCAGGTTTAAAATAATAACCTGACATCCCTGATTACAACTATCCCCAATCATGTAACTGGGTCTCAAGGCACATTAGAGGGAAAAGAATTAGGAGGCCAAGGGACACTACTCCAAACTGACCAGCAAGGGCAGGCTCCCTCCATATAAAAACACATCAATTAATGGACATTTTCCTGCTCTACCAATATTCTAACTTCTCCATGCATTTTGATGAACCGACCTGACTTTTTTAAAAACTTCCCTAAGAAAGTTAAAAATTCGTACTATCTCCTTCATCCCAAAGAATGTCACTAGATTTGAAAATTTACTTGTATTTTGAATGTCACTTGGTTTGAAAATTTACGAGTATTTTGAGTAGGACTCTGAGGAAAAACAACGAGGGAAGATGAAGGAGCTTCCACACGCAGGGAAGAGTAAATCACGTCACAACGCCGTGAAACCTTCCCCGACCTCCAGACCAGGTTTCAGACAGCAACTCGCTTTGAGGTTAAAATGGGAAATAAGACTGAGAGAACTATGGCTAACTCTGCACCGCTTGCGGAATATGCATCTTGGGTTTAACCACAGTTCTCGGCTGTCAGGTCTCTTCCTTGTTCAGAACAGCCGACGGTCACACACGGTATAAATAGTGGACGGTCACCTGCTACAAATTCCGGAAGTGACTGACTCAGAGTCGCCACCCGCGCCGCCCCTGTCCTCAGCAGCTCTGCCTATTGTCCGTGAGCCTACGCTCGATTTAAAACCTCGTTGGCCATCGGCTTCAAGTGAAGGAAGGAAACTCACAAAAACTGAATTTTTAGAAGATAACACAATGCTAGTGTTGGAAGGGTTGACCCCCGGTTTAACCACCGGTACCAAGCAGGTGGGAATGACAGTTCTAACCCTGTCAGGTAGGGAAACAGAGGCAGAGAGGCATCTTTAAGGGTTATTTTCAATAATGGGGGGGTATGGGTTAAAAGAGGACAAAAAGACCCCAAGGAGAAGGGTAGTGGGAGGTGGACAGCCACCAAGGCTCCTCTTGTCTGTTGCCTTATTGTGGTCCATGTAAAATTTTTGTTTGAAGCAGAGATTCTGCTGTTTCGAAACAGTTGGCACACCACTGGTATTACTGAATTTTGATTGATCATCCAGACTCCATTTTAACACGTCCCGTGAGGGGCAGCTTCGCACCTTCCAATTCACCCGCGCCCTGTGGTCAACTAGGACTGACAGAAGGTGGAACATTTGGTTGGGTGTTCTGTAACGCGTACCCCCAGCCAGGTTCAGGGTTCTGACATCCAGGAAAAGCTAAGGTCCTCTTCCACACAATAGCCTCGTCCACCTCCCGCATTCTCCAGACAACGGTTACGACAACGCACACCGTCAAAACGGCTATTTTGAGAAAGTGAAGAAGAAACGAACGAACCGAGGAAGTGGGGGAGCAGAGAGGCACCCCAGGTGCTGGCTGCAGGCCTCCCTCGGGGTCACCGCGGGGTCCTCGCTCTTCACTGAAACTTTAAGAGGAGAACATTTTAATGCTGGAATTACAGCGCTGTTCATGGGAACCACACACACATCCTCATCAACAGCGGTTGTCACTTCTACTCAACAGAGTGTATAAAGCAGTATTTTTTTTTTTTTTATCCTCACCTGAGAATGTATTTATTGATTTTTTTTTGAGAGAGAAACATTGACGTGAGAGAGAAACATGATCTGGTTGCCTCCCGTCCTGGTCCCACTTGGGAATTGAACCTGCAAACTTTTGGTCCTGGGGGATGATGCTCCAACCCACTGAGCCAACCGGCCAAGGCACAAAGCAATATTTTTTTTTTTTTTAAATAAAACAAAAAGCAACTTATCAACTTTGGTGATGAATCGTGAAGCTGCCCAGGTTAGAAAGCAAAAATTAAAAAACGCTACCTACGTACTGTTTACCCCGAGACATCCCCTATCAACCAGAGGCAAGAAACTTAGAGGCAGGCTTGCCCCAAGTTCATTACCCTGAGCTTGCTCATGAAGTCCTTATTCAGAGATGCGTGGCAGAGAGAGCAACTATGCATGAGTCGTCAGGAAGCCTCAACATTGCCAAACGATGGCATGGGATGGTTGTGTGTGGTTTTGGTTGTTTGCAGGCAGCTGCTGGTCTGCAGAGCCAGGAGAGGCCGACCGGATGCAGACGGGGCTGTGACCCAGAGAGAGACAGCTAGACAGGTGGTGACGGGCAGCTGTGCTGGCTCTCGGGACAATCTGAGCATCAGCGTGGCAGAGGAGCTGCGGCCCCTCGGACGCTGTTCCAGGAAGACCTGGCGCTCCTGCGGCGTCACTGCAGGGTCACTAACCGTCCCAGGGTGTGAACGGAGACACTGGGAAAGGAGGGGGGCACCGAGTCCCATCTCAGTTGTGGACCCAGCTCACACCGGACCCTTGGGATGCATCTCTTGAGCCCGTGTGGCAGAACATATCTTAATCATCAATAGTTTCCTAGCTGGGATCCCAGGCCCAGAAAAATAATAAATGGCCACTGCCCAACAATGATTCCAGGGGAGTTTAATTTCACAAAGTGGAGCCTGTCCTTTTACGAACCAAATTAAAACTATTTAATTAGCGTAAGTGGTAAGATGCTGGCGATACAGGGTATTCATACAACGGAAGTGAGGAGTTCAGAAAATCGGGAGGTCTCGTCAAAGTACCGACATTCTCTGTCTAAAGCAGAAAGAAGAGCCTCTCTGTTAACTTCAAGAGGTAAAATAATTTATATGCAAGTGTTTGGCTATGTTTTAAGGTCGTGGCTTTAGACAATGACACAGGTCGCAGCCCGATCCATTCCATCTTAATGAGTAAGCGATGATGGTGGTTATAAGGGTATCAAAAATAAAAGTGACACTCTCATTACCAAATCGCTGTGCCCACCACAATGCTGTCTGGGTCCTGGACAGCCTATTTTAATCCCGGGAAGATGGGTTTTCTTCATAGATAGAGAATGCTGCCCTTTATTTTATTTACACGTGTTTTCTTCAGACTATGACTGACCAGAATCACATGTTCTTCATAGCACACAGCATACCGTTCACCTTTAGCAAATGAAAGGCTACACATGGACAACCAACTTTAAAAGGTATAAACATAACCCTGGCTCGAGTGGCTCAGTGGATTGAGCGCAGGCCTGTGAAGCAAAGGGTCACCAGTTCAATTCCCAGTCAGGGCACATGCTTGGGTTGTGGGCCAGGTCCCCACTTGGGGGTGTGTGAGAGGCAACCACACATGAATGTTTCTCTCCCTCTCTTTCTCCTTCCCTTCTCCTTTCTCTAAATATAAGTAATTAAAACCTTTTTTAAAAAGGTACACAGGTTGCAAGCCAGGTCTCCAGCCAGGTCTGTAGCTGGAGGCAGGTGAAAGGCAACCAGACATGGATGTTTCTCTCCCTCTCTGCCTCCCTCCCTTCCTCTCTCTCTGAAAATAATAAATAAAATCTTTTTAATAAAAGGTATAAACATAATTTTTGTGGTATTTTAATTAGAAATGTCCCAACCTTTGGAGATTCGTGTCACTCACCGGTATTGGAGAAATATGTTTTCCAGTATTCTACCACAATACTGAGCTTCTCCATAGTTAGTGGTTCGGTTACAGTCATGTCCACCCCGGGCTCTGAAATGCAACCTAAGAACATCTGTATTACACATTGACCTATGGTTTCTTTTCGGAGGAAAAAAAAACAAAACAAATACTCCGTCCCGTGGGCACGTACCTTTAAAGTTCTCAGGGATGATAAAAACAAACAGAAAGTGTGTATTTTTCTTCTTGCCAAACCTGAGAAGGAAAAAATTGTGCAAATGAAGCAAACGCATCCTGCAGACAATGGGGAATCAACACGTTTGCTTATGAGGAATTGAACCGGCATGATTTTCTAGATTTCTTCAGAGTTGAAAAACGGCGGCATGGACGTGAGCAAAAGCAGCATCGCCAACCAGTTGTGGGGGGAGATGGATCACCTTTTAAACAACTTGTAAGTTATTTCCCTCACACGATCGCTCAGTTACAGATCATCTGAGAAACATGAGGAGATGAGATCTTTCGCTAAAATGAATATTTACGCCATTTACTGCTTTATTGCCCAGAGATGCCTCAGGCCCCCCCGGTTTCAGCTTAAGGGGCCGGGACACCCGCCCCGGCTTCTCTGAGCCGGAATCCATGCTGCTCATGAGAATAGCCTTTTTTTAGGATCCGTCTCCATGGCAACCACCGCAGGGGAAAGGGTGCCTGGATGACTTTGTGGAAAGTCTAAACAGATGCCCAGGATCAGCTGCTCTAAAAAGCGCCTGGAGTCACGTCTGTCTGTCCGTCCACCCTTCCCCTTCCCAAGCAGCTCAGAGCTTCTTGACCTCCCCACTTCCTCTTCGCTAACAACGGGCTGGTTTCTTTTCATCCAGGGGCCTCGGTGGTCTCTGACCTTTCTCCATCAGCCCCCTCTGAGACCCCCTTCTATTGATTACCCGCAGTTACACATTCGCTGGCGAGTTTTCTGACAAACGCCAGCGCATTTGTGCTGATCTAACCCTCCTTCAGAGCACCCTGAATGGCTCCCCGAGGTCAGGCAGGCAGCCAGGGAGGCCCCACCGGCACCCCCACCTCCAGGTGTCCCCAGCCCAGGGCCAGTACGTGCCAGTAAAAACACGTATGGAGACCCTGCCCCCCAAACCACCCTTTGCCTTCGACATCAAGTAGAAACACCGCCCTCTCCCCGGGTTTATAGGAGAAGGGGCTCCCGGGGGCGGTTCTCACGCGGCGGGGACCCCACCCGAGCGACCCCGCGGCCGTCGTCGGTGACGTCATCCTCAGGAACACCACGTGGAACGCGCGCTCCTCCAGCAGCGCCGCCGCCTCCTTGACGTCACCCAGGGTGACGGTGACGTCCACCAGGCTGGAAAAGAGCCTCCGCACCGCGTCGGCCAGGTGCAGAGCCGGGACCTCGCCAACCAGCAGCACGTCCAGTTTTGGCTGGAGGAGAAACGCAGCAGCGCAGAATCAGTACCTGGGCGCGCGGCATCCGTACCTGGGCACCTGGCATCCATACCTGGGCACACAGCCCCGCCTGCAAGGATGGGGAACAGGGGCCAGGACATGCCCAGGCGCTGCGACCCCCAGGTCCTTGGTCCATACCCCATGGAGCACGCAGAGCTGAAGGCTGCACCCTTTTTTAATGTTTTGCCTTCAAATTCCACTCCCCTGTGGTTTTCCTGCGAGCTTCTGTCCCATCCTGTTGACCACCAACAGGGGCCTTGTGGCCTGGGACCCCCCTCCCCCTGGGCTGGAAAATCTCTTCACTCCTGACAGCATCAAACTGGGCCTCACCCACACTTTTTTTTGTTTTTTGACTCTCCCAAACCATGTTGATGAAACACAGATTCCACAGAACAGAGTAAGCTTTACACACCCAACTCCTCAGAAATGCGCGAATAAAAGCCTTTATTGGAACAGGCTATTCAAATCTTAATACAAGGAACTTAAAAACCCTTTATTTCCATCAGGGATATCTTGACGCCCATTCCAGCGGGAAAAAAATCACTTCCATCTTCGTCTTTTATTTCGCGCTGTTTTCTTCTCCGCGGCAGAAAAAGCATTGGACACAATCCAATGTCTATTCATGACAAAACTACAAGAAAAGTGAGGTAGAGGAAACGTCCTTGATGTAATGACAGCCACGTATGACCAACCCACAGCCAACATCCTAGTCAACAGGGAAAAGCTAAACGCGTTTTCCTTAATGTTAGGAACAAGACAGGGATGTCCATTTCCACCACTTTTTCAGCACAGTACTGGAAGTTCTAGCTCCAGCCATCAGACAAGAATAAATAATGCAGGCATCTGAATGGAACAGGAAGGAAAGGGGACGCTATCAATAATGACTCTTAAATAATGTGTCCTGGGCTATGAAATGCTCTGTTGGAAAGTTTGTTTTCTTCTCCTTGCAAAGGTTCTCTTTGCCTCTGCTTAAATGTGGTGGAAATGTTTTCTCCATGGATACGCATGGAGCCCCTGCACAGCGTAAACGCTGGGCCCGGAATATAAGGTTCCTGCCATGGTATGGCTTCCACTCTGGTCTTTTCTCCTGCTGATGGGGAAGGGGGACTTCCAGTCCTCAGGTCCCGTGAAGAATCAAGTGTACGAGTCTCCGTTCTCCCTAAATGGTTACTCTGGCTCCTGTTTTAACACCGCGATCCAGTGGGAAGAGAAGAGAGGTGTCCAAGGCACAGAGACCAGGGTCTGTCCCCCTAGTTCAGCCACTTCCCGTGGCTTCAAGATTCCTGTGTGACCCTCATCGGGGGAAGAATAATGCCTCATAAGACGGTTCCACGGAGAAATGCCTGCCTTGTAGGTGGCAGTGAGCGCAGGGTTCCTCCGGGAGCACCAAACTTGTGCACAAAGATACAGAAAATGTCACCTCGCCCTGCTGGGGCGGGGAAAGGGGGAGGGAGCATTTACAGGGGAAAGTGTGTCCACCTCAGGCAGTGCCTGGGGACCCCTGTGAGAGCCCAGCCCTGGTCCCATGTCCCAAGGTACCTCGAAGGAGCTGAAAAGCTTAAAATCAGCTCACAGCAGAACCCTGGCTCCGTTCAGGACAGCTTGTGGATGGTGGAACGGGACACAGGTGATGAGGAAGGTCCGCTGGTGGGACTCATTAGGGGGAAAAGGAGGAAAACTTTCCAGGATATGCCGCTCTGGAAAACTGCCTTGTAGAACCTGTAAGATGATCCTCTGTGGGCACAGCCTGAACCAACACAGGGCTTCCTGTGCCTTTCTGTGTAGAGGGCTCCCTGCACCTTTTAAAAACAAATCAAAGCAGCACCCAGGCTTTGGGAAATCCTGGAAAGCTCAAAAGAGCCTGAGGAGAAAACAAAAACGGCCTGTAATTCCCGCCACTGAGGGATCAACGCCAGGGACACCTCGGTGGAAGGCAGAGGTTTAAGGGCAGGCCGTGTTCCGAAAGGGACCCCCTGGTCACCAGCTCAGGGCACTACGTGGATGGATTTCCATTTGCCCTCAGCCCCGGGGGCTAAGCCCTTCATGAGGAATAGCAGGTGCTGACCTGCTTCCCACATTTTCCTGAGCTGCTCTTTCTGTCACTCTTATCACCGGGAGCAGCTGGAGAGGCGACCGCGGCCTAAGGGTCCCCAGGAGTGCGGGGCTTAGACGCACAGCCCTGCGCTTCAGATGCAAACAAAAGGCGCACTGAGGGCTCCGGGCTGATTTAGGCTAGAAAAGCGGTTTATCTCCCACCCGATACTCGGATACCCGGTGCAGGGCTGCGCGCAGCTCTGGGGACCCCGGTGCACAAGGCTCGCTTCCCTCGGGTGCGCCGTGGCGCCTCCGTTTTGAGACAAGAGAACCTGTCGCCTGGTCCACTCCCGAAAGGTCCCCACTCGTTGGGAAAGTGTATTCCCAGGGCGTGAGGGGGCTGAGCGTGTGGAACATTCTGGGAGGGGGCAAAACGCACACGGCCCAACGAACGTATCCGTCTCGGTGGGAGACGTCAAAAGGCCGACGGGTTGGCCTCGTTTTCTGGGGCAAGGCGTTGGGGTGATTGGGGTGCGGCGGGCTGAGTGGGCCGCCAGCCTGCGCGGAGGGGAAGATGCAGGAAACCGCCCTAGGGTCCCATGCTCGGGCCTGAACTCGAGCTGAGAGCCGGCGTTCCCGCCCCGCCCGCAGCCCCGGCTCCCCAACTTCTGCTGCTGGTGACTCGGGGTCCTGCCTGCGGCGGGGGTGCGGTGGGGGTGCGGCAGGTGCCGGCTCCGGGGTTCCCCGAGGACTGTCATCACCCCTCGCCGGCGGCCCGTGCGCGCCCGGTGCCCGCCTGCAGGACGCGGGCCAGGGGCTTCCGCGGGCACCTGCCCGGGCTCGCCTGCGTCCACCCGGGCCCAACCCGGACAAGGGCCGCCTGGGCCCACGGGCGTTATAAACGCAGCTGCCTCCCCTTCCTCCTCCGCCTCTTACCTGCGCAGAGCCGCGGCCGGGCTCGGGGCCCGTAATTGAGGCGGCCATGCCGCTGCCCACGTGCAGCGCGCGCCTGGGGCCGAGCAGCGCCGGGCGCTGACCACCAAGGGGCCCCGTGCGCGCACCTGCGGCCACGTGCACCTACGGCCTCGTGCACCTGCGGCCACGTGCACCCCGCCCTTAAAGTGACCTGCGCCCCGGCCGCCCCAGGGGAGCAGAGGGCTCTGCGGGGGGCAGCGGGCGCCTGGCAGCGGGGGCAGGGCTGCCCCAGGTCCCCTGGGTGCTGGCTGGGCACCTGACCCTGTGTCTGGCCCGGGGCCCCTGGGAGACGGTCCCACTGGCCGCAGGCTGCTCAGGACACCCTGAATCTCTATCCAGACACCCTCGCATGTAAATCGCAGGAAGGAGCACACAGGTCTTATTCCTCGACAGGAAGGCGGGTGCTGTCGTGGTGCGCTCTTCCCGAACCCCAAAACATTAAAACCTTTGGAAGCGTCCGGGCTGGTGCAGCCAGCGGGCTGAGCGCCAGCCTGGGACCCAAAGGGTCACGGGTTCGCGTCCCAGCCAGGGCGCAGGGCTGGGCGGCGGGCCGGGTCCCCCGCGGGGGCGCGGGAGAGACAACACACTGGTGTTTCCCGCCCTCCCTTCCCCGCTCTCCAAAAGTAAATTTAATATAAAACTATTCCCTTAAAAGAAAATGAATAGTTTCCAGTGGACCAAAGCCTCCACCCCGGGCACGTGCTCCTCCCTGAGTCCCACCCGGAGCTCTGAGCCTGCGGAGCCGCTGAAGGTGCAGCCCCGGCGGGTGGCGCCGCGGGATCTGCTGGCGCACAGCGCCCCCTGCCGCCCGGGCGCTGTGACTGCAGGAGGGCGCGACGCCCAGCCAGGCCTCCAGCCCGGTCCCTAGTGACAGGCAACCACACATGGATGCTTCTCTCCCCCTCGGCCTCTCTCCCTTCCCCTCTCTCTGAAAATAACGAATAAAATCTTAACTAAACAAAAAAAATCTTAACTAAACAAAAAATACACGAAACCCCAAGCGTAAAACTGCTTGCAGTGACCGCTGACCACCACCAGGGGGCGATGTAACGCCTTGACGGGCGGAAATACCCTTTTTCCATTAAAAAGAGCAAAACAAAGCTTCTTTTCCTGACTTTCTAAAATAGCAATAAGGGTATTTCTGGAATGGAAATAACAGAGAGGTGCGCAAAAAGGTTTTTTTCCCCCCTCAATCCATTAGCAACAGAAATACAAGGTTTTGCTCCCTTTCCCTGAAGGTAGGTGGTCGCAGGGCAGCGCCCGGGAGCTCTGGTCCCCGGCCCCGTGGCCACGTGCGGCAGCCGAATGCGGGGCTGCGGGGGCAGGTGAACGGGTTCGCCACAGGGGCAGAGGCTGGTCCGCATCTGCAGAACGTGCGACCCTGAGCAAGCCGGTCTCTGTGAGCTGGGGGCGCCAGGGGTTGACCGATGGGACACTGCACAGTATCTCGTGGGTTTGTTGCGTGACAGGTGATGAACAGGACGTGAAGTTGCGTATTACACATGCTCATGGAGCGCGACTTATTCTTATGTTAAATCCTGCCAAGTTAGCTTTGTACTGTATCTTCGTTTTCCAGAGTATTCTTGCTTTATTTTCCCCCCACATGATTTCTGGTTTCCTGAGTATTCCTGAAAAAATAATTCTGCACGGGTCCTGAAGCAAAGCCGGTCACCAAGCAAGCTCTGGACTCGTCCGTCACCCTGCGGGAGCCTTCTCCACCTTTTTAAAGAATAAATATATGAATGAATTTTTTTAAACGCAAATGCATGTACTTTGTAAAGTATAAAACCTATAAAATTAACTCTCAAAAGGGGAAGAATGTCATGAGGATGGCAATTTTCGACCGGCGTGCTGTGAGACTTTGTAAAGCAGGCAGCACCAGACTGCCCTCTTTTCCCTTCGAGTGGCAAATTTTTAAAATGACACCAAAGCCCTGGCTGGTGGCTCGGTGGATAAGGCACCAGCCTGCAAACCCAAAGGTCACTGGTTTGATTCCCAGCCAGGGCACGTGACCAGGTGGCCAGCCAGGTCTCCAGCCAGGTCCCCAGCCGGAGGCAGGTGAAAGGCAACTACACAGGGATGTCTCTCTCCCTCTCTGCCTTCCTCCCTTCCCTTCTCTCTACAAGTAATTTTTTTAAATCTTAAAAAAAAAAGACACCAGCCAACAGTAAGGCAAACTTCCAACTTCTCTGTCTGGTGCTTCTTTCTGGTATGAAATCCTGTTATTGAAGGAGGTGAGAATTCTGGCTGACTCATTATTATCCCCTTCCACCCCTTCCTACAGGCCCTGAGTATTCTTCCAGGGTCCCGAATTGCAGGTGGGATCAATTAAAACCCTGTTTTCTAACCGGTGATTTGCTGGTGTTTTGGGTTTCTAAAATACTTCCATATATATATATACATTTCTTTCATTAGTGTATCCATTCATTACTAATATACTAGTTTTTCAGTTAGTCTTCTGAAAGATTCTGGATGTCAAGTTTTATCAGCTGGAAATGACCATTTTCTCTCTTCCTAATAACTGTGACTCATTTATTTTATTACTTGACATGAGAACTTTCAAAATGTTACCAGGTTTAATGGTGACAGCAGGCAATGCCACCCAACACGTCCTGCTGTCCTGTGACCTTCCCAGGTTCTGACCAACAGGGGGCAGCAGCAATGGCCCCACCCTTGGAATTCATGCTCTTGGGACACTCCTCTTGGCAGAGGGATGGCACCTGGCAGCCACCAGCCAGCAGGTGGTGTCAGACCAGCTGCGCGCATGAGTCACCCTCGGGAAGGTACAGTAAACCAGTGTGTGTGTGTCTGTGTGTGTGTAGTAAAATGTGCATGTGTCTGTGTGTATAGTAAACCAGTGTGTCTGTGTGTAGTAAAATGTGCGTGTCTGTGTGCAGTAAAATGTGCGTGTCTGTGTGTGTAGTAAACAGTGGGTGTGTCTGTGTGTGTAGTAAAATGTGCGTGTGTGCGCGAGTAGTAAAATGTGCATGTCTGTGTGTAGTAAAATGTGTGTGTGCGCGAGTAGCAAAGTGTCTGTGCGTGTGTAGTAAAATGTGCGTGTCTGTGTGTAAAATGTGTGTGCGCGAGTAGTAAAATGTGCGTGTCTGTGTGTAGTAAAATGTGTCTGTGCGTGTGTAGTAAAATGTGTCTGTGTAAAATGTGTGTGTGTGTGTAGTAAACCAGTGTGCGTGTGTGTGTGTGCAGAAACACAAACCTGTGGAGAACTTTTGAGCTTATTTGAGCCAAACTGACGGCTGCCAGGAAGCAACACCTCAACGGATTATTAGGCTCTGGAAAATGGTGGTTCTACTGTTCATTTAATAGAACAGAATCAAAGGAGAGAAGCCACAGGGTTACACGGAACCCCTCCAGTGCGGAGTGGGGGAAGCAAAGCGGGGAACCTCGGAGGCAGGGTGCAAGGTGAACAGACACATCCTTTCACGGAGCGGGTCCGGGGGCGCTAACAATGCACATTGTCAGCACAGAAGTGGTACCCGGGGAAGAAGACAACAGCGAGGGGTCCTTGGTCTGACCTCGAGGACGCTTGTGCCCCGAGGGGGCTGGAACAGAGGGGACCCCTCCGACACCCCAAAGGTGTGCTGTCCTGGAGGCAAACAGGTAACATTCCTGGCTCAGTTAAGGGGAAGGCTGACCTTGGACAAGGAACATCTGGGCCATGACTTACTTGTACTTAGGAATCTTTACGCTCAGATCCTACTATGTGGCTACCTTCAGTCTCTGAGTTTGTGAGGGTGCCCGGCAGGCCTCCCCTGGGCTTGTGGGGATGAGAGTGTGGCCCCTTCTTCATTCATAAGAACATACACATCCTTTGAATCCTCACACAGAAGTTAGGCTGTTAGACCTGAAAAGCCAACACTCAACCGCGTGCACGGAGTGAAGAAGTTGACCTGCCATCCAAACACCTGCTGACCCATCCAGGTCCGCCGACTTCTGCTCGGAGGTCACCTCCGACTTTCAGCTCCACTGCCCGCCATTCCGTTTCTCACGGCAGAGAATGACTGGAAGCCACTTACTGTTTTATTTCTGTTTTAACTAGTCCGTTACCCTGGGCTGCAGCAGAGACTCCACCGTTCCTGGAATGTTGTACAGGCCCAGGATGGCTGAGGCCAACCACGCAGAGACAGTTTACCCACAAAATGCATCATGTCGACATTTTCAAATAAGCTCTAATAAGCTAAGTAGCCATTAGAGGGTCAAGAAAACATTAGAATGGATGATAACTATGAAAACCGACAGCAAGCTTGGACAATCAATAAGTAACCATAAAATGCCATTAGGGGTTTCCCTCTGCATTGTGGGGTTGTGAGCATCCTGTCTGCTGCCACATTCTTCACATTAATTATGAATAAAACCTCTTCTTTCTAATAATTTAATGTCTTGGCTTCTTAATACATAAAATTCCAATGACCGAATTCCAAAATAAAAATATATTTACCATCCATAAACTCAATACTGTATTTGTTTTTACAAAATTTTAGCCTTTTGGAAAAGCTTGTAGAAATAGCGTGATAAAATGACTTCCTCCAGCACTTTCTGTCCAATTAAGCTGATGAATAATCACTATGAATTTTAATAAATACCAATCACACCCCTCAAACTTCCCAGGCTCCTACTACATCAGTACTAGTCTAAATGCAGAAGACTTAGCAATCTGTCCGTATTCACTGTAAATCAAAGACCATCTCAGTTCCCAATGAAGAGGTAAGCTACTAAGTAATTTTATAGCTTTTTATTTTTCATGATTAACCTATTCCCCATTTTGAAAAAAATCTTTTAAATGTTATCCGAGAATTCTTTAAGTTTAGGAATACAGTTTTTGTTCAGCTTACATACTGTAAATTCTGACAAGCACTCAAAAAAACCTGCCATTAGTGCGAAAAGAGGAAACAGTATTTTAAGTCATTCCAATACAACTACGGTCCCTAGATGCCACATTCTATGTAAATATATAATAACTTCCTACTTTGCTTTCTGAAAGATAGCAAATACAAAAATAGTTTCACTTTGGGTTTAATAAGGATACGTGTGATTAGTCTTGCTTTCACTGCAAAGTGTTAGCCATGTAGGAAAAAACCGAGAATATAACTGTGTTTCTGAAGGCGAAAGAACACCAGTTATCTTCCTCGTGAGCACAACACATGCGATTGAGCTTATTAGACGGTCACTCCAGAAAGGAGAGACTTCACAACACTGGCTCCTCCGTGGGGCACCCACTCCTGCTTCCGCCCGACGGGCAGACCCAACAGGGGTCACTGGTCTTCCTTCTTGGGCTCCCTCTCCTCTCCTGCCTCCGCACCCTTCTCCCCCGTCACGTTTGCCTGGCCCCCTGCTTGGCTCCCCTCCTTTGCATGGTCAACTATTTTATAGTCCTCCAGGATGGTCTGCCCTGTCTCCTTGGCGGTTTTCTTGACCATCGCCTTGATGCCGATGCTGTCCAGGTTGTAGGCGGTCATGCCCACGTTGATGGCGGAGTCCACCGCGTCGTGCGTCGCCGCTCCCGCGGTGTCTCCGTACCTGGAAAAGAAGGGTCAGCGCAGCAGGTGGTGAAACTATAAACATCAGTCGAGGTCCTCGGCACTCGTAGGGAAGAAGTCACAGGATTAGCAACTATCCCTGAGAGCAAAAGGTTAGGCTCACGCGACTGAATGACCACCTTAAAGCCCAGGAAAGAATGAAATCCCACTGCACTGAGGCTGTTTCCTCCTCTGGCCAGAGTGGCGTGGGAGAATCAACTCAGGCTAGCTGGCTCATGTCATCAGGCTGTTTCTGTCGAAGAATAGAATGTACATCATAATCAAAGCTATTGATCAACTGCCTTTCTTGTGCATCCTGTTTGGAAATACAAGGCCAGTTTCCATGGAAGTCACACGAACTGTGACATTGTTAAAGGCACTGAGAGCGTTTGAAAGACAAGAAAACCACGGCAGGACAGGGAAGAGAAGACTGTCCCGTGCAGCCCTGGGCGTGAGTCGCACAGAAGCGGCTCCGGACGATGGGTCATCTGCCACCAGTTACCCTCCAAGGACCTGACGGTGCCCTTCACCCGGGCACATGGACGGGGAATTACAATTAACATTCGCTGAACAAACCGTTAAAACACGATGCTTTAGAAGGGCCAACGGCTTCCAGGAAAATATTCGTACTAAACTGACTCTTCCCTAACACGTGTGCTCAGATGAAATGTTATTCAGGGGAAAGACGAAACAAACCTCACTGGTTTTCCTCTAACTGGTTTTCCTCTAACTGGTTTTCCTCTAAGTTCAAACGGGAAAGCAAGGTCCTCAGCGGTGCCTCAGAAGCTGCGCGGGACAGTGACGTATGTATTATTCAGGGGACAGGAGGCTGCAATTCAATACCGAGGCTTAAGTTACTCAGCGCTTCCGCCGTTTCTGCAGGCCGCCCCGTTCCTGCACCTGCAGTGGGGTGACGGCGGCTGACAAAAGTGACGTCTCCACGGCGTTCCTGCGCGTCTGCCCGAACGCTTCACGTGTAGGAGTGTCATTAACGGCACAGACCCTCAGGTAACCCATTCGCAATCGACGAACGTGGTCCCAAATCATCCTCACTTTTGGCAAAAGTCGTGGTCATTCTATTCATTTGCTAAGAATATTGCTCTTCCCCTCACTCAGGAAAATAACCAGCGGGAAAAAGGTGTCAGATACTTAATAGAAACAACGACTTGGCCATCCCAACCGCCCCGGGTTTGACAAGCGCCCCAGGAGACTGTGGTTAAGCGCGGATTCGACGTACTTGTATCTGACCGTCTGCACCGTCTCCGCCGACACGTTGCTGATGATGCACTTGGCGGCACATTCCAGCCCCTGCCAGACGGTGGAAAACCCTGCAAGACACGGTCGCTGAGCCGGCGCGCAGCCACGGGCCGCGGGGGCGGCCGCCCGGCCCTCCCTTACCTTGAACGCTGCTCGCGGCCACGACCATGGCCCCGTCCAGGGGCGACTTCCCGTCTCGGTCCTTTTTCAGCGACTCGGGGACCAGCTTGCTCCCATGCTTCTTCACGTGGGGGGCCAGCTCCTTGCCCACACAGGTGGCCACGGAGCAGACGCCGTCCACTAAACCACCACAGAAACCCGTGAGCAGCTCCCTTCGTTTCCCCGGACTTGGCCACATTCTCACGGGACCGCGCGAGCGCCCGGGCTGCACACCTCCCAGCACGGGGAGGGCCACCCGCTACTTTTCGTACAAAGACCCCTGCCCGGTCTGCAGGGTCGAGGGATGTTTCCACCCTGCCTCTTACACGCGTGTTCCCGCTGGCCAGCTGCTTAGAAAGAGCGGATCCCCCTCTCCCACCTGCTGCGCAACGGGAGGGGCAGGGCCACCCTCCGGGTTCCCAGCTCAGGGGCCTGCCCACGTCTCCCAGCAACAGGTGTAGCACGCGTAGGTCTACACGGAAGTCACGGAACCAACATCCGACTCGAAAGAGAGCTGAATCCCAGAAAGGTCACCCCGCAAAACTGAAGCAGCCATCAGGGAGCTCCCTGCCCCTCGCGAGCCCAGCTGCAGGCCACCCAAGGGCCGAGGGCCTGGCCCGGCCACCGCTGCTCACGCCGCTCAGCCCAGGGCCCTGCCAGGAACACCCGTCCGGGGACGCGCCACCCTCCGGGCGAAGGGCACCACGCGGCCCTGCTGTCCGCAGGGGAGGGGCCCCCCAGAGACAGGGGCAGCGCTCCCTCAACCTTCCTGCACCAGCAAGAGCCGCGGGGACCTGGTGACGAAGGTGGGACCCTCCGACCCGGCTCCCAAGCTGCAGCGCCCGACGGAGCACCGGGGGTCGGGGCCTAGAGGGTGCTGTTCGTGTGCCAGGAAGAAGCCGCCCCGGGCGAGCCTTACCCAGGAACTGGCTGACCCTGGCCGCGCCGCCTGTCGCCTGCTTGGCCACGTGCAGTCCCCTGGCCAGCGCGGGGCTCACTTCCGCCGGCTTGTCCTCGGGCTGCATCCGCTCCCGGAGCTTCGAGGCGCCTTTCTGGAGCGCGCGGCCCGTCAGCTCCGCGCCCCTCACCAGGCCCCAGCTCACCCAGGACGCGCCTTTCAAAAGAAGGTTTCAAAGGGCAGGACGTTACGCGCTGATCACACCTTTCCACCCGTTAGTAACTAATCGGCAGGGAAATCCAGGGGGTTCAGGGATCAGACTCCAAACACGCCAGGAGCTTTCAAGTCAGCTCTGCCCTCACCGTCTGCACGCCTGGGACACTCCGTGAGTTCGCGTGTAACATGTACAGCACGCGGGTCACCCAGTGACAGAGCCCTGTGTCCCCTCTTTGCTGCCAGTGACCTGCCGGCACCTCTGCTCCCCGCAGGCACCACATACAGGACAGAGTGGGGCTTGCACGCCCATGAGGGAGCCCTGGGGCTCGAGGGCCCAGCAGTGCACCCTCCTGCCCTGGCCCGGCCGCTGCGCCCCAGGCAGTCCTCGCGGGGGACACACAGAGGCCGACCACGCCCTCGCCTGCACCGTCTGAGGGCACGAGGAGGGTCCTGAGGGCCTGAGCCCCAGCCCCCCGGGGGCGGCAGAAACACCTGGGAAAGCAGTGGGGGGGAGGACAGGACACGGGGAGCAGAGCTCCGTTTTTCACTGTGTTTGTTTGCTGGTTTTCCATGTTGCAGGTTTCCTCTTCTTTTAACCCCTTTGTTATTTTAATGAATTTCTACTATAAGATGGAAACCGACCATCTTTTAAATGACTGGCTTGAGAATGGCAACATTTATAAACCTAGGGCAGGTGGCCCACACCTGAGAGGTTCCACGGCTGAAAACTGAAACGGTCACCAAAGGAAGGTACGTCGGTGACGATGGCTCCGGTGTTGACGCCCTTGCTAACCACGATTCCGAGTGGGCCGGCTCCCCAGGGGCCAGGCTGAGGCCCGGGTCCTCCCGACCCGCCCTGCTGCACGGGGCCAGGGCCGCCCGTTTCTGGGGGAGGAGGGGTCGAGGGGCGGAAGCAAGGAGGACTAGGGGGACTTCGCAGGGAAATGGAAACTAACTGATTTCACGTTCAGGGCTCCATGGGCGTGTGGGGCTTCCTGAAGCTTTTCACTCCCTTCTCCCGAGAGTCAACAAACGGAACAGACCATGAAGAACTCATCACACCTGCACAACACGCGATGCTGTAAGGACCAGTTCCTTCTATGTGTGTCTGGTTATCAACTGATCGTGAAGAACCAGAATACACGCCATTATCCAAGCGTTCTCCTGCAGGTCCCCGAGGGTTCCCACCAGAGGAGGGAAAGGCACCGTCGCCCCTGCAGTACCTGTCAGGATGTTCTGGGCCACCTTCTCGCTCCACTCGGGCAGCTCCTTCGCTTTTGCCTCTGCGCCTGGCTCGAGGGGAACCATGTGGCTCAGGTCCACTTCTTCACTGGAACCACCTTTAGCCTGAAGGGCAAACATTTCAGAACGTGAAACAGCAAAGTACTAAGAAGAGGAAAAAGTACAAGCCTTACGTAATACAATATTAAGCCAACAAGCACAAGATGCAATTGGTGGAAATGTCTCCAGCCAACCTAGTTACCAGCACCTTTCCCAGCACCCAGGGCAATACCACACGCCTGAGGCTGAAACTCTCTGGTCTGACACGCCACCAGGTCAGATTTACCCACCAACACGGCGTCCGTCGGGTCACGTTTCAAGTGGCAATTTTCTTGCCTTGGCTGGACAATGACTTCTTTCACGTAGCTGATCCTTCCCTGGATATTAGAACGTACATGGTGCCCTGGCTGGTGGCTCAGTGAATAAGGCGCTGGCCTGCGAACCCAAAGGTCGCTGGTTCGATTCCCAGCCAGGGCACAGAACCAGGTTGCAACCAGGTCTCCAGCCAAGTCCGTCGCTGGAGGCAGGTGAAAGGCAACCATGCATGGATTGTCTCCCTGTCTGCCTCATTCCCTTCTCCTCTCTCTAAAAATAATAAATTCTTAAAAAAAAAAAAAAAAAAAAAGAATGTACATGGTACTCAGTAAGGTTAGATGATTTCTGTGAAATGGCTCCACCAGTGAGAAAAGATGTATCCAAATAAACTGGTTTTGACAGAAATCAAGGAAAAGCAAGTAAAACTATACAAACACAGAACCACCTGCCGTTCCAGTGAACAGAGACAGAAATACCTGTACCTGCCAATCCCACAGCTGCTCTGGGGACTAGAGCCAACACTCATCATCTCAAAAGCTGAACTGACGAAGGACACAGGAGCAAGTTCGCTCAGACCTCACAATGTAGGACAACTTGAAAACCAAACTGCCCGGCAGAAGCACAAAGAGCTTCACCGAAAATGTAAAACGTTAATGACAAAACAAACACGTCTACGCAGGGAAATGGATCTTCCAAGTAACTGAACCTGGTGAGGGGCACCTTCGATTAGCACATACATGCACGAGTGTGCACACGCACACCCACACACACACCCCACCCTCACACTCACACCCACACACCCTCACTGCTCTTTCACTTAACGCACTCACCTTCTTACCCCGTTTTCCTTTCAGACGCGCATCCTTACTGCCTTGGTCCGATGAAGGACCCACCTGTCTCCCATCAGAGCCACTGGCTTCCTTCCGCTGGTCGGGGGGGCCCCCGGGCCTGCCCGGGCCTGGGAACTCATTTTCACCCTCCGCCCAGTTCCAGTTGGCCTAGGGGGGAGAGGACGCGCGTTTAGCCCTGCGACTCTTCCAGGCGGCTTTCCTCGGCGCCACCGGACCACACGCTCCGCAGCGCCACCCGGGCTCCTGTCAGGGTCTCGCGGGGTCATTGTCAACGCAACTCCTTCCCTTTCGTCTGTCCCCAGACCTCAAGCCTCCGCGCTCAGCTCACAGCTTGTGACTTAAGACAAATTTCAAAACACAAGGACTAAACGCCGTGAGCCGTGGTTGGTGTAAGTCACTGTTAAATCCGATGCAGCTGTGTTTGAGTGTAAATACCTAACAAAGAATACGGTTTATGAAACGTAAGGCTGGATGCACTTAAAGGCGATCCGCCTGCGTGCTGTCCACTCTGCGTTGTTGGGAGGCTGACGGCTGCCTCCTTTGTGCGCTGACTCCCAAGGGTGTCCTGCTGGCAACCTGCCCCAGGAATACTTCAGAGCAAAGCAGGTCAACATTACAGCTCGTAACTCACTTTTGGGACAACAGAGCCAACTAAAAACAACCAAAACATAAACCCGAAGGAGAAGGGAGCATCAAACCTCAGGGTCGGTGTCACTTGTCCTAAAGCCGGTGCGTGTAGGTGAAGGGACACAGGTCCGGTTGCAGAGGACGGTCCCGTCCTCCCGCGCGTGAATGGACGGCAGGACTAAGCTCACACCCAGCCCACCCTCCCTTCCCTCTCCCAAAGTTGTGTATAAAGGGAGGCAGGTTTGCAGGAGGCAGCTGCAGGCCCGGTGGGGAGGGAGGCCACTCCTCCTCCGTCAGGTCACCCCCCGCCACCCCGGCTTGGGCGGTGCCCTGCGTCTGCACTGCGCACGTGCGGAACCTGACATTGCACTTGGCCCTGGCTGGACCCAGGAGGGTGGGAAGCACCAGCTGACCAGCTCACAGCCCAGCGGGCAGTTAACATGCATCTGGTAAGTGAACCAACGGGTGGCGGACATGGACTCTAATCTCTGCCCGGCAGGGTGCAGAACACAGGGTGAGGCTTCCCGCTCCCCGTGACGTGACGGGCAGGCCTGGCGGAGTGGCCTGCCTAGCGGACCCTGCCTTTCCGGACAGCCCAGCCCCTCCGCAGACCTCACTCAGCAGGTCCCCACCCCACCCCGAGGACCCTCCCAGCTACTCCCTTCTGCCCAGGGCCCTCCGCTCAGCCTGCTGACAGCCGCACTGCGCCCCACCAGGATGCTCTGCTCCCCTGTCCTTCCGGGGCTCTTACTTCCTGCTAACGCATCCCACCCGAACGCCCCGCGCACCAACACAAGGTTGGAACCGGCTGAGAGTGGGGCTGCAGGCTGTGAACTCCGAGGGCAACCGCACGAGTCACCTGGAGCCGAAGGTCCGACATCTGCCTCAAGAGGTCCTCGAAGAGCTCGCGGTCATCGTCCGGCAGCTCGGAAGACAGCACGACCCCCACAAAGCATCCTGCCGCCTGCAGCATGGTGTCCGGAAACATGTAGGCTCCCGCCGTGCACTTGAGGACCGGAGATCTGTCAGGAACCAGAGGGTACAACCAGTCACAGACCTGGAGGGACGTTCAAAGACAAGAGTCAGGGAATGGACCTAGGGCTCACCAAGGCTTTAGAATTGTCATACCCGGAAACACACACGTCCAAGGCCGAAGTGCATTTACCAGGCGTTTCAGAATGATCAGCATCAACAAGTCCCCCCCATCACGAGCCGGTTACTACTCTCGTCTTCCAGGAAACCACGCAGAATAACCGCCCGAGTTGGACTCCCAACTCCGCGGTCGAAAGCCTGGGCCCCCAACCCCCCGGTACTGACAGCGAGCCCGGGCAAATGGAGGTTCTCTTTACCCTGCGAACTGGACCCAACTTTGGGTTGACATTATCTTGAATTTCAATCAAAATGACACAAAGCCGCCCTGCCAAGTCCTCTGGGGAGGCCCCACTGTCAGCACCCCGAGAGCTGCCACCTGGGCTCCCTTCTCAGAGATCTCAGTTCGGGAGGGTCTCATTCTAATCAGCCCAGCCAAACCCCTGAGGCACGTTCCCGGTGACCGCAGGACATTGGTGACACCACTCCTCACCCAGGACGCCGCCCCGCCCAGCAGTAACAAACTTGCTGGAACAATCTATGGTCAAAATACTGTGCAGTGAACATAAGTCAAGTGGCACCAAGATTTGACATCAACAGATGGAAAATTCCAGTCCACCACCATCACCTCTGACCCTCGGAACTCAAAGGCCCAGGGAGTGGAGGACTCAGGTCTGCAAAATGAACATGTTCAAACCCTTTCCCTTTGAGGGATTCTCTTTTATCTAAGAAGACACTCCCCATCTTTTATAGAAGTCAAGTTTCAGGCAAGTAACAGTGAAACTAAGCACTGGGTCTCTGAAGGAGGACACGTGACCTTCTTCAAATGTGTGAAATGACCTCAATCCACAAACTGCTTAAGGTTAAGTCGTTACGTGTTTTAGTATGTATTTAAAAATTACATCTTTCAATTTAATAGCTGTGACTGTTTAGAACAAAATCGGCAAATGAGACAGCTAAGCAAACATGTTACAGTGACAGCAGAGGCACGGATGTGACCAGAAACGGCCAAGGTTACCTTGCGAGACTCAAGTCTGGGTGTGCACAGGGGCCTTCGCTACACGTGGCTACTCTCCCCACCCTGCCTAGCCAGGAACACCCCAACTTCCTCGACACAACGGGACGGGCCTTCCGCACAGCAGGCCACCAGGGTCGGGCTTACCCACCCCCCACGCCCACAGGGCCACCTCCTGTCCCCGTTCGGCACACATGCACCTCAGATTTAATAGGTTCAAAAAGATAAATCATCGGTACATTGAAACGAAAACCAAGAGAAAAATAGTAGTGAGAAGCCCTCAAATTCCAAGTCTGCCTTCTTATAACCGCATTAGTTTCAAACTCCTTAAATAGGCCAGCAGTAATTTTTGCAGCCTAAACAGAGAGAAAAGGAAAAGCCATTAAACACACGTAGACATGCAAAGCCCAGGCATGTACTTAAAAGGAACGGCACCCGCTGTCGGAGACCCACGATAATCACGAACAAGCAGAAACGCTGTCAGTTCACACGCACTTCCCACGGCTGACGTTCGCCTCGGCTTACCTGGAGGAACCCGGGGGGTCTGTTCAGGACGCTGTCGAGAGAGTTATCCAAGAACCGCACGATCCGGAGGTACCCAGGGTACGACGGGGCACTGACCTCCCCGGCGGGGTTCACGAAGAAGATCTGGACCCCGTTGGGTATCAGGATCAATTCGTCGGCATCGAGCCCCAGCGTCTCAAGCGGCGGCGGCTGGGAATGGTTCCTGTAGAAGTCTTCCCCCACGGAGGACACCTCCCCGGCCTCCGTCCCGTAGGACACGGTGTAGTGGCCCTCAGCAGCCCGCGGGCTGTAGGCCGGCGGCGCCTCGGTGGGCCGGCTGGGGGAGGCCAGGCCCGGGGCGCCAGGGGCCGGGAGGGGCCCCACACCCACGGCCGAAGGGCTCCTGCTGGCGGCCGCTGGCGGTGGCCCGGAGCCGAAGGGCTGGGGCTCCAGCGCCTTCTCCGACGTGTCTTTGGGTGGAAACTCCGGGTACAACTTGGGCACCTCCTGAAGGTCACTCCGCAGGGAGGTGGCGAGGCCCTTCTCCAGAATTTCCAGCCTGGAGCGCACATTCTGCAGCGTCTCTTTCATTTTCTGCTGCATCTGCCTGGCGGGCTCCCACCCGGGACCCGTGCGCTCGGGGTCCGGGGCAGAAATGCTGATGCCTCTCAGCAGGTGCCCTATTCCCTGCTTGTAGTAGTTCTTGGCTTCCTCCTTCCGACCCAGTTCATCGGTCGTCAGCCCTTTGTTAACGAACAGAAAGGCCTTCTCGTACGCTTCTTTGATGATCTTAACTTCAGCAGGTTCTCCATTTTGTGGCTCTTGCTCCATTTCTGCAAATGGAAATTACTGTTCATTATCTTACTTATTACGAATTTCTCCTACATGAATATATTTTAGGAGGACAGGAGCTGACTTGTCTTGTTCCCCATTGTATTCCCTACGCTACTATTAGATGGGAGTAGGAAAAGCACTCAATACGGATGTGTTCAATGGATGAATGAACAACGCCCTCAATTCTAATTTTTATTAAAAACAGAAGCGAATAAGGCTGAATGCAACTAGTTAATAACTTTCCCTTTCCAGTTTCTTACAGGAAATGAAAGTTTCGTATCGCGTGTCTTTAAGGCTGGAACCAAAGAGTCGTTCTAAAATTCCTAATATAAATAAAATTCCTAATATAAATACAGCTCATGCCCAGCTAATTGAAAGTGAGGCTGAATCCCACACTGGAGATGACAGAAATGGGAAAAGTACCAGGACAAAGCCCTGAGGTTACTTCGCCGCCATGGAAAGGCCGCAGGTTCCCCACATGCAGTTCCCCCGCCCCTTCCACGCTACTGACATGACTCACAAAAGGCATGAACGGCCCTTTACAGCAGAATACACGTGAATGGCACGTGAAAAGCATTCATCACGCTAGTCCCTAGGGAAACGGAACTGGCCCGCACGGCAGCAGGACCGCATACGCGTCAGGGGCTCGCGTGGAAGCTGCCCTACAGGCCGGGGCAGACGCCACTGCGCTGACATGGCTCCGGCCGTGAAAGAGGGTGCAGAGGCCGTGGAACCGGCCATTCCCTCAAAAGCCGGCGATTCCGGGAACCGCCTCTCCCTCTGGTCGGGACACAACCGACAGAAACGAACACACACCGTGACAGTCACAGCTGCTCTGCTCACAAAAGCCAGCAGCGTGGGATGCGGCCCCGGGCGGCCACAGGAGAAGAGTGAGCAGAGGCGCCCAGCACAACACGCAGAGACTAAGGATGAGAAACCAACCGAGACCTGCAGGGCTCAGACTCCCACTAATTCCTGAAGCAAAAGGAGCCACATACAAATGAAAGACTCATGCTGGGACTACAAGAGGCATGAGTGGCTCCATCAACCTGGAAACTGGCAACACGGGTGGATCGTGACAGAAACGGAAATGGTGCTGACAGGTGGGCCACGGGGCCGTACTGTATGTTCTTTATCTTGATCTGCGTGATCACCTGGACAAAAACGATCAGGCTACAAATTTAAGATTAGCGCACGATGGGCGCTTTCTGTTATCCCTTAACTTAAAACCAAAAAAGGGTAAGTAAAGCCCTAACTCATGAAGACAGAGGTGGGGGGGCCGGAAAAGGAGGCAGGCGGAAGGGAGGCAGCTGCGACCCACTGTCAGGAAATTGGAGAAGCAGCCCCTCTTCCCGGCACGTCAAGTCACGTCACACAACCTCCCGCATGCGCGGAGTCCAACCTTTGTGGGGCGCAGGGAGCAGAGGCAGAGCGGGAAACAAAGGTCCCGTTAGAAGCTAATTTACAAATTACACCCCTTGGATCTGCCCTGCACCCAGGACACTACTTCTCTCCGGCTGTGAAAGAAGACTGACTGCTCATTCAGGAGCGTGGAATGCAATGTCTTTGGACAGGGGCTGTCAGACATGACTCGGGGTTAAATGAGAACGTACGTGCTGGACCCCGAGACCCTCAGCCTTCTCTCTCCAACGGTTCTTAAGAGGTTGGGCAGCCAATACTTCTCCGGGAGAAGCTGGGTCACCGTCCTGCTGGGCGGAAGCCTGAAGGGGGGCCCCCCTTTTCTCCCCAAGGACCACTCTCAGGCAGCTGCCTCCTGGGAGCAGCCACAGGGGTCTGACCTGCCCCCAGTCTGCCACCTTGTCCACAAGGAGACAGCCAAGGACCACAGCCAGTGTGAGGAAAACCTCCAGGAAGAGAAAAAATAGGAGCCATGCAAGTTGGCTAATATGGACAACAGGCTCTGTGTGTGGCTTTGCTGGTGAATGAGCCCTTTCAGCTCAGGAACAGTGTTGATTCTAACTTAGGTGACGTCAACCGCCATCGCATTCGACCAATTTCCACTAACCGTTTGCTTTTCGTATTTAATTATGATGTCCCAATCCACCGGGCATTGTGCTGTTCTGACCAACCGAGACCACTTCTAATAACTCAATCCGGAAGAGAAATACTCCCTAGAGTTAACATTTTAAAACTAGCTTCAACTTATGCAAGTATTTTTACTGCAGATGTGTACGACAGAATAAAAAGCTTTCAAGCATAAATTACAACAAGATAACTTTTGTGGGGGGTAAAAAAAATCAAAGTACAATTTCAAGAAAAAGGAACCATGTAACATATCACGTTTGTTTAAAATGGATGGTGCTGGGTACAAAGTTGCGGTATTATACTCCTTCAGATACAGTAATGAGTTTATACCATGGAAGTGTCCACGTGTGGGGCAGGGCATGCTCTCCAGGTACCTCAAAGTATGATGTAAGATGCTATAAATCAACCTAAACATGTGCAAGGGACAGCTTCCCAGAAGAAGAAGGGTTTCACAAGCAAATTAGAAGTGCAACTCTAAAACCATTCACCAAACATGACACACAAGGTCCCTGGCCCCTAGAAGCGACAGAACTCACCACCTTTTATGAAACTCATTGGATGTACTCGGCATTGTTCTACGCTTCACTTAATTCTTAAATCGTGCAAGTCTGTATCCGATTTAGAAAATGTTTTACGCACACTGAGCAGCTTGCCCAAGGGCAGAGCCGGTAAAATGGTGGAGACCCTCAAAAGAGACAGGTTCCATCGACATTTGACAAGAAAATGAGATGAAATAGCTAATTCCAGAGATAAAGCCGTTACTCTGCTTACACAGCAGCAGCATGAGGGAGGGGTGAAGGAAACTTGGGGTGTTGAGGGTAGAAAGGCGTTTGGCTTAAGTTAAACTTGAACAGGTTGCACTCGAAGGCCAAACGAAGGCCTGACAAAGGATCTCTAGCCGGAAGCGTTAAATGTTTAAAAAATTACTGACACTGATACAATTACCTTAACTCACACATCAAAACCTGGCTCCAGATAGCGGTGCACCTAAGTTGTTCTGTAAACTTTCTAATAACAGAGGTCAAATGTTCGCTCCAAACTGCGTGCGCGCTTCGGAGAAAACATTCAGGGGCACCCGAAAAACTCTGCACTGAACGGCTGGCTGCCCAATGCCGTCCCGTGAACCCCGAGAGTAGCAACATTCCACACGTCAACCGCGGAAGCCTTGAAACACACAGCACGTCGGTCTGTTCTTAAAAAAGTAGGGCGCATCCAAAAAATACCTCTCGGCTGTAGGGGGCATTGGGCTATTGGCTTTTCGGTAGCGCGTTTGGAAACTTCACGGAACAGCTGCGTGTGACCCTATTTAAGGCCCTTATTTCAGAGGCCACCACGCTCTTCAGGCAAATTCATTCGATCACAACGCAAGAAAGCCCACCTGGCTGCCGGAGGGAGCCAATCAGCGAGCCCGGGGGCGGGGCCGGGCGGGGCCGGGGCGGGGCCAGCCCTGCAGCCCCCGCTCGCAGCGTCAGCGCTGCGCATTCCAAGAAAAACTTGTTCCAGACCCAGAAAGTAGGTCGGAGGCCCCACACTACGGGGACAAACGTGCTCGAGAGAGTAAAACCTCGATCCCCGGCTCCCGTGGTCGCGGGCCGCCGGCCGTTTCGAACAGAAACGATGCGGACTTTCCCGACGCGGCAAGCGGGGGGCGGGGTGAGGAACCCCCGCGATTCTCGAGCCAACAGCGGGGCGCGGCAGCAGAGGGGCCGCAGCTGTTCCCGGAGGCCGCGACCCCACGACCCGAGCGGGGGAGGGCAGTGTCTCCGACCCACAGTGAACGGGGAGGGGTGCGGAGCGCGGGGGCTCCGTCTACACGAGTCGGGGGTTCGCGCTCCTCCCGGCAGGCCTCCCCTCACTGCCAAGTTCCCCCCCAAGCTTCGGAAAAGGACCCCCGCCTTCCCGTCCGCGCCCGCCAGGCCGCAGGGCCCGGGGGGCCCTCGACACCCACCGCCCGCCCCCGCGCGGGGGCCGCGAAGGGGCGGAGGCAGCCCGCCCGCCACCGGCCCACCTGTGCCTGCCAGGCCTCGGGCACTTCGGCGCGGCCCGCAGGCTCCCCGCCCGGCCGCCGGGGTCCGGAGACCGCGTCCTGGGTGCGGCGGGGCTGCGCAGCGCGCCCCAAACGGTGCCGAGCGTCTCGGCTGCCGGAGCGCACGAGCAACAGCTCCGGAGCCCCGAGCACCCGGCGCGCACGTCACGCGGCCGCCCCGCCCCGGGTCGCTCGGCGCCGGGGTCCGAGCGCGCAGCCGCCGCGGAGCCGCGCGCACGTGACGCCCACGGCCTGGCCCCGCCGGCCCGCGCGGGGCTGGGCGCTGCGACCTGCAGCCGAGTTCGGGGCGTCAGTCGCGGACTCACCGTAAACCCCGCGGGGAGGACGGGAGCGGGCGGAGGGCCCAGCGAGAGCGCGAGAGCTCGGCGCGCGCCCCGGCCGGGGTCTCCCGCGGCCACGTCCCTGCCCCGCGCCTGCGCAGTCTCCTCCCCGGGACGCGCGGGGCCGGGGGGCCGGGGGACCGGAGGGGTGGTGGGCAGGGAGGGCGGCTGCGGCGGCTAGAGGCAGCCCTGGGCGGCGCCCTGCGGGGACAGAGGCTGGTTCCGCAACTGGCCTGGAACCCAGCCTTTGTGACCTGTAGGCGGAGACACCCGTTCCAAAAGCGCACGGGCACGGCTCGGGGTGCCAGACGGGGGCGTGGGGCCAGTTTGTAGCAGGACAGTGGAGAGGAGGGTAAACAGCAGCTAGGCTAACAACATCGATGACGATCGAAGACTGAGAGGGGGAATTAAAGTGAACGTACTCCACCTTAATTCAAAAGTTCTTTACACATTAGGAAAGTACTATAGGTGACAGATTTTATACTCTTGAATAGACCTGCCCTAATAATAATTTTTATATGTGTACATGTACAGTGACTGAAACATTTAAAGCTTTAGAGATGGCAGTAACTTAATTCCAGATGAAATATTACTCCTCTCAATCAAAATGAATGCTTCTACTGGGGAAGGTTTTTAAGTTTAGAATTAGGGACTTTTCGTAGTTCCCACAAATCTCAGGTAACAGCCATCCCAAAGAGGAAAACCTATTAGGGAGTTATGGGTACATTAATTCAGACGTTTGAAGTCATTTTGCTCTTATACCACTAGGAGAATGCTTAAAAGCTGTGACTGTGCCTTCTCCCTCATTTTTAAGACTCATCAAAATTTTTCACTCCAGATAGTTGCAAGGGACGCAAACTGTTTTATTGTACATCAACCTTTTAAAATGAAAGTACATAACTCTGAAATGAAGCCGTTCTAGGCCATTTAATCTCTGTCATCGGTTTTTAAATCTGCATTAACTAGCCATTCTTTAATAGAAAATTTTATGTAATTTCCTCTTGAACTCATATTTCCATATCACTTCATGAATTTTTAACCCCAGTGTAATATTTCTTTATTCTGAAACATTTTTGATCGATCACCTACTGCACTTCTTTGAATTGTAAGTATATAAACTTAAATCTTGATTTTAAAATTTGGCAATAGCCATAAAGATTAAAGCGTCTAAAACATAAAACTTCTCTATGCAATATCACCTGATTTATAGAGAACCCTAAAACGTACTACCAAGCTACCAAAACTAATCAAGTCCATCAAGGTTTCAAGATAAAAGATTGATGTACAAAAATCAACATTATTTCTATAACTTACATTCCAAAAATTAAGTCGAATATGTTCCTGACACTATACTACCAAGAAGAATAAAATGCAAAGAAAATTAACAAAATAAGCATAAGACTGGTACCCAAAAACTGTAACACATTGCTGAGGGTTTAAAGACCTCAGTGGACAGAAAGCCCTTCCAAGGTCATGGATTGAAAGACTCCATACTGTGAGGATGGCATTACCCCTCAAATCAGCCTCCAGATGCCACACATTTCCTACCAATATCACAGATGACTGTTTTTGCAAACATTGGGCAGGCTAATTCTAAATTCACATGGGAAGGTAAAGAATCCAGAATGGCAAAAACCACCTGGAAAAAGAACCAAGTTGGAGGACTTATACTTCCTAATTTGAAAATGTACTACAAAGTGGCAGTAATCAATTCAGCGTGTGAATAGCGGAAGGACAGGCACCTATGGGATAGAACTGACCCTGTGGGTGGGATGACGAGCCCAGAAACAACCCCTTGCTCCCACCGACAACTTTCTACGAAGGAACCAGGAAAAATTCACGAGGAAAGAAATCATCTTTTCAAGACATGGGATGGTTAGAAATCCATTCAAAAGGGTGAATTTGGGGTCAGGGTGGGGAGCATGGCGTCTGGCTCTACCTCAGCCTGGCGCTGCTCTGCCTGGTTCCAGAGGTGGGACCCGTCTGCAGCAGAAACACCACGGAAGCCTGGATGTTCTCTCTCACTTCACAGACATTCTGGGGTCCACAGGCCCCAGGCTTGTCTCCACAAATCCCAGAACGCTATCCAGAGGGATTAATGATTAAGGGTGTGGACGCGCGAGGGAGAGGCAGGTGGGTGAGTCAGGGTGCTGGGTGGGTCCAGTCTGACTCCAAAGGACAAAAGGACGAAAGGACTAAAGACATGAAATTTCTGCATGGCTACAATGTGAATTAAGCAGTGATTTCTGAGATACACCTCTAACCTATAGATCAATACAAGATAGAAATGGGTAGATTGCACTCCCCCAAAATTAAAGCCTTTCTGTCTCCAAAAGACACCCTGAAGAAATTGGAAATACAAACCACAGATTGTGAGAAAATGTTTGCAAATTGTTATAGCTGGTGTGTATTTAGAATCCAGGGGTGGTAAACGTAGGTTTACAATTGTGCGTATGCGAAAAGAGTGTTTATTCTTGTGTTATTATTTATTTGTTATTACAATTATAAACCTACCTTTTCTCACTCTGTATGTAGAGAACCCATAACTCAGTGTTGCTGGTTTAATTCCCAGTCAGGGCACGTAACCAGGTTGCAAGCCAGGTCTCCAGCCAGGTCTCCAGCTGGAGGCAGGTGAAAGACAACCATGCATTGATACTTCTCTCCCTTGCTTCCTCCTTCCCTGCCCTCCTCTCTAAAAATAATAAATAAAATCTTTTTTAAAAAAGCGTAAAAAAGATGTCTGCTTGTAGGATATCAAACTGTTTTTTAAAACCCCATAACTCAATAATTGACAAGGTAAGTAATACAATTTTACCTACGGCAAAGAGTTGGAATAAATATTTCTCCAAAGATACACAAGTTAAGCACCTCATTAATAACAGAATTTTTAACATTTTGTGATGTCTGTCGTATTTGTCAGCTTTTAAAAATTCGCTTTGTTGCTCAAAATCAACACCTACTTCTGTTCCGAACTCCACATTTGCGCAGGGAAGGCCCCCACGGTCAACCCCCCAGCAGCACAGCATTGCGATCCGCCCCTGCTGCTTAGGCAGAACTGCTCTCAGGAGTAGCAGAAAATAATTGCTGACATTGAAATGCTTGTAAAAAGCCATTTTAAACATTCATTGTGTCTTGCTGAGGTAAGACAAAGGGTCAGGTCATCTGAACGGACTGGCCAGGATCCGTGGCTTGGGGACCCAGGATAAACTGAACTCAGGGTCTGAAGGGACACGGATGAGTGGGGCACAAGAGCAGCATGTATGTCAGCCACCACCAGCCCAGCCCCCTAGGTCTCCCCGCAGCACCTCGGAAAGCACCCTGGCCCAGGCCTGTCACACAAACCAACTGTTCAGCCATGAACTAGCTGCAGTGTAACCCGGATAATCAGATGGCTGACCCTGACGTTTTTCAGGGGGCCGTTGTGGGGCACCTCCAAACTGCAGGTTGTTCACCTGACACTGTCAACACAGATCAGGGCACCGGTCTAAAAGCAGGCCAGGCAGGGACCCCCCACTACCTTTCCACCCCCGGAGACCTGGGTGGGTCCAGGTAGCCCGCTGGCCGGGAGCAGATCCAACAGCAATGGAGAGTGAGAGGAAGTAGACAATGTCTTTGAGTGAAAAGGACCATTTTCACATCCTCCGCACACTCCACAGCGTATCTGATTTTTGAGGGCATCTCCCAAATACCCCTCCTTTCTAAGGCCTTTACCTGAAGTAGGTTGTGTCGGACAGGGAAAGACAGGAAGCCCTGAGGGGGATTATCGTGGTTTAGAGGATGTTTCTGTTGTTTTTTTATGTGGCACTCTTGGGAATTTTCACATGCTGGGCAATGCACTAGCGTTAGAGTTGGGGAGGTAGGAGCCCGTGTGCGTCTTAGATAAAGCAGGAACATTTTTGATACGAGAGATGGAAGAGAGATGCTAGGAAATATCCTCTAAGAACTTAAAATCTGGAAACTCCTTTATCTCCGTGAAACTTCACGTACCTCCAGGGTACGCGTGCCCTCCTTGGGCGTGAAACCCCTCTCACAGAATAGTTACCTGAACTCCCGAAGTAACTCATTTCAAGTCGGTGCTCAATAAATGTCACAGGGAACATTTGATAGTCCCTCAGTACAATTCGTTCTTTTTAAGATTTTATGTATTTATTTTTAGAGAGAGGGGGAGGGAGAAAGAGAGGGAGAGAAACAATGCACCTCTCATGCACCCCAACTGGAGACCTGGCCTGCAACTCAGGCCTGCGCCCCGACTGGGAATTGAACCAGCGACCCTTTGGTTTGCAGACCAGCGCTCAACCCACTGAGCCACACCAACCAGGGCTTAATAAAAAATTTTAATGACTAGCAAAGAATGGTTTTGTTCTAGGCAAACCTTAATTTTTTTTTTATTTTATCAAGAGTGATGAAGTCATTTTCTTTTAATCAAGAATTTAATTCATTGTAAAAAAAAAAAAAGTAAATGTAAACACTACCTTTACTCTCACAATGCCACTAATAAACTCAGTAATATTATACACAGGCTTATGATGGTAACAGGAGTGTTCTCAGAAGAAAATCTACTTGTTAGTTGGTATTAGAAATTATATTCAACTATGTCCATAAATGGTAAATAGTCCTGTCCTTTAAAAAAGTTTTTAATCTTTTTTAGTCCTATGCTGAAGATTAACTTAATTTCATACAAATTAATGAAAACAGAAATGTTTGAACAGATTGATGACTACAATGAACAAACATAATAGAAGTAATAAGTTTCTGAAATGCCAGGTAATTCCTGACAAACAGAAAAGATTTTCTTTGAACTGTAATTTGGGGTGGGAGTGGGCCAATTATATTGCTGGATTTAGAAAATCCCTAGTCAAGGATTTAGCATTCTCTATTATTAAGCAAATTAATCCTAGGTCAAAACTAGCCCCAAACTGAACATCAGGCAGAAAGTGCAGACCAAGTGATATTTTAGGCTAAGAAAGTGTTAATTCATCTATAAGATGCACTAAATATTTCAGGCATTAAAGATATGTATAATTATACTGTTCATGTCTCAATATACTTTATTACCAAATACAATTTATAAAAAACAATTTTTGTTAAGTGTGCACCTATTTATCAGAATTTATTTTTATGCCATAGTTCATTGCTTGTTTAGATATTTAGTGAAGATGTTTTAAGAAGAAAGCCTGAATTAATCTCTAAGATCCAACCAGAGGGCTTCAACGATTTAATACTCAATTCCAAGGCAACAGAACAATACAATCAGAAGCCACATGTTATTTCTTTTGCCACAAATAACGAAGCGGACAGAGAGAGAAGAGGGCGTCCTGTGTCCATGTAAGGAATGTCCAGACCTGTAAGAATTTTTATGAGTTTATTTGAGTCAACTGGACAATGGCCAGGAAGCAAAATCTCAACGAATTGAGAAGATGCTACCACTTACGTTGTACATCGGAATGCGAGCGGAGGGACCACAGGAAACCCACTGGTGATGGGTCCGCGAGGGGAAACCCTGGGGTGGGAGGACAGGTAAAGTGACAGACACGGACTTTCACCGGGTGGGTTCTGGATGGCTAACAGTCATCCTTCAACAGGACAATGGCCTCCTGCTCAGGGAGGCTGGGCCCTGAGGGGTCAGGAAGAAAGGAATGTATCCTGACCTCCCAAAGGTGTTATCGATGCAAAAACAGAATAAGTCAGTTCAGGTAAAGATTGACCTTCGTCGTCTTGGAAGGTGCGCGCCCAGGGCCTGCCCACCTGCCATGACCTGCTTCGAGTTGGCAGGTGTTCGTTTCTGGCCACCCTGTGTGGTTCCGTTGGGTCTCGGCGTTTGGAAAACCCTCGGGCGGCCTCCCGGAGCGGCGGGTTCCCTCTGGGACCCCTTTTCGCCCACAGGTGGGGTTCATAACGTGCTGCACCCACTGTAGGCAGAAAAAGGAGATATGAAACAGGCCCAGGGGCCCGCCTGCTATTTTCTCTTTTTTAAGGCGTTTTTCGGACTGACGGCAGCGAAGAGCCGCTGAACCCCTGGCACCTCTGTCTTCGGGTGCTGCCCAGATTTGAGTCGGGACCCCCAGTTTCAGGGGCCGCCCACGCCGGAGCCCCGCGCCTCCCCGGCCCGTGACGTCCATGCTCAGAAAAGGCGACCCAGAGCCGCGCTGGCGCCCTCGTTCTGGAAGAAAGGCAAGAAGCGTGGGGCCCTCGCCCACTCCTGTCGAGAAAACCCGATCAAAAGCGACCTCGACGGGGCGAGCCCCGTCCCGCGCGACTCCTGCCGCCAGCATTTCCGAGGTTTCCGGGAGGCTTCCCGGCGCCCCACCAACATCTGCCTCCAGCGCTTTGGAGAAAGTAACAATAAAAGCTTCTTTACCTGGTTTTCCAGCTGCTAAGGGCCGTCTCTCCTCCTCCCTCCCCCTCCTCTGCCCGCACATTAGGCCCCCTGCTTCCCCCCGCCCGCGGTTCGAGCCTCCCCGCTGTCCCCGCGGAGGACCCGGCCCGTCGTGCCACCCGCGTTCCTTCCTCTTCCTGGGGCGCTGGCGAGCGGTTCCTGGGCCCACTTCCCGCCGGGGTTGCCCGAGCCCGTCGGGGAAGACCTCCTGTGGGCGTTGCGAGCACCCCAGGGGACCCCAGGTCCCCAAATCTCCTCCCCTGCCCTGCGCGGCGCCGTTCACAGGATTCCGGGCGCCTGGCGCGGCCTCTGGTGCTCAGGGACCTAAAATGATCGACGCCACGGCGCCACCGCGGGCTCGGAGGCCCCGGCTCTCCCGCGGGACCGGGGCGCGGCCCGGAGGCCCGGGCGCGGCAGGACGCGCAGGTGTGTGCGCCAGGGCGCAGAGCGAGCCGTCGGGCGGGCGCGGCCGGGGCCCCGCGTCGGCCTCCCGAGCCAAGGTTCTCGGGAGCGGGCCGCGGGGAAGACGTTAGCCGGAGGAGTTAGCGGCTGTTGGGACAGCCGGTCCTTGGAAATAGTCGCTGCCTAGGCCCCGGCTCCCGCCGGGTGGCCGCCTTCCTCTCACCCAGGTCCGGGCGCCGGCCAGCGGAGGCGCAGTGCTGACGGCCACCGCCCGCCAGGGCGGCGCAGGAGCCGGAGCGGTGGCCTGGGGGCCCCGCCGGGGCCTGAACGCCTAGGGGTCCAGGCGCCGCGGCGCGGAGCTGCCCGGGTGAGAGGGTCGCCATGGCGACGCGGCGTCCCGGGGCGCGCACGCCGCTGCGGTTGGCATGGGAGCGACCCCGCGGGGCCCGGGAGCGCCGCTGATTGGCTGGTTCAACAGACGCGGGGGGCGGGGAGAGGCCGGCAATCAGCGCCGAGCCCCCGGGTCCCAGAGGCTGGGAGTCCGGCGCCCCCGCCCGAACCCGCCTGCGCCGGCGCCCCCCGCCCCCCGCCCGGCCGCGCCTCCTCCCCAGTCCCCGCCCCCGCCGTGCACTTGCTACTAATTGGAGACCCTGGTCGCTCAGACGCCGGACCCGAGCAGTCAGGTCCGCCGCCGGTCGCCCCCCGGCACCGGGGACCCGGTCGCTCCGCCGTAGCCAGGCGCCGCCGCGCTTTGCTTGCGGGCGGGCGGGGCCGCGCCGGGCAGTGGGGAGAGGCTGGGCTGCGGGTGCAGACCCCCGAGAAACGCGGGGCCCCGGCGTCCCGGTTTGGAGTTGGTCTGGCCGCCCGCCCCTGCGGCCCCAGCCGGGGCGCGGAAGGAGCCCGGACGGAGGCAAAGCCGCGTCCGCAGCTGGCGCCCCGGGGCCCTCCGGCCGCGTCCGTCCGGGGAAGTCACGCGTGTCCCAGAGACCCGCACCCGCAGGCGGCAGAGCTGGGCTCACCGGCCTGTCTGTCTGTCCTTCCCGCTGGCGGCAGGCCGTCGAGACGCAGGCGATGCATCTCAGCAGCTCCAAGAGCGGAGTCGCCCTGGCTCCCGCGTCGCGAGGTCCCGACGCCTGTCAGATGGTGACCAGAGCCCAGCTCGGCCAGGACGCCCCCCAGAGGACAGTGCTCGGGGTGCTCACTGAGAACGGGCAGTACAGGAGTGGCCAGGTAACGACCGAGGGGCGCGGGGAAGCGGCTCGCCGAGCTGGGCCCGCCCGTGGTGGTGGGTGGGAGGTGGGCCTCGCTTGCGGTTCTCCTGCAAACTCCCCCCAAGTTTTCCAGCCCCGGAGTCTGGACTGCTGGGGCCGTCTTGTTGGGTCCCCTTTCCAGCTCGGAGTAGTGAGTGCTATTCCCACCTCCTGAGAACAATAAATAGGTCTAGGAACCGTTGGGATAAGTATTTGTAAACTCATTCAAACGCTGTCTAGGAGGAGAGGTGATGCCCCCCAAACGAACTAGGGCTGGGGTTCCTCCAGGCCAGAGTCGGGCGCAGACCCCTGGAAAGCAATCGTGGATAATCGCTTTGGTGTTGATGGGCGAGAGCCTAGAATCAGGATGGGATCAGGCTGGACGAGATTATTTCAAGAAGTGGTTGGACAGTGGGCATCTCCCCGCTGCTGGCCAGCAGGTAACTGGCCATGAGATGGGGCTGAACGCGGTCATGGACACGCAGGTGAGGGTTTTAGGTGCTTCCGAATGGATTTTGAGATAAAAAGAAAAGAAAAGCAAGCTTCCCGAGTCTGTTATTAGGCAAATTCCCAATAACACACCTTTGGAGTGAGGAGGCTGACAGCATTCCATGGAGGCAGGTGGGTGGGTCTCCTTTCTATTTGATGGGAGGGGTAAGAAAGGCCAAGGTGGGGTGGGAGTAGGGGGAAACCAGATACCCCTTCTCTACGGACCAAACCCCGCAGAGCTTTTTATGGCATCTGATTAGTGGGAGAAAAATACCCCAGGTGGAAAATGGAGTGAAGTTGTTGGTGACACATGTCACTTGCTTAGCCCTGTGTACTTTTTTTTCTTTTAAGATTTTATTATTTTTCAGAAAGAAGGGAAGGGAGAGAGGCATCCATGTATGGTTGCCTTTCACGTGCCTCCAGCTACACACCTGGCTGGAGACCTGGTTATGTGCCCTGGCTGGGAATCGAACCAGCGACCTTTGGGTTCGCAGGCTGGCACCTTGTCCGCTGTGACACCAGCCAGGGTCCTGTGTACTTTTTAAACCTGGTGCTCGGGCTGCTGTCCCTCTATGAACGTGTAGAAATCTTTGCCCAAGTTTGTCTCGGGGTGGGGGGTGCCTTCCCTGCCCACACTGTCTAACACGGTGATGACTGTCTGTCTCTGGGTCCTTCTTCTCCAAAGCACTTCCACTCTGACCTCCCGTGTTTTCTCTGACTTATCTTCCCCTTGTGTCCCCGCTACCACCGTGCAAACTGCATCATGTCCGTTGCTAACTTCTGGGCAGGCAGAGCACCGTCTGGCACGGAGTGGGTGCTCAGTAAGTGTGCGATGAATGTGTCTCAACCCTTGAAGTGTGTCAGTGCAGCACAGTCCACCTTGGGGGTGGTTTGGAGTTACGGTCATCCGGGTACGGTCCTTCATAGTCCCTGTGGTTTCTCCGGCACCACCTAACGAATTCCTTTCTTACCGCCACCTACGTCCCGGCTCGTTGAAAGGCAAAGTTGTGGAAACACAGTTCAGGGCAGTCTCCGCAGGGAACGCAAGGGCTGGTTAGAGAGGGTGACGTGGAAGTGCGGTCCCCAGGCCTGGCACAGAACTCGGGAGCACCTGCCTGGGCTCCGCATCGGTCCCGCCCCCGAGGTTTGCCCGGTGTGCGATGTGTGGGAGACCTCACGCTCATGCCGGCGGGGCAGGCTTCTCAGGGGTCAGATTCTATGGTAACAGAGTTTCTAAAATCACCGTTTTTCTCAGTAACTGGGTCTGAACAGGGGCCGCGGACTAAGAGGCCCCTCGCTGGGTAAGCAGGACGGCAGGGGTCGGGGGCTGTGCTGGGCGGGCACGTGGAGAATCCTGGACCCAACTCCCAGCCCGTGACTTCTGTCCCGAAAGCATGTAGCCGGCGTCAACACTTAACACGGTTTGCGCAGCCGACACTTTGGGGGCAGAGCTGGTATTTCACGGCGGAGGAGAGTTCGCGCTTCTCTTTCCTACAGCCTTGAGCTCCCTTTGATAGAAACAGAGGACGATGGCACAGAGGAGAGGCTCCTCTCCCCCATTTCAAACCTAGACAAGGACAGCGCAGAGGTCTCACCTTGCAGCTTCCTTTGCTGCAGATTTACCATTGCTCCCGGCTTCCCAGCCGGGGGGCCTGCGCCGCACAGGGCCGCACCCCCTGCCGGACTGCGGGGTGGCCGCTAACAAGCACCTGTCCCTCCCCAGGGGCTCACAACCCTGAGGTATTTCTCAGGATCGGAAAATGCCCTCCCGCCCGCGGGGAAGCCAGCGCCCTCGGCCTGCGGGCCGGCCAGGCAGGGCTCCGATGTCCACATGGACGAGGCTGAGCAGGACCGGCGCGGCTGCGCGGGCAGCAACGGCGTGGCCACCTTCGGGGACGTGGGCGCAGTGGACGCCGGCATGCTCAAGTCCGACCTGCACTTCCTGCTGGATTTCGGCACAGGTGAGCGAACTCACCCGCGGGAGGGAGGGGGTGGGGAGTCCCCTGCGTTCAGGGTCATCGTCACCTGCGTGGCACCAGCAAGAGACACGGGTCGGGGGGGTCAGGGGATGGACGGGGGCTTTCAATGGAGGGTCTAACGGGAAACTGTCCACCCCCCCACCCCGCAGTCTCCCCGATGCTGGTAGACCCCTCGCTCCAGTCCCAGCCCGAAGTGGCCTCCGACTCGGATATGGACGTGGTCAGTGTGACAGAATATGCCGAGGAAATTCATCAGTACCTCAGAGAAGCCGAGGTAAGTGCCCCCGAGTCCCCAGCCGCAGCCCCCGGCACCTCGAAGGAAGGTCCCTTGGCTGGGGCCGCGGAGAGCGGCGTTCTTTGGGCAGGAGAACCTGGCGGCCGTGCGGCTGTACTAGTCGCTGAGTGGTGGTTCCTTGGACGAGTCCTCCTGGACTCGAGGGTTTATAACGAACGATTATAGTGAACCGTCCACTCTTTGCCGTCTACCCGCTGCCATTCCCCTCCTTGAGGTGACAGGACCCAGCACATCACACAACTGGAAGTTCACACTTTCCCCTGGGTCGCGGGCAAGATGTGTTTGGCGCTTGGTGGATGGTGACGGGCCACCCCCCTGCCGGAGCCGCCACGTAAATTCCGCGTCCCTCTCCCCGCAGATGCGACACCGGCCCAAAGCGCACTACCTGCGGAAGCAGCCCGACATCACGGCCGGCATGCGCAGGATCCTGGTGGACTGGCTGGTGGAGGTGTCTGAGGAGTACAGGCTCCGCACCGAGACCCTCTACCTGGCGGTCAACTTCCTGGACCGCTTCCTGTCCTGCATGTCTGTCCTGAGAGGGAAGCTGCAGCTGGTGGGGACAGCAGCCATCCTGCTGGCCTCGTAAGTGGCCCGGGAACCGCAGCCGGCACAGCGCAGGGTCCGGGCCTCCTCTGTGGAGAAGGGCAGGCTTTACAGTTATAAACGATCCCCATTTTATAGTATTTCCTGGGGGGCTACCTCACGCTCCCTGTCCAGTTCGGGGGTTCCTGATCTACAGGGACAGGTACAGTTTTGGTGACCAAGGCACCGCCTCGGACGCAGGACGCAGTTGAACTGTGGGGTGGGGCAGCCTTATTCTAGGACACGCAACCGTCCCACTCACAGGGAACTTGGTGCTAACAAAGCCGTCGTCGTGGTCTGGTTAACGGTCCTTAGCACCGCAGTTTACGTGGTCACAGCGAGTAAGTTATCCCAGCTAGTTCCGGTTACCACCCGTTGTGGACGATACCTAACTGGGCAAAGAGAGCCGAGCTGTGGCTGAGCTGCCTTTAATTGAGTGGCCTGTGGGTGAGTCGTGGTCTCCTTCCCCGTCCTTGGCCTCCGATGGTCTACGTGCCAGTTTGCCTAAGAACTTGGCAAGATCTCCCCACGGAAAGGAGAGAGGAAAACCCAAGCCAAGCCGGGATAGCTGGTGAATTTTGTCACTGTCATTCCCTCGGCGGTAGAGCCGCTGTTGCTAATTCAGTAGAGACGGCTGGACGTAACCATTTTTATTTTTTAATCTGAGACGTAAGGCATTCCTTCTGCCCCATGCCCCGTGCAGCCTTCTTTCCCACAACATGGCCTGAAGCAGGAGTCGGTGCACAGGTGCGTCTGTCATTCCGGGGGGCTCAGTATTCCGGAGGCCAGACGTGCAACTGTCACGGGAAGCGGTTTCTGTGACTATCACGTTGGCAACAACCGTGTTCTTGTTCTGGAAGCACGTGGCCCGCGTTCCCACCCCCGCGCGCCCCGCGTTTTCTAAGGCTGGGAGGGTGGCGCTGGCGCAGGAAGGGGGCGCAGGTTCCCGTGTTGCTGCCAGGGACTGTCCCTCCCGCAGGAAGTACGAGGAAATCTACCCGCCCGAAGTGGACGAGTTCGTCTACATCACGGACGACACGTACACCAAGCGGCAGCTGTTGCGGATGGAGCACCTGCTCCTCAAGGTCCTGGCTTTCGACCTGACCGTGCCGACCACCCATCAGTTTCTCCTCCAGTACCTGCGGCGACAGGGCGTGTGCGTCCGGACCGAGAACCTGGCCAAGGTGGGCCGCCTGGGGGAAAGGGGCCTTTCACATCGCCCTTCAGTTCCTCCCTCCTTTTCAGGGTTTTTCCGTCTTGGGCCCAGCAAATCGTCTTAGTCATGGGAGAGAACCGATTTCGGAGCAGGGCTTCCGGTTGTGCGCCGTCACTGCCAGCCCCGTGGGGTGGGCACCGGCTCCAGGCCCTGCGCTCTTCCAGAAGGTGGCGTGGGAAGCAGGCTTGCTGGGCACAGGGGCAGCAAGCGGCCTGTCTCAGGCGGGCAGAGCGGGCAGCCCGGGAACGCGCTTCCGTGTGGCCTCACCTCCCAGCCTGCGGAGTGAGGGGGCAGTTGCAGAACTCAGCGGGAGGCCCCGAAGCTTTGGTTTGGGACACTGGTTTCCAGCCACCACTCTGTGCAAACAGGGTGAGGAGGTCACTGTCCACGTGGCCACGCGTCCCTCCCAGCTGGATGGGTTCCCACGGGGACTGTGCCGGCCTGAGAGCTGCAGGGTTATTTTATGCCCCGTGAACAACAGCTTCACCACGGTCTGGCTGGATCCCGTCGTCCTGCCCCGGTGGCCGCGGCGCTGCCCCTGGGCCCGGCCAGCAGACCCCTGCGCTGCTGGGCTGGGTCACCGTCGCACACGCCGGGCGCACGGGCCAAGTGCCGGTGCCTTGACGTCCTTGAGCAGGAAGCTATTCTGCGGGTGTGGCCAGTTGCTCCTCTTGCAGACAAAACAAAGACGCTGTTTGCCCCCCGGACCTTTCCGAGCTTCCCGTGACCCAGGTCGGACGAGGCTTCCCTCTCATTTCAGTACGTGGCGGAGCTCAGTCTGCTGGAAGCCGACCCTTTCTTGAAGTACCTTCCCTCCTTGGTAGCGGCGGCTGCCTACTGCCTGGCCAACTACACTGTCAATAGGCACTTCTGGGTGAGGTTCCGGTGACTCTTCCCCGAGGCAACTCACCTGTCCGGTAACGCCCGGGGCCCAGAACGGGCCGGCCCGAGTCGCACGGGTCTCGCCGGCAGACCCAGGTCTACGTGGCCCTGCTCTGCGGAGAGGGGAGGCCGCAGGGAGTCGGGGGTGCGGGCGGGTGGGCTCACGGAGCAGCAGCCGGCCTGGCAGTCTGGACGCCGCGCTCCCACGGGGCAGCCCCTGCGCTGGGAGCACCGGCCACTTCCAGCAGAAGCTGCTGACTCTCCCGCTAACAGCCGCTGACAGCCTGGGTCCAGTTCCGGCGGTCGGAGCGTTGGATCCAGCTTTGGAGGGACCAGGGACAGCAGAGTGGCCTCTTGGCCCAAGGCAGTGGCGGGAGGGAAATGGGCCCCTCTGTCTGTTCCTGGAGGCTCACTTTGGTGCTGAAGGCAGCGGGGTGCCTACTTACACTTTCTAGAACACTTGTTTCTTACTCTGCATTCCGCCAAGACGCTCCCGTTCCGTGCAAATGGGGCGTTCAGGGAAGTGCTTGGTGAGTTACCAGAGGAGGCTCTTCTCCCCAATATTTTGTGTCCAAAGTCTCGGAAGGAGGATTGCGGTTTCTTTGGACACAAATGTGGGCAGTAGGTGATGAGGTTCTTTACTTCAGTTTTCCCCTCAGATTTTTTACAGCTTGGAAAGTTACGTGATGCCTTTTTCCCCTTTTTGCCTCGTTTAGCCCGAAACTCTGGCTGAGTTCACAGGCTATTCCTTCAGCGAGATTGAGCCCTGCCTCAGCGAGCTGCACCGGGCCTGCCTGGGCGTGCGCCACGGGCCGCAGCAAGCCATCCGGGAGAAATACAAGGCCTCCAAGTAAGTCCCGGCCTCTTCTGACCCAGCTCACTACCTCCAGCAGGTCCGCATCGCGGCGGAATCAGAAGTAGCCGCGTACCTGGTGCTGGGCTGGAAGGGGGAGGGTGCATGTTGGGGCAGCAAAATCAGTTTGGAGACCTGGTCTGAGAAGCTGTCAGCTCATTGTACCTGCAGCCGCCTCCCGTTCATGGTAAAACGTCTGGGAAGTTTCCTGCGGCCGCACTGGGCCCTCCGAAAACCGGGCCCGTGGCGCTGACCTGGCTCCGGTCTCGTTCCAGGTACCTGCACGTGTCTCTCCTGGAGCCGCCTGCGTTCCTCCCGCTGCAGTGAGGGGCCCCCGACGGGCCCCCGTGTCTGTCGGCTCCTGCAGGTGGGGCCAACTCGTGTCGCCTCCGGGCAGAGGACATCTTTTTAAAAATGGGAATGGGTTTCGGTTGAGTTGGGTCTAGTCGCTTGTAAAATAGTGAAACCGTTTTAAAAGAATAAACAACTTGCCTTGTTCACTGTCACGGCCGACACGCTTGCCTGAGTCTGAGCCGCGGGCCTGGTAGACGTCACGTCTCGGGCGAGAATCTTCCAGCCACCGCGCCATGCTGGCCCGCTCCCAGGGGCCCCCAGAGGTGGCAGCGGTGGCCTTCGGGACAAGTCCCACCCGCTGACCCCACACACCATCCTTGTGCCTCCGTTTCTCGGTGTCTTTGATCTCTCCTCCCGAGGTCTATTTATTACCTATGCCTATCATTTTCCCGCTCGGGCAGAATTTGGATTAAATCACAGCCTGGCTCTAGTTGTGTCGATTTCTGCACCACCCCCCCCGGCCCCCCATCAAGTCCTTCCTGCTGCAGAGACAGCACCCTGACGTGGCTTCTTCAGTCAGGCGTCAGGGAACGGGGCACATCGTCCTGGCCCCATGGGAGGGAGGAACCAGGCGCGGGGCTGCCGGAAACACAAAAATGTCAGGTGTCTGGAAGGAAGCCCAACAGACTCTAACCAACTGGTCTACCCCACAGGAATCTCTTTTGGCTTCAGTTTTTGGTTTTGCTTTATCTGCTTCATCCGGGAAAAGTGAATGAACTTGAGCACAAGAGACTGCTTGCCAATTATGCGTATCTGAATACATGCCCGTAAATGTGCGGGTACACACACATGAATATGCATGGGCACATGTCTGTTTTCCGCCATGAGACATTTTCGTCCTACGTAGAAAAGCCTTGATACGCAAGTCCAACTTCTCACTTAACGGGTGTTGCTGAGACGTAAGTAAGTTATTCCAGATTCTTACTACGGCACAGAAAAGCACACGACCACCACCCGGCGTCCCCGTTAGCTACCGCTACGGTACACAGCACGCTGAACCTCGTGACAGGTCGCCATTGACACGATGGCTCTTCATTCTAATGAATGAAACCGTTTTAAGGGACCATTTCATAGGGTTATGGAAGTAGGTCAGGGAGACAAGGAACTAAGTACGGTATCTACGTTTTTCTCCCGTGTCGGAAATCTTGTTGCCTTGGGTTGTTTTTGCAAGCCCTCCGTGAAAAGGAAAAGACATTGGAAACTCCCTAAAGGAGGGAACATAGTATTTAGAGCTACACCGATGTATGAAATGCAGCCCTGCCTGGTGTGGCCCAGGTGGGGGGTGTCACTCCACAAGCTAAAAGCCCCGTACGGGTTCAATTCCCCGTCAGGGCACGTGCAAGAAGCTGTTTCTCTCCCTTCTCCCTCTCTCCCCTCCCCTCTTTCTCCTTCCCTCCCCTTCCCCTCTCTCTAAAAATGAATAAATATTTAAACTATATATAGGGAAGCACAAAAAGGGCTTCCTGGGTTGGTACAATGATTTTTTAAGTTCTGTCCTTCTGAGAACAGCAACCTTGCATAACTTAAAACCCCACACCTCTGGCATCTCCTTGGTTTGAGAGCAGAGGAGGCCGGACTTCACGCCAGCCGTGCCAGCAGGAGCAGAGCCAGCTGCCGGAAGGCAGGTGGGACAGGGCAGTTGGTGACGACAGCCCGAGGTCACCGAGCCACCGTCAGATTCGTTGACAAATCCTTGGGTAGCACAGCTCCACGGGGAAGTAGGCTGATCATTTTCTCAGACGCCTCACGCTTCGAAAATGTCACGCTGTTCATCTGGATTGTACGTATGGTTTAAATTGCCTCCCCGGTTTTCAAATGCTGGCCTGAGTCTCCATCAGGTGCCCAAAACAGAGTTGCTCAGGGAACACACTGGAGCGGAAGGGGCCGGGGTTGGGCAAGCATCTTTGTTCCCTCTGCTCCTGAACATGACGACCGTGTACCCTGTGTGACTTCCACCCGCCCCCAGCCCGGGGCGCCGGGCTGCCACCTAATTTCTGATCCCGGTGAGCTGCGCCTGGAACCCCAGCAACGGGAACTGGCCGCTCCAATCTGCCTGCGTCAGTCCTCGCGGGGATCTGAAGGGAAGACGCTTGCACAGTGTCATTGTGCAACTATAATAATTCCATTTGACATCTGGGGACACTTCGGTCACGGCCTTGCGGCAGCCCAGACAAACCCCAGGAGGCAGGGAGGCCGTCCGCGTGCCCACCGGGCACAAAATTAGTGCCCCTCAGTAACACTCCAGGTCCTGGGATGAAATGAGGCCCGTGTGAAATGAGGAAGGTGCTGAGGTCTCGCACAGCCTTCAGCCCGGATGCCAGAGCCCAAAGCTTTTTCCTGTTCTGCCTTCACCTCGGGCAGCATCGGAGCCCAAGTCGGACCCGTAGTAACCTTAAATGCCCTTAAAAGGTGACCTTTGAAAATGAGACAATAGCATGGATATCTGTGCTTTTTTTTTCATTCTCCGATTCTGAAATGCTAAGTATGCTGGCAGCATGCCAGGTTCATAGAATCCGTGTGATTGCAGTTGCTTCATATGCACAATTAATTAAATGCTGATGCCTGCCACCACACTGCCGGATAGAAACACTCTCCGCGGAAGGTTGTCTGATAAGATGATGAGGCTAATATGCATCTGTCGCAACACCATTCATGCCAGGAAGGAAGCCATTCTGGAGTTTCACTAAAAATAGGGACCTGCACTGGGACAGGACATGAGCAGTGCACCTTCCCGTCACCAAAGTGGACCATTCGCTCCGTTCCAGCCGTGGCTCTCCCTCCGAAACTGCTCTGTCTGACACAAAATGAAGGAAGAGCAAGAAATGGATAGGCGTTCCCTGTTCAGCCACAGATCCTTCCTTCCTTTCAGGCAAGGGCACAGTTTGAATGAATCAAATAAACAAGTGAGGGGAGCCCTGGCTGGTGGCTCAGTGGATAAGGCACCAGCCTGCAAACCCAAAGGTCGCTGGTTCGATTCCCAGCCAGGGCACATGACCAGGTTGCAAGCCAGGTCTCCAGCCAGGTCCGTAGCTGGAGGCAGGTGAAAGGCAACCACACACACATGGATGTCTCTCTCCCTCTCTGCCTCTCTCTGAAAATAATAAATAAAAAATCTTTAAAAAAAGAAAGACATGTAATACAACAACAATAAAATTAAAAGAAAAAAATAAAAATAAAAATAGAAAAAAAAAAAAACATAAAGAAGTGAGAGGAGTGAATCAACATTCCTAAAAGTGCCTGACCTTGGAGATGCCCTACAGCACTGCATCCCTGTGATATTTAACATGTGCTGCTTAAAAACAATACACACGCTACACGTGGCTTTGGGAACAGATTGTCTTCACCTGCATTTTTGGGATTCTCCCTGTGATCCATTACTTTTGGGTTTGTACCCCACTTGTGTGGAACTGTTTAAACACAAAGAACCGTGCTCTGGGAAAGAGAAGGTGGCGGGCATGTTCCGAGGCTGACCGTCCAGCTCATGGCAGGCAGGAGAGGGTCTCTGTGGGTGTCCCGGGGACCCGGATGGACCCTATTAGCTTCAGATGTTTGGGGTGAGGGCCGCCCAGACATGCCAACGAAGTGTGACTGTGGCCGCCTGACGGAGAGGATGCCATGACAACCCCAGCAGGCGGGCAGAGAGCTTCCATTTCTGCCAAGAGCTCAGGGATTAGCAGACAGCAGCATTTCCCGGTTGCCTTCTCACCGGTCTCCATAACATCCTGGGAAAGGAAGTGCCCGCGTTTGCAGAGGCAGCTGACGGCTACGGGACGTGACAGGGAAAAGGGTCTCAGGAGCTCAATTTCTCCGGTTCCTGGGAGGCCAGGTTTCCTGCCAGCAAAAGCCTGGAGAACGTCCCTGGGGCTTCCCTGGGGCATCCCTTGGGCCTCCCCGGGGCTGTCCCGGGGCCCAGGGCTGGATCAGAATTGCTGCTTGGGACGTGGTCTTCTGGCCCTCACCCCCAAGGGCCAGCCGTGAAGTGGAGAAGATACTCATTTCGGACCCGTACAGATTTTATCAACCTGTACGATATTGTTTGGCAGGGAATCCCTATGGGGAGTCTACACCGAAGGGGTGGGGAGTTACCCCCCACTTCCCTGGGGGGCAGTGTCCGCATAAATCACAATTTCTGATGCCTAGGAGATGCGTCTCTTCTCTCCCACCTGTTTATTTACTCACCACATGTATCCGTAAGGACTCGTGGGTATTTATTTCATACGTGGGGATATGATCCAACCCACCTTGGCTGCTCAGGTTGGTCCAGTTTTGCCCCTGGGGAGTCCTCTCAGCCAGTTGAGTCCCGGTCTCTTTTACACATCACGTCACTGTGTGTTTTCCTCCCTCCCTCCCTTCCTTCCGGGCACTACATGTGACCCCAAGCTCACCTTCTGGACCCCCTCACGCAGGCTCCCATTGTCAGTTGCGTTTCTCCGAGTCCGTGCCCCTGTCTGACGTGCGGGAGTTGGAACTGCAAATGCTGTGGTAAGGAGCACGTTTTTGTGTCAGGACAGTGACTGACATCCAAGACCGCTCCGGTAATCTTTAACGGTCATGCAATGTCACTTCGAGGAGATAAAGGTTAGATGCGTTATGAATTATTCAATTACGCAGCCACTTCGGAGCTCCACGTGTGAATGGAGAAATGAGATAAGCCCAAGTCATTTCTGGTTCACGCAGCAACGTCGGACACCCACTGGGAGATGCCTGCCTCCTCCCTCAGTGAAAACTTTAACAACGGGGTGGGTCTACTCATTTCTGTCCTCAGTTCTGGCTGAACAGGAGCTGAAGAAGGGCCTAGGTTTCTCCAAAAACTCTATAAAATTAAGATCCAAGGGTTGCTGAGAAATGAAACTTTAAAAAATAAGGGTACTACACTGGCCTGCAAACCCAATCGCAGGTTCGATTCCCAGCCAGGGCACAGAACCAGGTTGCAAGCCAGGTCTCCAGCCAGGTCCGTAGCTGGAGGCAGGTGAAAGGCAACCACACATGGATGCTTCTCTCCCTCTCTGCCTCTCTCCCTTCCCCTCTCTAAAAATAATGAATAAACTCTTTTTTAAAAATTAGTAAACGTTTAAAGAAAGAATTAGGCTGACTAACAAGAAAAAAATAAGGCTACTGCAAGAATACAGCATCATTTCCCTGATTTATTTTCAAATATCTGTTCATCACGCTACAGAATCTTTGGTTTGACATGATAAAATCTACAACAGACCATTTCTTACTATTTATACTCAACCTTAAACCTTCCCACTTGAAACCTAGTTTCCACAAGAAGGCTTACATGATGGCTAGCAAAGGAATTCTGTCCCATATCTGATGGTCAACAACTGATTAAAAGTTAGGAGACTGGAATTCTTTTGGTGGATCAATATATGTGGCAGATTAAGACGATGTTAATTGTCAACATTAAACTGCAAGAAAAAACAATGAAAGACTTCTTTAAGAATATTTCTATTTTCTAAGAAAATAGACTTTATAGGTACTTTCGTGTCCCTACTGGAGAGAAGTCCAGTAAACTGATGATATGAAATGGTCTCAAAAGAAAAAAAGGTCCATTCACTAACTCCAGTCTGAAAAACAAATGAGTTCACAGCAAGCATGATAAAACAGCAGAGAGTATTGCAAGCAGATGGTCCCCTACATTTAATCAGTGTATAGAATTTTTACCTATATCCAGTTAGTATTCTTATTTTCTCGGAAAAACATTTGATAACCGATCCCATCTGTTATGTAACGCTGTCCTTTGAGTAAGTGCATCTTGGCAGATAGAATCACAGAGCAACTTCATTCTGCTCGCTATCTTTCTAATTTTATTCAGCTGTTTCTCCCCTTCCCTTCCCTTTTCTGGATGAAAACTCGAGCAATCTCGTGACTTTGCCATTCCTCTCAATATTACAAAGTCCTTCTGTTCATAGCAAATGGCACCAGATGTGAGACCCTGGTCCTTGCGTTTTGGCTAAGAAAGAATTCAGAGCCAAGACTCACACTGTAGCAAACTCTTACTTAGAAAGTCACAGAGATAGAAGTGAACCGGCTGGGCTGGGAGGACTTAGAAAACAAGTTACAGAAGCAAACGAAGGGTCCTTGGTGCTTAGGTAAAAAAAAAAGATGAAAGGAGAGGGGAAAGGCACAATGGGGAAGGGGGCTGGGTCCTTCATCTCTAGGGCTTTTATCTGGAGGTCTCAAGGGAGAACCTCAGTATCTCAACAGCATGTTCATCAGCTTCCCAGATGGGTCCTTTCAGGGGCCATTAGTCATGGCAGCTGGTCCTGACACCAGCCACAGGGCAGCCCCATTGGATTTTGCCACTTTTCTGGGCCTGGAGCTGAAGCCTAGATGTTACCTTTAGGATCTCATTCATGACTGTATCAAAGAGCATAAAATACGTAGGAGTAAATTTAACCAAAGTGGTGAATTACCCGCACTCTGAAAAGGATAAGACATTAAGGAAATTAAAGATAAAAATAAACGAAAGGATGTGCCTTGCTCATGGATTGGGAGGATTAGTAACATTAAAATATCCCTACTAACCTAAACCAATAGACAAACGCAATGCGATTCCTATCAAGGTGCCAATGGCTTTCTTCTCAGGATTAAAGCAACTAATCCTAAAATTTACATGGAGCCACGAAACACCCTGAATAGCTAAAGAAATCTAGAGAAAGACCAAAGTGGGAGGTATCATGCTTCCTGATATCCAACTATAAAGCTACAATAATCAAAATGACATGGTTCGGGCATAAAAACGTATGTTTATCAACAGAACAGAATAGAATAGAGGTCCCAGAAATAAATTCTCCCTTACACAGTCAACTAATCTGCATTAGGCTTAGGGCAATGCCAATTGGCAAACTATACTCTGCAGGGGCCCCGGTTGGCTTGGCATGCCCTTGACTGTAAGTTACAGAAAACCCAGATAATCAATTTGGAGGCACGAGGTGCGGGCCAGAGTGCCTGCTGTCTGGGCCCTGACCGTACGCGGTCCACCTCTCTGCCGCAACACAGCTGCCGCGGCTCCAGACCTCACACCTTCGAGTGGCCGTAGAGTCTGCACCCCAAACGATGCCTAGTGGGATAGCGACCATTGTCAGCTGGTTACAGTTAAGAAACCAAAGATTCCTGTCATCAGCATTGTGTAGCATTGACTGACAAGCTTCATGCCTTCGAGTTCACTGAATTTAATAAAAGATCGTGGGGAACGAGGCTTTGTGCCCGAGACACTAGCCGGCCTTCCCACCCCTCAGCACAAGCTGCCTGGGAAGCATTCATTTCATCCACGGCACTGAGGGGTCTCTGCGGGTAGGGGGGTCCCCCCCTAAGTTGCATTTTTACCCTTTTGGGAATCATAAAACATAATATGCTGAAGATGTTGCGTATTTTCTTCCATCTTCAATATTAAAATGGCTGTTCAAAAATTCACCAATTTTGATGTTTTTTTAAAAACGCACCCTGATAGGACAGCTGTCATAATATCATCCAACAAAATTGTTTCAAATAAAGTTAGGGACAACTCGGCACTACTAGAGCCGTTGTACAGGAAAAAATCAAATGCACTTTTTGGCCACCCCACTATATAAGCCTCAACTACCCAATGTGTCCCCAGACCCCATGGTCTTAGGGAGCCCCTACAGGCACCTATGTAATAAGTTTGGTCATTTTCTCCTGTTAATCTGTCTCTTGGCAATTTGACTATTAGACAAGTCAGGAGCACTTAGAAGCAGAGAAGAAAATTTATGTTTTTCTACACCACACGTTCGCAGGAGAGGAGCAGAAAGCAATAAGCAACACCAATAGTCCTGTCCCTTGTCACCAGGGCCACACCGGCTTCCCTAGGTCAGCAAATGTCCACCTCTGCTCCACGGGCCACAGCCAAAGCAGTCTTCTAACTGTAAAAGAGGCTTTGTACACATGTTTTTAGGCAAACGTGTTTGCTCTTAATAAAACCCGGATTCTAGCAGCAAGGAGGAAGCGCAGACATATTTCACCGGCAGCGGAAAGCGTTTGCTGCAGTTAAAGAGCATTTATAAATTATACAGTTGGTTGCATTAGAGGCTCAGGAGACGCCCATTAATACTCATTAAATATTAGGTAAGAAAAAAGCACTGCAGAGATGTTTCATAGGCAACTGAAAGTGTCTGCTACAGTTGCTATCATTTTATAAATTATTACAGATGGTTGCATCACTCAAAAGAAGTCCATCAGTAGTCATTAAACATTAGCTAAGGAAAAGCAACGTTCCTCTACACTTTTTTAAGATTTTATTTATTATTTCCAGAGGGAGAGGAAGGGAGAGAGACAGAGAGAGAGACAGAAACATCCATGTATGGTTGCCTTTCACCTGCCTCCAGCCACAGACCTGGCTTGCAACCTGGTTATGTGCCCTGGCTGGGAATCGAACCAGCAACCTTTGGGTTTGCAGGCTGGCGCCTTATTCACTTTGCCACCAGCCAGGGCTCATTTACACTTTTGATGGGAGTAAACCAGAGTGGTAGCTGGTCTGTGTTGAGGGCCGTCACCCTGCTAACTGCCGTTGACCCATTTCTGATCACATCAGGAAAACAGGCCTAAAGGAAACATGTCACCCAAGAACATGACTCTATCCTTCTTAGAATAATTATGCTGTGTTCCTAAATCCCAGTCATGCCTGGTGCTTATATTGGGCACTGATATCTAATGTGAATGGGTTTGCTTCTCAAAATTAGCCCAATTGTGCTGTTAACAAATGTGCATCTAGTTCTCAGATAGACCTGATTTCGCATCAACTCTTAGACTTACCTACCGATTGCCACAGGAGGACAGGGGTTGATCTTATTATTAGAATCGTTTATTTTCTCGGTTTCTGGGAAGAATACCAAAAAAGCTTCACCAAGACTTACTGAAATGTAAATCATACTTGCTATACATTCACTTAGAGCACTTTGTTTAACCCAACATACGGAGGAAGAAATTTAGAAAAGTGGATTATTACTGATTTCACCACACCTTTGTCAATCCAGTATGTTTGATAAAAGGCTAATCATATGTTTAACTTAAACTTCTTATTTCGAGGTAACAGTGGATGCAATTGTAAGAAAGAATGTGAGGAGGTTCCCTGTTACTCTTCATTTGGTTTCCCCTCTGATCATGCTTTTGATGTCTTTCTCATCAGTACCTCTGACCTGTACACTCAACCGACTGCGTACACAGCAAGATCCTCGCAATCCAAGGGGTAAACTAGTCAGTCCCCAACGCCCAATCAAACAGCTGTCTTCAGAAAAGGGTTGACTTTACCTAAAAATCGTGTCGTGTATATCTGGCGTGTATACTAGTCGGAGGATGAAAGGATACTGATGGTAAGAAAAAGACTACAGAACGTTTCATCAACTAGACTACTCGCTCCTGCAGAGAGCATTTCAACGATGTGGAATCCACATAATCTTTCCACCGAGGCCAGAGCATGAGACAAAAACTGTCATTACCCCCATTCTCCCCAACACCTGCATTCAGGTTCCCATGTGGGTTAACAAGCTCTTCCTAAGGCTGAGTCTCCCCTTCACCGAAATGCACGGAAGACAGAGACACCCCGGAAACCTTAGGGGTCTTAATCAATTCTTCAACTTTCCCAAAACGAATGTGTTGATTTACTGCTCACCCCGAGATTAAACAGCTCCATTTAACATTCTGTGTAGGAGGCGGGGTACCTAAGCCACAGGCCTTTCTCGTGTGTGTGCGGTGAACCACCAACGGTGAGAAGCGGGAGGACCCCTGGTTCGGGGGGGGTCGGATGAAGTGGAAGTGGAAGTTGCTGGTGGTGCAGAAAAAGGAAAACAGGAGAACAGAAGCAAGGCAGCCGGAAACAAAATTTGCGATAAAACAAGAGGAGCCCAGAGACAAGTTGGGAAGGTTCTCGGGGGGTGGGCGCAGGAAGGAACGGGCGGCAGCGTGTCCTGGGGGGGTCTCTTCCCGGCCGCCTCCTGCTGGGGTCTATCTTGCCCGCAGCTAAGTGCCAGTCCCCGGCACACGGCGCTGGGGCGTCCGGTAGATGGGTGTGGATTAACCGAACGTACCTGGGAAGGATGAACGAACTCTCAGGCACCGTTCAGGGGGAAGGTTTTCACCTTTCTGCGTTGCATACCAACACAAGAAGCGAAAATATGATAGAGTTTACGTGGCCCCTTTCTCAAAAGATCTGCATTAAACGCGCTTTGTATAGACGGACCCTCGGCCCGTGCTCACGGCACTGCCGGTTCCAGCCTGGTTTCCCCCGTTCCTGACTTCAGAGCACGTTTTTCAGGTTCCTGATGGCTGGTTCGTTTGCACCTGGGGCCTGGGAGGAGGGGCCTGCACCCGGTGGCCGCCTCTGCACGCCAGTCCAGGCCACGGGCTCCCACACGGCCAGGCGTGGCCCCAACACGAGGCCACGGCTCCAGCAGGCGTGCCCGCTCGGAGCGGTTGCAGTCTCGGCCTCCCTTCCCTCAGCGTGACCAAATCCAGGGCGGTTCGTTCTTCGGCGGCTGGGCTTGTCCCTGTTTTCTCCAACACCAACTACAGCTCGGCCACCGGAAGGCTGGTCCCGGAGCTGACCTTCCCCATTGCCCCTGGGCCGAGCAAAGCCCATGTCCAAGAAGGAGCTGAGCGGCCCACCGTGGGCTGCCAACCTCCCGCAGAGCCATGTGAAGTGAGGAACAGCCTTTCCAAACACCCTTTGCAGAACCGGGCCTGGACTGTGGCCGGGATCAGGACAGGGGTGTGTTCTGCTCCCCATCTGCTCTTGACGTGGCCCTCTGCCTGCCCGCACGTCCTCCGACTGGACCATTACAAAGGCCGGTCCCTTAGATGTCCAGGGACCTCTCTTTGCTCTGGTCTGTCCTCTAGCCTCCTCTTTCCCGTCCCCTGCCCACAATTTTCTGCCCCATGACTGGCACGTCCCTAAGTATGGGGCCTCCCCGAGTCCCACGCTCCTAACAACTCATGTGCTGTGCTCAACACCTCTGGTGCTTCTGTGCCCTAGAAAACGGCGCATTTTAAACAGGGGCTGCTTAGAAATGACCCACTTTCCAGCCAGGGGAAGGCTCTCCTGCTGAGAACGTTGCATAAGGTGAGGAAAGAAAGGTCACCTCCCGGCAGGCAGGTCAGTGGCGTCTGACACGCACTCACACCTGACAGCGGTGTCCCAGATCATCTCTGTCACCTTCCAGCTCGCACGGAAAGAGCAGACCGTCATCCCAGGTACCCCAAACACCAGGGCTGTGGCTCTAAGGACACACGCCGGAATGGAACCAACTCCAGTGTCAGAACTGGGAAGAGCCAGGGTTAATCAACCTTGCCGAAAGGGACCCGTAGTTTTGGGAATTGGAAAAACATTTCGGGGTTCAAGGCATGTCTCAGGAGTGGGTGCGCTTGGGGTCCCCTGAGAGCAGGGGCCGCCTTTTCCCTCCCCACCCTGGGGACTCAGCTCCCCACGGCTCTGGCCCCCACCCCCACCCCCCGCTGCACCAGCCGGCGCCTCTCCTCCGCGGGTGGGCACGCGGGCTGGTTTCCAACCCCGAACTTCGCTTATTCATCACTTCTGCTCACTCGCCGCCAGAGCCCACACAAAGCCTCTGCTGCTGCCACGTCCTGCGCGTGTGTTTTTAGCTTCTCTCTGGGTTCTGACCGCCTGGCTCCGATGGGTGCCGTTCAGGGGGCTGAGGAGGAGAGGTTCCCGGAGCCACTCCCCAGCCCCCTCCTGTGCAGGCCTACGGAGCCCTCCTCCCGGGCCTCAGCCCAAGGGGTCCTCGCTGCATCAGGCTGGATTAAGCAGAACAGGAATTTATCAAAAGGACACTGGGCCGGAAACAGGCTCAGAAAATGGGCAGCACAGAGGCAGGCTGGGCGGCCAGCCCCAGCCTAATCCTACCTCCCAGCGCAGCCTGGAGAGAGGACGCAAGCAAACTTACATCCAGAGCACCTATTTCTACGTGTCCCTGCCTGGCTGGACCGTATGTGTTTCGGGACAGAGATTCTGTCTTTATTTTTCCCTCCAGTGCCTCAGGCCCTGCGTGGCACATGGTAAATGCTCCAAACTGTCCCGAATTGAGTAAGACTTGGGGTCCAAGAATTTCTCTATAGCGCTGGTAACATAAATTTCTCCACACCTTTGGGAGGACCGTGACTTCAACAAGGAAACAGGCAAACTGGATGTCCTGACACCGTGAAAAAGCAAAAGAAGAAGGATTTCCATGACCTACACTCTTCTCAGTCACCTTAGCTCCTCCTGCCACGGATCTCTGAACGCGTGGCCTGAAAGAGCAGGGGCTGTGACATGGGAAAGACGGAGCGTTTGGGGGGTGGGGGGGCATCCAGAGGGGGCGCAGAATTGGGGGGACCAAGGAAAGGGAGCAGAGAATTAGTCCAGGGGTCCCTAGACAAGGAACGTAAGTGTCGTGATAACCAAGAAGGCAGCTGAGGATGGGCACAGTCATCCTGAATGTCGCTGTGATGGCAACAAGGGAGGGAAGGCTGAACTAGTATTTTTAAGCGCCTGTTCCATGCAAGACATGCGTGTGTGTGTGTGTGTGTGTGTGTGTGCATGAGAGAGAGAATTGAGCCCTGACAATAACCAATAAGACAGCCACGGTGACTGCCATTTTATAGATAATGTAAACAAAGCTCAGAGAGGTTAAGTGACAAAGAAAACAGGTCACAGCATCAGAATTTAATGACTCCATTTGGTTCCAAATTCCACACACTTTTTTCCTTTTTTCTTTTTCCCCTTCTTGAAGCAATTCCTCTCTGCCAGAACAGGATCTGGGGAAGGTGAGGTCCTCCTGCCCCCCAGGAGCTGAGCTCAGCCTGCAAACACGGGTCACTCTCCCTGGTGCCTGACCTACTTCTGAAGCCTGACTACAAAAGTAAATTTGACAACACTTTCGAGATCTGTTGTGGATGAAATGTTTAAAAATGAAGACACAATAAAGGAAGTTGGTACAGCAGCCCTAAGAAGCTAAGTTCAGAAAACATCAAGGAAAACCTTACAGATCACTTATCACGAACCTATTTTGTGTTGAAGTAGAACTGACACATAAGCCAAGGATTTCACCGGTAGTCCCGCTTAAGACGAGGCTAACTAAAAATCCAAGGTAAGATGTCAAACGCATAGTAGGTCAGGCCGGCTCGGGTTGTAACAAAAGTCAGGCAACCTGCGGTGAACCGGGATGATCAGGGGCCAGTCCAGGCTGCCGGGAGGGAACCAGACCCCGGAGACCTGCTCTCCTGCTGTGTCTCGTCTCGGTCCACCTGCCTTTTGGACCAGACGCAGAAAGATGTGCCGGGAAAAGACGCAGCCACACCCACACCTCCCGGGACACGGAAGGGGCAGATGGAGCCTTGGCTAACTTACCAAGGGGTCCGAGTTGGGCCCGACTGAGGTGTCCGTCCCCTCCCACAGGACCACCAGGGGGGGACACCGTCTGCGCAATGAGACCTGGGCAGCGACCTCGAGGTGACTTGCTCTCCTGGCCCAGGCGCCGGTTTCGGGCGCGCGGCTCCGCGAAGAAGGGCCGACCAGGGCCCCGCCCACGTAGCGTGTGGGAGCGGGAGGGACCCCAGGTTTCCCACGTCCCGCCAGTTGAAAGCAGGGGCGCAGACCCGCTGTGGGAGGTTGGAAGCCCGAGGGGCAGCGGGGGTCCAGCCCAGACGCCCCGAAGGCCCACGACTGCCAGGCCGCTGGCCGTAGCTCCCGGGGCGGAGTTTGCTGCCCGCGTTGCCGTGGGGGCTGCGCGGGACCCACGGTCGCGGGGAGAACTCGGGGGCAGGGCGCTCGCCGGTAGAAAGAGGGCCCGAGGCCCCTGGAAACGGCACCCCCGCCAGCCGACCCCCTACACACAAAGTTGCGGCCCCGCACCTGCCTCTCCAGACGAGCCCGCGCGCGCCCTCCGCCGCCCGGACGCTCGACGCCGGCGCGGGCTCCTCCCCCGCCAGCCGGTGGGGTTGGGGGGCGGCTGCCCGCCATTGGCTGTGAAGGAGGGGGGGCGGGGGCGGGGACGAGCGGCCCGCAGATCCCGCAGATCCAGCAGATCCCGCAGCCCGGCTGCCGCGCTCAGCTCCCTGCGCCCCGCTGCCGCCAGCGCCCCGGCCGCGCGCCCCACACTCCCGAGGACGCTTCGGGGTGCAGATCGCCGGTTCAGGGGCGCCCTCGAGGAGCCGGCGCCGCCGGGAGGTCGGTGCGCGCGCCCCGCAGGTCAGTGAGGGTCTCCCGCCGCCGTCGCCCGGCCCGGGGATCGGGGGCTCGCGGAGCGCGGGAAGCGGGCTCACCCCCCGTCTGGGGCGCCCCGACTCCTCGCCTGGCGCGGCCTCTGGTCCCGGTGGCTCCGTTCCCTGCGGAGCCTCCCGGACAGTCCCCGCCTCCCAGAGGCTGAGCTCCTTCCCCGACACCCCACTCCTCCCCCGACACCCCACTCCTTCCCCCGTGGCCGGCGTGCGCTCCAGGCCCTGCAGCTCCGCAGCCCGGCGCCCCGAGTCCAGGGCAGACTCTCGGGGTGCGCGGTGCCCTTGGCCCCAGCAGAACCCGCTCCGCCCCGGACGCGGGGGGCCGGGAAGGTCTGCGCTCGCCCGCACCCCGCGGAGCCCGAGTCCTTCAGGCCGACCTGGCCCGGCGGCTCTGCGGAGGGGGTGCGAGCCCAGTTCTCCCCCCGGCGCGCGGCGGCGACTCCCGTTCGCCCAGCCGCCCTGACTTCCCGGTGCTCGGCCCGCGCGCACGGCCGCTGGCCTCTTCCCGGCGCGCGGGAGCCTCTCCCGGGTCTCCGGGGCTGCAGGTCCGGGACGCGAACCTGGGCTGAGCCCTCGCGTCCCCAGCCCTGGTTTCCCGAGTTCCCGGAAAGCCCGGCGCGCGCTTCCCTTTTCCCGTCCGAGAGACTCGGTCGTCCCGCGTTTCCCTGTGCAGTGCGCGAGCAGGGGAGCGGGGCGCCCCGCTGGAGAACGAGGAGTGGGGTGCGCGTGGCCGTGGCCACCAACCCCGGGGGCTGCGGAGACCCATTCACACACACACACACCCGGGCTGCAGGGACCCATTTACACACACACACACACGGTTCTGTGGGGACCCATTCACACACACGGGTCCATGGGGACCCATTTACACACACATGGGGCTGCGGGGACCCATTCTCTCTCTCACACACACACACACACACACACACACACGCTGCGGGGGCCCATTCACGCACAGAAACGCCAGGTTCCCCGCCAGAACGCTGGGGCCGCTGGCTTGGCGCAGTGTCGGGCTCCAGAGTCTCTTTCTTAAGGTCCTTGTCCCTGTGCCCACTAGTGCCTTCGGAAATCTGTCCAAGTCCGTGGTGAGGCAATTCTCCTGCCCGAGACCATCCGGTGGCTGGATGCCATGGCCTTGGGCTCTGTCGCAGGAGGGGCAGCGGTTACAGGGCCCCGGGGCCACACCCCCAGGACGTGTGTCCTCCGGCTGCTGGCTCTCCAGCTTCCAGACCCCGTGAGAGACAGCGGGTCAGCAGAAGGGCCCACTGCGCCCTCCTTAAGAGAGACTGTATTGAATTAGTTCAAGTCCTGCAGCTGGTCTGAGTGTTGAGCTTACTTGATATAAAGTTTTTAGAGAGTCTTACAGATATTTTGTGACTCAAATTTTGCTAAGTGTAGAGGCGGCTAGTCCCCCACCCCCACCCCCACGGGCCCACGGGTGCGGCTTCAGCATCAGCACCAGGCGGTCCTCAATGCGGAAGGCTTTTCCAGGGGGTGATAGCCAGCCTGCCTGGTGACCGAGCTGCACCCCCACGCCCACCGGGCAGGGCCCGCCATCCTCAAGTGCCGCGCCCAGCATGGGGACACGTGTGCCAACCTCAGGTCACTCTGAGAATACTGAGAAACCGAAAACCTGTGGGGTTTACTGCTTATTTGCCACAACTACTTATTGTTTTTGATTCCACACAGCGAAGGGCTTTGAAGAGCTTAACGCATGTTCATGGTTCTCGTTCAAGAAGGTGGGTTCACACTCATCCCCTTCTTCCCGCTGTGGGTTTAGTTAAGTGTAGCCCGTTTTACTGGATGTCTGTGACCCATAGCGACCAATAATGGTGTGATGGCATCTGGCTGCAAATCCATCACAGGGTTGATGGGCATGTTTCTCAAGTTCCTTCTCTTCTTCTCTTCTAATGAGGGCAGATGAAGGATGAGGGCGCTATGGGTGAGAATGATTAATCATAATCATCATGAAGCAAACCTACAGTCAGTCGCACCTGTATCCTAAGAATTAAAGGTGAACTACCTCCTTCTCTGGGCTAACGCCTCTCCTTGAGCTCCTGTTTTCATATCCTATTAAAAAAAAACAAACTTCATGGAGTTTATATAAGCATTTTTACAGGTGATTAGTTATTAGGGAAAAGCAAAAAAAAAAGTAGAATGATGGCGTCATTTTTGTGTTTTGCTTAATTGGGCTTTTAAAGTAGCCTAAGTTCTAAGAACCTGGAAGGTCCTGACGTCAGGCCCGGTGTGGGTCCCGCTTGCCTGGCTGGTAGCCTGGTGGGTCGTCTGTAAACATTTGTCACACGAAACTAGAAACCAACAAGTGGTGTCACAGGATAAAAAAAAAAGCCCTTTTCTTCACATATGTGTGGAGCCTGTTGTGTTCCTGTGCTAATGTAAAGCGTCCCAGGCTTCATTTTTATAGACGTTCATGTTCTTCATGACAGCTAATGGTAACACTGGAGCCTTTAGCGATGGAATAGGGCTGCTGGGAAGACAGCAGCTCAGCCTGCACGCGTGGGCTGGCGGTGTCCCTCGCAGCTCCCGGGTGTGCCGGGAGAGATCCAGCCGGGGCTGAGGTGCAGAAGCCCCAGACAGGCCCCCGCGGGCCAGCCTGCACTTTCGGACACAGCCCAGCCATCCATGCGCTCACCGGCCATTCCGGGGGCCGCGCTCCGGGCCGCCCCAGCTCCGTTTCGGGTTCCAGGCCCCTGTGTCCACGGGCAAGAGTGTTCTGAGCTGCTCAGGTTCATGGCACCCACCTCCTCCAAGGGTTCATGGTGAATCAGATCCGGCCTCCTGTTCACCCTTGGAACCAGGAACCGGGCGCTGTTTAATCTGTACTAAGTGTTGGCAAGAACAACAAAAAAAAGGGGATTCTGAGAATGGAATAGTGTCCCAGAGCATGAAACGGAACAGTCCACCCAACACAGAGCCCTGAATTCTCATTGGGAACAGGGTGGGCTGCCGTGAACATTTTCTGCGTTGCTAGCTTTCAACTTCCGTCTGTTAAGTTACAGGAAGACGGGAAACCTCTGGGCCAGACGTACGATCGGTGTTACAGGCCTGATTGTTGAGGCCGAGATGACAGCGAGGGTCTGGAAACGGCCGCCTGTGGCGGACGTTGAAAAGGGTGACTGCGGGAAGCAGACCTGAGAACAGTTTTTGGTGGGAAGCAGCAAAATAGGGTGGCTGGAAGACCAGGTCAGAAAGGCAGGACGATGACTTGGGCACAGCACGCAAAAGCGATTCCTTCGGGGAGTAGTCAGCATATAGGTTTGCTCCACAGAAGAAGCTGGAACAGCAGCTCCTCCGATTTGTTGGCCACCACAGTCTGGCACCAGTTAGAGGTCGCTGGTAACCTGTCCCCTGTTGCCAGTGAAACTGCATCAGTTCCCCTGCGATTGTTCACAGCACCTGGGATCATTCACCTGTCGCACCAAGTGCTGTCGGGCCTAATTGAACAAATAGACCTTCCGGCCTCAGCCTGAACTTGGAAAGAAAAGGTTTGAGCCCTGGCTGGTGGCTCAGTGGATAAGGTGCCGGCCTGCGAACCCAAAGATCGCCGGTTCGAGTCCCAGCCAGGGCACATAACCAGGTCTCCAGCCAGGTCTGTGGCTGGAGGCAGGTGAAAGGCAACCATACATTGACTCTCTCCCTCTCTGCCTCTCTCCCTACCCCTCTCTAAAAGTAATACATTAAATCTTTAAAAAAAAAAAAAAGAACTATTTTAAACAGTTACATTAAATATATATAGTACAGAAAAAGGAGGGAGAGAGGAGGAAGAGTTCTAAGCTTAGAAACCAGTTAGGCGTGTGTGTGTGGGAAAAACAGTTTATACAGGGCGTGCTACTCTCCATGGTCTCAGGCACCCACCGGGGGGGGTCTTGGAACGCACCCCTGAGCGTAAGAGGGGACTATGTCTATTTTTTTCATTTTGACTGGTCCGTTTGAGAGTTAGTTGTTGACATAATTATATTTGATGACTATAAACTTCAACATGCATTTCCTAATAACAAGAACATTCTCCTGTATCACATGTAGGAAATTTAATAGTGATGTAATACAATTATCTAATGTTCCATCCACATTCAAATTTCCCCAGTTGTCCTAATAATGTAATTTCTAACAACGCTGGGTTGTTTTTCCACCGGTCCAAGGAGCTTGCACTGCACCCTAAATGTCGCAACGTGCATCCTACTTCTTTTGTCAGAGTAGGCAGCTGACTACGAAATAATGTAAAATGGCCAAAACTTGATGTCTTCAAAACTTACCCTAGCTGCCAATTACTAAGCATTCTTTTTTTCAATACCCACTTCCCAGGGGAAAGCATTGATATAGTTTGACTGCCAGCCACAGACGACTGAAGGAAGGAGAGAATTTATTTCGCAAAATTTCTATGCATATGTTGTGCTAAACCCTGACGAATAACCAGAAGCAACGGGCAATTTGGACACTGTGTCATCAACTAGGGCTCTATTTGCATTATGAGGGACAATGGGTCATTAATTCAAGTAGATGCTACGTCTTGATTAAAAAATGTCATCGTGCAGAAGACTCCATGAACTTGAGTCCCGGCTGAGAGATGCAAGACTTAAAACGTTTATACATACTTGTGACATTCCAATCTATTTTTAAGAAATGGAATATAAAGACTCTTAGTTTAAAGAAATACATGACTCTGCTGGCTGGGTAGCTGGGTGGGCGAGGGTGTCATCCCTACACCAGAAGGTGGGGGTTTGATCCCTGGTCAGGGCACATACTGGAATCAACCAATGAATGCATCAATAAGTGGAACAAACAAATTGATCGCTCTCCCCCTCCCTGTCAAATCAATAAGAGAAATTTAAAAAGACACCTGTGACGATAGCTGTTAAGATAAATATGATGACTTGCTTAATTTGCTCATACTGAAGTATTTTTCAGACAGCCTATGTCATCACTTTTTTTCTTCTCCAGTTGTACCTATAAACGTGATTTTATGGAGAGAGAATGGTGTTTCTCTTTCCCTGTGCTCCAATTATGAAACATTTTAGGTGGAAATGAAGCTTAGGGTTTAACAGCTGATGTGAATGAAGTATTTACCATATACCCATTCTTGTAAGCTGAAAGTGACGAGACAGATGAGAATGTATAGGGAAATGCACAAAGCAGCTGTGGGCATTTACAGAAACACGTATGATGTGGAGGTCCTGCTTGATCATGTTCTCCTGGTGCCCACGGAGCTGGAAGGATGTGGAATGAGGAGTGGAGCAGAAGAGGGACCGGTAGTGGCAAGAAGAGGTGACCTGAGGACTATGCATGTTCAAAGAGAGAGGGAGACGTAGGGGAAAGAAAAGAAAGAGCGGCGTGGGTGTGCAATTGTGAAATCCCATGTTTTCCTCTTCCACGCCTGTGGCTGCCCCCACAGTAGGTTTGAGGGACCTACTCACCGTTCGAGTGGACTTCACAAATGCTTGTAGGGAAACCAACCATCCACGCTCTTCCCCGTTCCCCTAGAGGGACTCTAAACGCACCCAAAGGCCCCTCAAGCCTGAGAAAGTGGAGAGGGGAGCACACCTGGTTGTCTTCCTGTGAAGGTTAAAAAGATTTGTGACCATCACAAGAATAAAATCTTTCCAAATATCATACCCCACAAGGAGATTGTTACTTAGATTCCTTGATTGGAATACACACACACACACACACACACACACATATATTAGATACAACTTATTTTAACAGTAGGGACAGAATGAGAGGCAACAGGAAAGAAGAAAACACCACTCTGTTCTGATAAAAAAGAAGCAAGCCTTTTTGTTCTTACCCTACGGTGTAACCAATTCGAGCTACTCCAAGAATTAAACATGTTGCTCTTCATCTGCTCCTGGGACCCTGGGAAAGATCAGAGCTGGGTGGAGAGGGAGACATGCACCCCAGAAACCCCACCGAAAATGCTGCGACATCTTGCTTCCTCCCTGCTGATCGCTGTCACTCTTGCCCCTGGTCTTTGGGTCATTACTTCACTGGCTCTTTGCTTTTCCTCTAACGCAAGGGTTGACCCAATGACCCTTTTTCCTCCAAGTGACCATCGTCATGCCTGGCCTCTTCCAGATCAGTGCTTGCGTCCTCCAGCCTTCAAGTGGCCACCTGCTCTTTGTGGTTTAGCCCAGCCTGCCTCCCAGGACAGGACAGAGCCTCCCAGGGGTCTTCTCTGAACCCCCCTTGAAGACTCGTGAATACTATGTTCACCACGTGTTTTACATCTGACCCTTTTATCCGGAAAATTATCTATTTAAATTCTCTTATTCGAAGAGGATATCATTCAGAAATAATTAATGTGACTAAGGCAGCGATTTGGACATAACATCTTCACATAGGATATAAATAGAACAAAAAATGTATTCAGAACAATACAGTAGTTTGATTTCACCATGAAAACGGTGCCCAGGCAACGCAAGGGAACGCGTATCTATAATTACTCACGAGGCTGCACAAGCCAGATTAGCAGAACTATTCATCTTTGGAAATACTTTCCGCTTCTTCAACTTCACTCCGTGTACACCGTTTCCTGGTGTCAAGAACGTCATATTCTATAAATGATGTCTTGTGTAGGTAGCTAATTTTCAAAGAATTGGGACAAAATAATTTGTCTATTAAGTTGTCTGTAATCTCATTATTTTGCGGGGGAACCATTTTCCTGGACCCACAGCTGACTCAGACGGACAGACGTCATCGTGGAGACAGAGATGCGGGAGACTGGACGGAATCCAACTCACCTAGTGACCTTCCCCGGAGGCTGATTTTAGAAGAAATCACTGAGCCCACGCCGTTACTTTGCCTTTTCGTTCATTTTTACCCAAGTTCTATGAAAAAGTCCTGATTGAATTTTCTGATCATTCATTTTAGCGGTGGGTGGAGTGGCGTATTCATGTTAACTTGTTTACCTTTCACTGTCCAGCCTCAGCCCGTGAATTCTGGTGCATTCTTCACGGTCTCCATCTTCCGCTTCTCTCTAGCTCAGCATTTGATAGCAGGTGGACTCCGGGTTTTTCCTTAAGACACACTTGCTTGATGTCACTCCCACAGTGTGGCCTTGGGCCCCATTCACATGGTCATCTGGTCTCAACACACACAGCCTGGTTCGTCTGGAGACTGGCCAGACACACTCACCGGAAAGGTGTGTCCATTTTCACACCTTGGATAAGAAAATGGGAATGTCATCAAATTGAAGTGACCTCTAAGGTGCAGACAGACCGGAGCGCAGCAGCAGCAGGACATCTGTGTGTCCTGTGCAATGAAGAAGGATTTGGGGAGGGATGATAAGCCTGAAATAGTGGAGGGGTATTTACAGAGGAAGGTAGGTGGTCGCAGAGGGTCCAGTCAGTGCACGAGGTTTCATTTGTCCATTTCTACCCTCTCCCAAGGCCCCTCGGAAGGCCGGACGCTTTCCCCGAACCTCCCTAGCCTCGCTCGGGCCCTGATCCTGCCGCACGGACGTCGGGCGCAGAGCGGGCTTCCGTCGGGAGGATCTCCAGGCTGTGTAAGTGCCCCGCAGCCCCGTAAAGAGACCCTTGGTTTAACCCCACGCTGGGTTTCTGCCCCTGAACCCCGCACACTCCAGTGCCGCCCCCAGCAAAGGACACGGTTTGGGGGGCGGAACGGGGCTTTCGGGAAACAGCCATTGCAGCAGATTGTGAGCTGCAAGGTTGGTGTTGGACCGCAGAGGCCTGGACGTGCCTCTGGTGACTCTAGGGACAGGTTCAGAGAGAACTGCCCACGGGGTCTCCACTTGGGATGGCCTTTGGCTGTTTTCTAATACGACTGGGAGAATGATATCGCATCTAGGCTTCCTGGAGCGGGAGGGAACACGCGTATCGTTGGTCACACGAGAAAGCTAAACGTGGAACGGCAGATAGGGACCCTGACCCAGGTCTTGTCATTTTTCCCCTCCTGCCACAGTGGAGAAACGGGGGACGCAGGGCAGGTGTGGGCTGCAGTCGCAGCTTGGTCCCTGTCCGGCTGTGTCCTCTGAGCGCATCAGTCTTTGCAGCCAGTTTCCTCACCAGCACGTGGGACCTACAGAACGCATCCTCCCTTTCCCTGTGCCCCTGCTGAAGCCAGAGGAGGCAGAATCCTCCAACACAGCAGCACAATCGAGAGCAGGTGGGGTGAGAGTGAGCGTTCGCAGAGGCCCAGCGTCCGGCCACAGCCCCTAATTGGATGTCACTCTTGTCAGCTTCGTGAGCCTCTTCGCTTCTCTTATTCCTTGGGGTTCTGTCCGTGAGCTTTGTGGCCTAGTTTTCTTTCCTGTGCATCATGCTGCCCTGAGAATCGTCTTCCTTGAGGATGAACAGGCACGTCCTGTGAAAGGCGAGATATTGCCAAGGCCGCGGGACACATTCGCGGTGAGATCCTCTGTGTCATCTCAGGAGCGGCGGGAAAGGGAGCAGCCTAGTGAAATCAAGATCATCCAGGCACAGCCGAATGAGTAGGAGGCCAACTATTTCAGGAATTACACACTCAGATGAGCTCAGTGAAATCATCAGCCTGGGTGACACGGTGGAGGGACAGCCCTCTCCCGGGGTCCCCCCTTTTCCAGGGGTCGTGAGTGCCGCCCAGCTCAGGTCAGAGGCCGAGGTCAGAGGCCAAGGTCAGCCCCCCAACCATCAGCTGCGTCATTGGATTTGGAGCGCAAAGGGCAAGGCAAGGGTCTGCAGAGTCGAGAGGGGAACGGAAGCATGAAATTTCTAGCTGTACGGCTCACTGCATCGCGTGCAGGGAGATTTCGAGTTCACAGCAGGACAATCCGAGGTCCGTAAGAGCTCAGGGCGCATCTTCTCCGGCCTTAAGGGAAGGGGTCCCCTGTGGGGCAGCACATGCACCGTTGCACGCACGCCCGACACACGCATCCTTGCACATACCCCAACACGCACCCAGTTAGGCCCAATCCTTCACAACTGACCAAGTGCTTCCACACCTGTTGTCTTGGCCCCTGTACACCATAGGGAGGAGGTGCCGTCCGAGGAAAGCAAAGCTCTGAAAACGCAGGTGATGCGCCCACGTTCCCAAAGCTAAAGGAGGGTTCAGGCCCAGACGGAGGGGTGTGGACGGCGAACACTTGGCTCCCAGCTCCTCTAACGGCTCTTACTGGGCGCACAGCAAGGTGGGTAGCAGGGTTAGAGGGACAAAAACACTAGCAACGGCCCCTGATGGGAAGGAGATGCGTATTTGTGACCAGACCAGTGAATTCTAAGGGATCAGGGGAAGCACACATGGCCATTCTCCGCAACAGGCGAGAGGGACATCCGGGCAGGAGTGCACTGGTGCTGCGCACAGAGCTGATGTCCTGCCGCGAGAGCCTGGCTCTAGCTTTCGGGGTCCTGTTCTCCGAGTGTCACACGGAGCCTCTGACGAAACGGGAGCGGGTGGCGCACACCATAACGTATCTTTCCTCGTCATCTTATCTCCGTCCGGTTCCCTGGAGGAACCTGGCTCCTAGGTGCCATGGAGTTAAAATACAGGTCCCTCCGTCTGTCACCAAACTGTCACAAACACGGCCTGCTCCTGGGAAAGTTAGTCTCCCTCCTCCCCTCCTTCGCAGGCGTCCTGACCGGGGGACCCGAACGGGGCATTTTCTGGAGGACGCGCTCAGACGTCTGGGGTTTTGTTGGTTTGTTTTCCAGAGTCGTCGGGCCCCGGCCCCCTGCAGTCTTTGTCTGAAAACTGAGAAAACTTTTCCAACAGACTTCGCTGCCTGCAACCCCTGCGGAAGCTGTGATGACAACAGGGTCACTACTGTCCTCTCCCGCCCCCGTGTGACACTTAGGCGTGCCACCCACGTGCCTACCTTCCGACCCCCTGAAGGATGTCTGCACCTGGCTCTCCACCTGCGTTTTCGGGAAACGCGGAGAACGGAACGTTCCTTGAGCTGTTCCCCACGTCCCTGTCCACCGCGGTGGACCCGTCCTCCGGCCACCTGTCCAATGTCTACGTCTACGTGTCCCTGTTCCTCAGCCTCTTCGCGTTTCTGCTCCTGCTTCTAATCGTCGCGCTGCAGAGGCTCAAGAATATCATCTCCTCCAGCTCCCCCCGCCCCGAGTGCCCCAGCGACCCCGGCAGCTCCTGCACCAGCCTGGAGGTCTGCAGCATTTCCTCCCAAAGGTCGGCCCTCTCCAGCCTGTCCCCGTGAGGAAGGCTCGGTGAATTCCCAGCAGCGCAGAGCGTCCCCAATGGGAGTGTCGCCCCCGGAGAGAAATGACCCTTTTGTTTTTGTCGACCCGTGAGACCTGTTTCTCCATTCGTAATCCGATGCTGGCAGTGATGGGTGCCATCCACGGGGGACAGGATGGCCCACAAAGCCGGGATGAACCAGGAGCATGCGTCTCCAAGGTCCAGTTCACCCCATGCTGCCAGACACCCGATGCAGAAGCCACCTGAGGGGCCTGGCAGTGGGTGCGGGATACGGAACCTGCACTTGGTTCCGGTACAAAACCAGGAAACCAGCGGAACCAGCAGAAATGGACAAAATTAAGTCCACATTCATGAGGAGACATTTTCCGTGTGTAAAAGGTACATCGGAAACCCCAAATTAGAAAAAAACGTCAACGTAGATTCAACATGTCACATTTCTGAAGCTGGAGGCAGAACCACGCTCAGCGTTTCAGGTAACGTCACACGAACAGATGAGAACGGCATGGATTGGTGCGTTACGTTGTGCTTGGAAGAGTTTAAGTTTGAAGAGCAAGACAGTTGTTACGTGTTCCGATGCAGTTTGTCACGTATGAGCATTTCTTCCCCTTGAGGTTCTCTTTTGCTCCTCGTATAGCCCTAACCCTGCGGCCGTGAGGTCTTTTGATAACCGCTGCAACTCTTGCTGAGAGAAGCACCCGAAGAGCCACCAAGAAGTGGCCATTTTATACCTGTAACACCCACCAGCAGAAACTAATCATACGGATGATGTTCATTTGGTTGTGTTTTGATGCGGTAATAACTGGGCGGCCACGTATGTCCCTTTATTCAGTTTCCTTGTCTTTCCAGTTTCAGTGGAGAATTACCTGAAGGCTCTGAGATGTCTGATGTTGGTTGTGAGGGACCCCCCCGACCCGCAGAGACCCCTCAGTGCGGCGGATGAAATGAAGACTTCCCAGGCAGCTTGTGCGCGAGGAGGTGTCAGGGAAGGCTGGCTAGTGTCCCGGGAGACAGAAGTCTCCGTAGTCTTCCTCCCAGGTCTGTTGCTGAGTGTGGAAGCTTAAGGGCACATAGCAGGCAGGTAAAACTCATCCATCAATGCTCAATAGTGCTGATGACTGATACTGTTCGGGGGTAACATTTGAAGGGACACTGAGATCTCCCCCAGGTCAGGGTGTGTTGGACACAGACTTCAGAGGACCATAAAATAGGGGGGGGGGTGAGTTCACTTCTGGATTAAAGTGTCACATCTGCTGCTGGTACAATAAGCCGATCAAGGGAGGTTAAAGCCCCGGGCTTGTATGGGAGGCTCTCAGGGCCAGATTCCTGGGGCTCTAGCTAGAGCTGGAGGCCTGTGTGTGCCCAGCTTTCCCAGCTTTCCAGTCAGGACTTACAGACTTTCCCTGGCCTGCATGGGGCTCGACAGCCCAAAACCTTCCCGGGGGACCCCGGCAGCTGGTTGGCTCCCCTTAGGTTGCAACACTTAGACAGTCAGTGCGTTGCTGGCGTACCCGCAGTTACGTACTCCAAGGCTGGGGGTGACTCTGGTGACTGGCCGTTGCGTGTGAGCCGTGTGAGCATGGCTTGCTCAGGACTCCAGGACACGTTTGCAGTCACATGGCAGATACTCAGGAAGCCTCTGCTGGGGGCTGAGCGACCCTGGGTCCTCCCACCCCGACCTCCCGCCCCTGGAACCTGGGCAGGAATGTGGGGGCCACCAAGCTGCCCCTGAAAGCCAAACAAAGCAAGCCCACTCCAGCTTCTCAAGACTACGAAGCTCAATTTAGTTTTAAGAGGAAATGGCCCACAGCACCCGCAGGAACCCGTCGGGTACGGCCCACTGGATGGGCCAGGAGCCCCCGTTCCACAGGCGGGGTGTGTGGCTCACCCTCCAGAGCAGAGGGGTGCGGACAGGGGACAAGACCGCGTTTCTTTCTCCCTCGTTCAGCGTCGCCTGAATCAGACCACATGGACCCATTTATTCCAAAGGCCCCAAACACTGTGAGACCCACATGCAGCCTCGGCCCTGCAGAGTCCGTCCTGCCACGTGCGGACCACCGTGCTGCACGCCACGTCCTGGAAAAGCTGCCCTTCCACGCTCGCGGTCACACCCCGAGTGGCCCGGCACTGCGGACACGTGTCCTTCCCACGCTTGCTCTTCCGCTCATCTTGGTCTAGTTTGGTTACCAGGGGAGAAAGGACATGGATCAAGGGATTTTTTTTTTTTTTTTTTCTTTTTAAATAAAGGGACAAGTGTGCCAGCCAACAGACAGTCTGAGTCTTACCTGTTCTGAGGGGTTGCACGATTCTGCCCATTGGGAAGCAACCTACAGGTTTCTGAGTATAAAACCATTTTTTATTTTCGACCCCTGGAGGCACAGCCCCTCCCGCCTCCAGGCTGAGTAGCGATTAGGACCCGATCCTCCTGGAAGGGTGTGAAGCAGAGAAGCTACGTCACTGAAGTGATGTTTAAGAAAGATTATTCTAGGAGCTGCTGTGGAAAATAGACCCGACAGGGGTCTGGCACTCCTCTCCACCCTGGGGGAGTACGGGGTGGGCGGAGAGTTGTTTTCAAATATCTGATCATCTTCTAGCCATGGAAACGAGTTAGCTCAGTACTGGTACCACGCAGCTCCCTCTTTCTCACTGGCTTCCCCCCGCACTCACACCCCCAGCCATGCCTCTCCCCCATCACTGGTCCCCCTTCGTGCCGTGTTTAACGTCCCTCCATCCTTTCAGCCCGTGTTCTTTTATTCCAGTATTCTCCACACGACACGTGACTAATGCTGCAGCAAAGTTGCGGCACTTAAAGTTCCATTTCCAAACTAGCTATGATACTTCATCCGCCCTCTGGCTTATTTCCTACGATTCTCTCTCTGATGAATAGAGGTCGTTTTGCAGAGTCTCTTCTCAGTCATTGCTGTGCCTTGCTTCATCGAATCTCCAGGAGGCCCAAGAGAGCTGCAGTTCGGACAGAGGGAATAGCAACGTCCCAACAGGCCGTAAGGCTTAGGGGAGGCATCGTATGTGGACCGTCCACCACCGCGTTGCTTCACATAGGGTAAAGCCGTATGTCCCAGTATTGAGCAAACTTCATTTAGAACCTCGTTTCCTGAAGAGTCGCATTTTCCCACTGTTTTCTGCTTCCCGTCTATCTGCCCTGCCTCCATTAGTTTGACTCCTGTTTTCACAGCCCTAACTCCACCTGTCCTACATGTGGCCCACACTGTCACAGGGTCGGCTCCGTGCCCGGGGCCAGCAGGTGCTCGTGACCAACTCAGGCCCTCGGGCTGGTCCCCATGATGAGGAATGCAACGAGAACAAAGACTTCTGGTACTTTTATGACCCACACCAGATAGGCTGGAAAGTTCTGGGTTATCATTAAGCTGGAACCGACCCAAGATGGAGGCGCTGCGACAAGACAGTGTCTGGAGAGGCCAAGCACCTTTGAGGCTTCTGCGTATTCACCTCCATCATCCGGGGGCGGCCCATTGGCCGGCACCTCTGGCCCCTGGTCCCCAAACTCTCCACGGCCTTCTGTTTAGAGCAGTTGTTGCTCTCCTTATTCCTAAAGCATCTGAGAATGTCAACTCACTGACAGGTGGTTGCACATTGCTACCAGGATGGCAAATCAGCAGTTTATACTTTCTAGTAAAATCTACTCAACCACAAAGCTGGTGTCCTGGTGTCTGACCAGCATCTCAGAGCCTGTGACTTGACACCCTCTGGGGTACGAGGAAGGAACCTGAAATCCAAGATTAGGACAAGGTGGCCCTGCATGAGGTCAGCCTCTGCTCCACCTTACCCTCTGCACCTCCAAGGCACCTCCATCTCTAAGGGTGGCCCCAAGACAGCTCATTAGAGCCACTCCAGAGATGGGGGTCCCAGGCAGCCAGGACTTGCACCAGCGCATGTTGCAACAAAGGCTGGGCAGTTGGCCATGGCTGCTGGCACATGTTTACAGGGAATGACATGATCCTATGCTTCATGAGTTTATGTGAAAGTTAGAATAATGATTACGTGAAAGTGCTCACAAACTTTCAAGTCTTTGGTTTTGTTTTTTTCCCAGTTCTTGGCATTTTAGTTCTTGGATTGCTTAGGGACGTTTGCAGAATGAACGAAGGCGTGGAAGACAGACCAACCATGGGGGGACATTCCACTGCTCCAAGGATAGCATTACAACCCCTGAACCTGTCCGGACTGGTCCCCTGTGGTGTCACGGCACTAGCCACCCAATTCGATGGAAGCAACTCGAGTCAAAGGCTTTCCAAGGATCTGTCCGTGTGTCCATTTCATCACGGAAGTTAGAGGAGATACTCTTTCGCTTTGGGAAACAAGGGAGAAGAGCGTTAGGTCCGGCGAGAGTGAGAGGGGAAACCAGAGAACAGGCCATGAGTTTAAAAGATTTCTTTGGGCAGCTGCACAGCAGGCCAAGATGAGGAAGGCAGGCAAATGTCAGCAGCGAAGGACAGAAAAGGCAGGTTTTTAAAGGCGGTATCGGGGGAGGGAGCTGAAGAGACCCTCTGCTGGAGTTTGGGGAGCTGGCTCTGAGAACAGATAGGCTCACTGCAAGAAGGGAGTTGCCAGGTTCTCCCCGGCAGGTGCGACATCTTTGAAGGACGCAGGTGGCCAGCAGGCTGAAAGACCTTAGAAGGGCGCTAGATAGTGGTTACCGTCATCAGCCGTTGCTGAGAAGGCGGCAGGTTGAATGGGGTTTGCTCAAATTATGCGGGGGTTCCCTGAACTCAGGTCTTAGGCCTAAGAAAGGGGTCAGGCCAGAGCCACAGTTGGAACCGCCGGGTTTTGAACGGAGTTGGACCCAGCGCAACGCGCCCTACACCTGGAGCGGCGCGCAGGCACCCGTGGGACCACACAGGCCCACCCAGGGCGGAACAGGAAAGAGGAGGGTAATTCGGTTCAGTAGACCTGGCACCTTGGAGACTTCACACTTCCCTACCTGCCTGCGCTGCTGCTGCTGCTCTCAACCGGCTGTGTCATGTAAATTTCCAAGTACCCGCCGGGAGCAAACAGTGCGCCAGCTTTGTTCTGCTTCTTCAACGTCGCTGTGGCTATTCGGGGTCTTTAGTGGTTCCTTACAAACTTTTGGGTGATTTGTACCAGTTCTGCGCCCAACGCCACGCGTAGCGCACTCGCACCGCAGAAGCGCTTCCAGACGGTTCCGATGCAGGAGGAGCCTGGAAGGACGAATAAAAAGCCCCGCCCCGCGGCGTTGCCCCGCCCCGCCCCGCCCCGCCCCGCCCCGCCCCGCCCCACGGCGTTGCCCCGCCCCACCACGGTGCCCATCCCACCAGGGCGCCCCGCCCCACCCGCGCCTGCGCAGTCAGCCGGTGCCCGCTCAGCCCCGCCCCCGGGAGGCGGGGCCACATCTGCGCACCGACGCTGAAGTGCGAGGGTCACCCGCCGCGCAGGCGCAGTGCAGGCGTCTTCGCCGAGGCGCCCCTTTTCCTGCCTCGAGCAGGTCGGGCTGTGGATCGGGTTGCGGGTCGGGGCGAGGTTGGGCCGGTTGGGCGCGGCAAGGCCGGGGCGGTGGGCGCCCCTCCACCTCGCGGCATCACGGAGGCGCAGGGCGGCGCCGAGGGCGCCGCGGGCGCGGCCCCGCAGGTGACGCTGCTGCTGATGCGCCCCTGCGGCGGCGCGGCCGAGGGCGCGGGGGGCGGCGCCGGGGCGGGCGGGCTGCTGGGCCGCCTGGGCGACCCGGCGGGGGACGGCGGCGAGGACGAGGCGGTGGAGGACGAGGCCGAGCTGCTGGACACGTCGGACCCGCCGGGCGGCGGCGAGAGCGCGGCCAGCCTGGAGGAGCTGGAGGACGAGGAGGCGCACTCGGGGGGCGAGGGCGGCGCGGCGGCGCGGCGGCGGGGCGGCGGCGGCGGGAGCAAGACCTGCACCTACGAGGGCTGCAGCGAGACCACGAGCCAGGTGGCCAAGCAGCGCAAGCCGTGGATGTGCAAGAAGCACCGCAACAAGATGTACAAGGACAAGTACAAGAAGAAGAAGAGCGACCAGGCCCTGCACTGCGCGGGCGCCCCGGCCGGCGGCGCGGGCAGCGCCAAGCTGGAGGTAGCGGAGCGCGCGGGCCGCAGACCCCCTCCGGGCGGCCAAGGCGGGCGGGGTACCGGGGCGAGGGGGCGCTTGCCCGCGGGACCTGCGGGTCACGTGCGGTGCTGGGCTCCGCCGAGCTCGCGGGGTGGGCGTCGGAAAAGCGGCGCAGCGGAGACCGGAGAGGCGGCTGCAAGGACAGGGAGCCCGTGGGTGCCCGGTTCCCCCCCCTAAAGGCGCAGGCCGAGAGGAACCCCGAAATAATCGCGCGCTAGACCACTTGGCCTGCGTTGCGGGCCACCTGGCTGGCTGAGCATCTTCCCGGAGCTGCGGGTCGCGGCCTGTGTCGCCCTGAGTGTGCGGGAGTGGCGGCCCAGCTGGAGACCTGCTGTCGAGGTTGCCCGGCGGGTGCGGTCCAGGCTTCGCAGGGAAAATACGCCGGTTGCGGCCCAGTCCGCTGCGTCTCTCTGCGCCAGGCCCCGTGCTGAGCGCGCAGAAACCACCTTGAGCCCGGCGCCCGCATCTGGCGCGGGTGCGTGGAGAGGGGCCGTCTGAGCGGAGAGGACACAGGAGACCAGAGCCAGTGCTGGGCTGGCTGAGGGGGACCCTGTTTATGAAAATACGTGACACATTTTGTGTGGCGTGAACGCGGGGCATGGGGATTGGGTTCCGAGTCTTCCAGGGAAACGGTTTCCGCCCAGGAGGAGCGGGGCAGGTTCCCCTGGGCCGGTCCTGTTCCGCTGGGCCGGCACCTGCTGATGTGGGTTTCAGCAGCAAGGCTAGAAACAGTGTAGACGAATCAGAATTTCTTACACGAGTCAAGGCTCAGTGGGAACAGATGTATAGTCAGTCCCCGTGTTGTGCTGTGCGAGACGCAGAAGGGATGAAAGGACCCAGGGGCGTGTCACTGAACGGAAGGCCCCGGCAAGGCGGCAGGTTTCCTCGTGGTTCTCCGGCCAGGACGCAGGGGGAGCCCCGAGGGGGTGGGATTTCGGTGGATCCCAAGCGGGACCACCGCACGGTTGGAGCGGCTCCGACCCAACGGGCGCCTGGAAAGGGGATCCCGGCGGGTTAGAGGCTGGGCTGGGCGAGTTAGGGGTATTTCCGCTGCCAGCCCCCGTGGCTTTGATGCAAACGCCCTGAATCCAGAGAGAACGCTGCCTGAGTCCATTTCAGCCATTTCAGCCATTTCAGTGCTCGTTCCGCGTGCGCAGAGGTGCCCCGGCCTTAGCGGGGGGGGGTTCCGCATGGAGCGCCCTGAACGCTTCCGATCGAACTTAACACTGGTTGGCAAACTTAACATGGAAAGATGAAAAGGCCAGTGGACAGATCAAGAGAAAACTGCTTTGCCGGCGACCTGCAGGAGCTGGGCACCTAGGCTGGGCCTTGGGACCGCTGGAGGGGGTCGCGTGGGGCAGGGTGGTTGCATGTGTCCCGTGGGTGTCACGTTTCTGTCTGCCAGGCCTCTGTCACCAACTCAAGTTTCAGGTGGAGCTGTGGGTGTGGCCTCGGGAGGAGGGGCTCCCCTCTGGTTCCGGAGGTGGAGTGGGGGGCATTTTAGGGCCGGTGATGCTGTTGCTGGTGGTTTCCAGTCTTGGAAACCAGTTTGGCGTTTTTCTTGTGATTCCAAACGTGGGAAACTTTCGTCTGTTGCTTCCTTAAGCAATACTTGACTGCCTCCTCTTTTACCTTTTGGTGTTAACTGGGCAAAAGAGTGTCCCTTAGTGTCATTAAGTGATACGTAAGCTGACTTCTAGTTCCTGTTTCTCGTCCAGAGGCCAGCGGCAGGCTTGGCTTTGGCAGGACCACCTTTCCATGAAGAGACGGTTCCGTTTTGACTTGGTGTTTTTTGGTAGTAATCGGAAGAGCACTCTGGCCAGGCAGCTCTGTGGGGTAGGGTTGTGGGTTCGATCCCTAGTCAGGGCACAGATGAGAATCAATCCATGAATGATGCCAGCAAGGGGGGCAACAAGTTGATTTCTGTCTTGCTCTCTTGCTCAAGTCAGTTTAAAAAGAAAGAAAATAGCTCACAAGTAACTGCCCCTCTCACGCCGCTGCCATTTCTGCCCCACTCCTGACTTTAAGACCCTTCGTGAGACTGAAGACCCCAAGGTGGACATCCTGGGGGGAGGGAGGAAGGGATCTGAGGGGTTGCTTCCCACAGGCCCAAGGGGACTGGGCAGGAGGAAGGGGACCCAGACCTGTCGGCTCCGTCACTGAGATGCCTGGGTCGTGGGTCAGCGTTGCCTGTTAACCCAGTTTGCATTTCTGTCCTGGACCCCAGGAAAGCGCAGACAGCATCCTCTCCATCGTCAAACAGAGAACCGGAGCTTTTGGGGACCGGCCTGCAAGACCAACGCTTTTAGAGCAAGTGTTAAATCAGAAAAGACTGGTAAGTGTCTGAAAAGTAGTTACATGTTTATTGACAGAAGCTGTTTGTTATAACAACTTGTGAGATTTTAAAATTTGTTCCGCTGGTCATTGGCCCTGAGTTGCCCTGGGCTGGTGTGCGGGGGAACCTCCAGTGCTGCCCTGGACCTTGTGAGCAGGGGAGCCCCCATCCTGCCTGTGCCTCGCCACAAGCAGGGGGTGTGCGCGGCCCACATGAAGGGCACACCTGGCGCACCAGCTCGGGGACAGGTGGGGGCGGTGCCCATGGAGTGGCGGGTGCTGGGTGTGGGGGCCAGGGGGGATCAGGACAACTGTACAGCATAATCAGTAAGTATTTATAGAAAGAGGGGAAGGGAGAGAGGCAGAGAGGGAGAGAGACATCCACATATGGTTGGTTGCCTTTCACCTGCCTCCAGCTGGGGACCTGGCTGGAGACTTGGCTTGCAACCTGGTTCTGTGCCCTGGCTGGGGATCGAACCAGCGACCTTTGGGTTCGCAGGGTGGTGCCTTATCCACTGTGCCACCTGCCAGGGCTTTAAAAATCAGTATTTAACTATAGTATTTCTACTTTATTCAGTTTACCTTTTTCAATTTATTGGAGCCAAAGTATTTTTTTCTTCATGAAGTTTTACGAAAACAAAAAATATTAGCCGTGATTAGAACTCTTACTTTAAAATGAATCGTACGTGGCAGTGTTGGTTATTTTAGAGCCACTGTATTTCTGTTTTGGAGTTTTGGTCACGTGCACCTCGGGACACACACACCTGGGCGTAAACACACCCCTGTGCCCGCGGGCCCTCGTTCAGAGACCTGGTGGGCTCGTGGGAGGAGTGAGTCCCAGGGCCTGTTGTGCCTCCTGCCCGGCCGGTGCCTGTCGCACAGGGGGGCCTAGGCTGGCTGGCACGGGGGCAGCTGCTTTGGGCAGGGCCGACAAGCTCAGCTTCCCCACAGTGGCCGGTTTCTTGTGGGTGGGTGCGTGGCCCCGGGTTGTTCTGACGCACAGTGTCGGGGCGGCGGGGAGATGCAGGCAGCTTCTTGGGCGCCGCGTGGGGCCGCACAGGTGATGTCCCGGCGTGGAAAGGGTCGGCCGTGAGCGCACGCTGCTAACGGGAGTGTCTTCCCCTCTTCAGTCCTTGCTCAGGAGCCCGGAGGTGGTGCAGTTTCTGCAGAGGCAGCAGCAGCTGCTCAGCCAGCAGGGAGCAGAGCGGAGGCAGCAGCCCTGCCCCGGGGCGTCCGTGTGAGGCGAGCGGCAGTTCCTCCGTCCATGTCGGTAAACTGCGTGGGTGCCTCCGCCCCATCACACACCAGCCACACGCTCTGCGGTCCCTGTCACTGGAGTCGGGGAAGCACTTACTTCCTGTGGAAGTGCCGGACCTTGGGACCCGCTGGTGGTTCTCACCGGGGGGCAGTTGGGGTGTCCGGGTGTCTGGGTGTTTCCGTAACTGCTGGTTCTAGTGAGCGGCCGGCGGTGCTGAGTGTCCTCACCCAGGGTGCCAGCCACGTGTGGCTGTGAAATGCAGTCGGGCCTTCGCGCTGGGCTGTGCTAACGACCATCCTGTCACGGTGTGACGGGCTGCCCGCCTGCAGGGAAGCGGCGTCAGTCCCGATGTGTGAATGGTGTGCCGTCTGGGTAGCACGTGTGGGACATGCGGAGCAAGCACCTCTCGGAGAGCCAGCCTCTGTGTCCCCTGCCGGCGGCAGCCGGTTTGCAGACGCAACAGAAGGACCTTGTCCCACCGGCACCGGGAGAGCACTCTGTCATACTCGCTTTTCCAAAGACATCCAGCATTTTGTCCTTGGTTTCAAAACGGACCCACCTATGTTCAGAGGCTGGTGGGCAGATTGATGCTGGTTTCTTGTATTTTTTCCTAGGAAAACCTGTCAATAACAGTAACAAATCTAAGTGTTTCCGGTATCAGGATAATGAATGTATCTGTTTCGTTTAATTGCAAGAATTTGTTTTTGCATTTCTCAGCTCTGAAGTGTATGGCATAGCTGTACTGTGCTAAGAAGTACTTGAGGAATACTTGTTCATTACTTAAGGAATACTTGTTCATTTCTGTCTTCATTATACCTGCGTATCTGCGCACACTTTTACTGAAATTATTCATTAAACTGCTTTTGAGCTTGGAGTTGTCTGACTCACTCTGTCCTGTGTTGCTTCAGGCCAGGCACACTTGTCCCTGATGTCATTTGTTCTCTAGCTTACGCGGTTGGACGCTTTAGGGAGTCGCTAGAGGGCGACTTACCTTTCTTGGCAAAATAAAAGATCAACTGCTGAGGGGGAACAAGAGGGCCAGGCCAGCGAGGGCTGAATCGCAAGGAAGTGACTCCTTAGAGGTGGATGAAACGGGTTTTTCTTTGTCTGGGGTAGATTTACGGTACCATGTCCCTGGTTTTTTAACCCCTCCAGCTGGTCATGACTTTGCAGTGTCATGTAGCTGCTCCTTCCACCAAGAGCTGCCTCCGAAGTCGGAGAACTGGCCTTGTGACTTGTCCCAGCTGCAGGGCTGCGGAGGAAACACCAGGGTGTCAGCTCTGAGCAGACTTCCGGGGTGTTGAGCACCCCACTTGTGCTTTCAGTGCCGCATGACCATGGCAGCACCTGGCCCAGGCGCCTCTGCTGACCTGCTGCTGCCCAGCCGGCCTGCACCCGTGGGAAATGGAGAACTTACATTTTTAGAGGTCTTCCCGAACTTCCCTAGTTTTTCCTCACTAGCTTCCTTTAGCACCTTTCCAGTGGGTAACACATGGCAACACACGGATGTTTATCTTCAAGATTCTTACCTGACATAGACGGGTGGCTTTTCAGAGGCCATCACCTACAGCATATTCGGACATCTAAAACTTTTTACTTTCCAAACGGTTGGTTTAAAAATCCCCCTAAGCAGCCAGGTGCAGTGAATCCTGGTTTGCAGGGAAAATGAGCCCAGGCGTGTGTGAGACACAGTATTTTTTATTATCAACAGTCAGGTGACAGCACACGTGCATTTGAATGACGGCGGACCCTAGATGTTAGCAGTAAAAGCATGACTCAAAAGCAGTAGTTTCCTTTTACATCAATTTGAACTTCGCTTCAACATACGCCAGGATCACCCACGCGTGTCACCAGGGAAAGACACAATTGGGAATGCACGTTCTATTCTGCTTTATTTCCTAAGTACACATACCAAACGTCCAGAACTCATTAAAGTCAAACAGGTACTTCAAAGCCTCGCCAGCGATCCTGATAAAATGCTTGAACAAAACACAGGCAGTATGCTGAATGGTGACATGTTTATATTCCAAAGCACTGGCAGGTATTAAAATAGCTGACATGTTTCACATCGTACTTATGTTTTGACAAGAAGAAAAAAAACAGGCTTGAACTACAGGGTAGATGCCCGGGGTCTTGTGAGCGGCCCCGTGTTATTCTCCGTCTCACGCCTTTGTCCCTGGTGACCATGAGTGTTTCAGCATCATCGAGGCCTTTTTACTGGCTCAGCGTGACCACTTGGTCAGTTAGCCCATGACAGAATGCTGTGCCTTTTTTCTTTTTCTTTTTCTGGATTGCCTACCTAAAGGGATGAATGCGAAGGAGCCCATTGCGAAGTCTAAAATCAAATGCCGTGTTAAAGCTTTGGACTACTTTTACCAGTAAAGATAATACTAATACGTGGCGGTTAGCATGACAGAACACTAACTTCCATCCATTCTAAATCTGCTGAACTTCATGCAGATCCTCACACAGGCCTCCGGCTGATGACAACGCCCGGGTGCCATTTTCACCGTCTATTTTTCAAACAAGTAACTCAGGCTCGTTGGGCGTTTTTTTGCCGTGGTTTCCCAAAGCTGCGTGAAAATCACAGTTTTTAAAATGTCATTTATGACCACCTGGTTCTGACAGTTCTGTAGAGGTGTAGGAATACCAGAGGGTAGGTAGCTCGGGTCAAGAAAACCAGGCCTGATCTCTGGATCGGACACCAGTACACCTGCCGCTGTTTCATGCCAGACGCGATACTCACGTGAGGAAGACGTGCCACCATCGCCCGCTTTCCAAGGAAGAAGGGGAGGCGGACAGCTGCTGGGGACCAGAAGCAAGGCGGGGTGAACAATTCCGAGACCCAGCAGGACCAAGGAAGCCTCCATCCCTTGCCTCCTTGCTCAGAGGGGAAGCCAGTCTCACCACACGGGTCATCAAGACAGACGGCGCGTTTCGCTTGGCTTTCCCAGCTCCGGGACACGGGGGCCCACACAGCAGGTTTGCCTTCGGCTGCCCGCGCCTGGCACGCACAGGTGCCTGCCCGAGCCAACAAGCCAGTGACCCGCAGGGTTTTCTCAGCCGTCGGTGGGCTGCCCCGTCCCCTGCGCAAGGTAACTTATTTCCCATCATCGACATGAGAGCTGCCGTGAGGCACCAGTACGAGATGTCTCGCTCACCGGTGACTCACGCAGCCCTTCCCACCGGAACACGGGGTGCCCGGGCACCACCCTCGACGGGGTTGAGAACGCGCGTAAGGGGAGAAGCCTCCTGAATTAACGAAGGACCAGCTGAGACAGACACGTTACCCTCCTAACCTGCATCGTGAGAGGGCGAGAAGCCCAGCGGGTTGAACTTACAACTACACACCCCTAGGCCAAAGGACCTAGAAACTCGGGGAAATTTCCCCCTTACGATCCAAGGGCAAACGAGAACGTGTGTTTAACCTCGTGCGTTTTTCAAACTGTCCTATAATTCGGTACCACGGCTCCCCAGACATTAGAGGTTATGAAATTCTTACCACTTGCCTTGGGAAGTTCTTCCCTGCATGAGACTTTGTAAGAGGCTCCTGGATTTGAGCAGCAGACAATGTGTTCCATGGAAACACATGAAGTTATTCCTAAATCTGATGCCAGCAAGGTGCCATCAGCACTGTTAATGTTAAATAGTTCATATTCGCTGACGGCTGGGGACACTGGCACAAGGGAGGCCCTGGCCTGGGGAGTGGTGGTGGGGATGAGAAGGCTGAGGGGACAGGCGATGCCCCCCACCCGCCCCCCTTGTCCGGGGCCAGAGCTTCACCCAGGACCTGTGTGCAGGGCCCGGTGGCCTGTGTAGGCGTGTTGTTCAGCCGGTTCCGGGACCAACTCTGGTCTTGCCTGGCCATGTGGGAGGAAAGCGCCTTCCGTGCTACGTGCCTGTGTGTCCTGCCCTGTGAGATGCTCCCTTTTGTCACAGTGGCAGAGTTTCTTTCCATCCCGATCCCGGTGAATCCGTTTGCAATGAACCGTTCACATCAGCTCGCTTGTCCAGCTGTATTTCAACTGAAGAAATAAAGCTCACGCGGCGCCTCTTACCCAACGGATGGTATTAACTTGATTTTTTTCCTTGCTAACGGCACTCACAGTGAGGTCCTTCCCTCGAGGCGAGTCTGATGGCTTTGTTCTGCCTCCAAGTGCTGCTCGGGCCTGACGTGAGGTCCCTACACCCCCGGGTCCCCGCCGGGCCACACCTTGTAGCGAGGGACCAGGGTGCCGAAAGCCGCCTTTACACCCGCGATCGCGGGGAGCACTGTGTCCAGAGCTGTGGGGGCTTTCCCAGCCGTGGGGTGCCGGCGTCCGGTCACCCAGCAGCGCCGAACAGGTGCGCCAGGCACAGCACCTGCCCACAGACGCTGGTCGGCGGCCCCTGAGCGACGCGCCATGCGAAGGCGGCGACGGGCCGTTAGGACACCGAGGAGATGGGGTTCCGCGGGGAGCCCATCTGGGTCAGCACCTTGTCCAGCCACTGCAGCGGCCCGTGCAGGTGGACCTCGATCCAGCAGGGGGTGCTCGTGACGTCCTGGCGGTGGTACTCCGCGCCCCAACCCTGGAGGGCGAGAGGGGGCGCGTCAGACGCAGGGTCACCCTCTGGGCTCCCTCCACGTGGGCCGCGCGGGCCCCTCGCCTCCGCTTCCGCGAGGGAAGAAGGCTGACCCCACCCCTGGGCTGAACACGGTGCTTTGGCGCTTCGCACGCACGGGAACCCCGGGCGGTGATGCAGCTGCAAGGGGTCCCCAGCGCCAACCTGGTCGTCCGGGACTGGCCAGGCCCTGTGTCCCCAACACGTGGGGCACAAATACAGGAGGGGCAGCAAATACATCAGTGAATAAACAGACGAATGAATGGGTATATTTTTCTCTGTACGTTATGCATCACTATATCTTTAAAGAGTCCAACACACCAGGTTCGTTCCTGGGAAAACTGATTCTCTGTCGAGCTATTTAAAAGCCGGATTCCCGACACCATGCTGCCCCATCACACTCCATGTGGGACCAGAAACTTCAAAGGGACCTTGGGTGCCCCCTGGAACCCGGGTCCCGCGCCCCAGACCCCCATGTCCCACATGACCACCCAGCCTGCTTGCTGCAGGTTTTCTTGGTTCTGCTTTTAATGAGAAATGCAGCGACCAACAGAGAATTTCCACAGCACCTGCCTCCCCCCCCCCGCCCCCCCCCCCCCCCCCCCCCCCCCGCCCCCCCCCCCCCGGCCCCAGACGTGGCCTTCGACCTCCCCCTACAAATTCTCCGTTTTCATCAGCCGGCGCACCCACCCCTCTCTGCGACGGCATTCCGGGACCTCCCCCCTTCTCTCCTGCGGTCTTGTTCCTTCTCCTGGACCCTCCTCGTCAAACACCAAACCTGCTGAGATGCCCCCACCGCTGTCCTGGTCTCTGCTCCCCCTTTCTGCCAAGTGAGTCCTCTCTGCCAGCAGCCCCCTTCCTCTTCTGACCAGTGTCACCCCAGCCTCCAACTCAACTGCTCCCCTCAAGATCAAAGGGCGCTTTCCGTCCTCAGTCTCGGGGCCACGGGTGGGGCTTGCTTAGCCTCACCCCGTGCCCTTCGCTGCCCACGAAGGCCCTTCCGCTCCTGGTTTTGCTACCACGTCACTAGTGTGCTGTTTTCTCTGCTCATGCTTTCTCTTCTTCACTATCTTTTTTTTAAAACCATTTTTAGAAAAGATTTTATTTTTAGAGGGCAGGAGAAAGAGGGAAAGGAACATCCGTGTGTGGTGGCCTCTCACTGGGGACCCCCACTGGGGACCTGGCCGGCAACCCAGGCCTGTGCCCTGAGTGGGGATCGAACTGGGGACCCTTTGGTTTGCAGGCCGGCGCTCAATCCACTGAGCTGCCCCAGCCAGGGCTCCACTATCTTGATTTTACTTTAACCCTCACCTGAGGGTACATTCCATTTTTTTTTTTTTTTTGGTGGGGTGGATAGACCCGACAGGGGACCAAACCCGAACACGTTCCGTGTACAGGACAACGTTCCAACCCATCGAGGCTCATGTCAGGGCTCCTCCCCTGCTTCTCACGCTGAAGGGCCCCCGGGCTCCTGCTGGAACCCTGCCCCTTCTCTGTTTAAACTCGGGCCCTCGGGGCCCACCCAGGCTCACGGAGCCAACGACCCTCCGCCCAGACCAAGTTCGTCTGTCAGCTCAGTCTCTCCACCTGGGTGAGAGAGTCAAACACCTGGACATCATTCCCACCACAGCCAGACTCGGTCCTGCACCCAGACCCGGCCACCTGCACCTTCATCCAACCCCTTCTCTTTCCCACATCAGACCCACCTGCAGGACCAAACCTGACCTCCCTCACCTGCCCTGGGCCACGCACGGCCAGAGGGAGCCTTCCAAAGCCCAAGTCGGAGCCTGAAAACCCTCAGCCCACCTGCAACGGCCCCCTCTCTCTGTAGAGGGGCAGCCGACCCAGTGCTGAGGCCGACAGGCCTGGACCTGCCCCCCGTCTGGGTCACTCGGCGCCAGGCCCCCGAGCGTCTGCATCTGGCCACCCTGGGCACGCTCCAGGGGCCCCCCTTCCTTCTGTGCACCCCCAGCCCTCGCCCCAGACGCCCTGTGACTAACCCCATCCTGTTCTCCAGGTCTTTGCCCAGGAGCCACCTCTTCCAGGAGGTCCCCCTGACCACCGCCTCCCAGCACCCTGGCTCTGCCTGTTCTCCCGCTCAGTGAGGGTCCTGTGAAAGCACTGCTGTTGCCTGGCCGGTGGCTCCGCTGGTTGGAGCATCGTCCGTGCCCCAGAAGGTTATGGGTTCAATCCCTCGCCAGGGCCCAGACCCAGGTAACAGGTTTGACCCTGGGCTGAGACACGTGCAGGAGACAGCAGATAGATGTTACGTCCACATCCAAGTCCCCCCCACACCCTTCCTCTCTCTCAAATCAATAACACGTATCTTCAGATGAGAACTGAAAACGTACTCACTTTTCTGCATGAAAAAATCAGATTAACTGTTGCACTTTACGTTGTTTTCCCTCCAAAAATGTTACGCTTAGGCATTTCCCCGACCCTGGCCGACAGGAGAGCCCCCCGAGGAGCCCCTGCTACAGCTCAGTAGCCGCCCAGGAGCCCCTGCGTCGCCTGAAGTGGCTGAGGGCCCCGCGGACCCAACGCAGCCTCCCCGCCCGGCCGTCTCCGCCCCGGCGCGCGCGTTCCTACCTTCACGAAGCTCATGCGGATGGTGCACATCTTGGTCAGCTCGTAGACGACCTCGAAGCCGTGGGGGACCGACTGCGCCAGCAGCTGCGCGAACAGCTGGTTGCTGAAGACCTTGAGGCTGCAGCCGCTGGGGATCTTGCAGACGGTGGCCGGGTGGAAGCCGTGCTGGTAGTTGCAGTTCCGGCTCTGGACGAAGATGCTGCTGTCGCTGACGCACTCGGCGTAGACCTCACCCCCCACGTAGTACAGATGCACCCCTGGGAGCAGAGACAGCCTCAGACGCCCGCGCCGCAGCCCCCGGCGGGGGGCGCGCCCTTGCCGTCCCCTTTGTGTCCGTCCCTCTGAGTCTGGCTTCGATCGCCAGCCACAGATGGTTTTCATGATCATCTGCCACGCGTTTTCCTCGCGTCCATTTAAAAGTGGATCGCAACCTGCGTTGGCCACTGTTGCCAGAACACGTGTTGGGGTCCCCCTGGGAAAAGCGTCGAGGCTTGGAGCCCAGCTCAGGCCAAGCGAAGCCTGTAAGACCTGACCGGAATACCGGGAAAGCCGGGTGCATACGTGCCCGCATGCCTTAGCCATGGGGGGAAGTTGGGGCTATGCTGAGGCCTGGGAACGTACCTTAGCCCCTTCGAAATTTGGTCTGTTCTCCCACCTCACTTACTTCTATGTTGTATCAACAGCAGAGGCTTTTAAAACTCGAACGCACATCCTGACCTGAACAATATCTGTTTTCCTGTACTTAGCATTGTTGAGCATTGATTGACAAGCTACAGGCCTTCGAGTTGACCGTTTTCAATAAAAGGTCTTTGAGAACAGCGAGCGGGGCTTTTGTCCTCGAGACCCTAGCCGGCCTTCCCTGCCTCGCACAAGCTGCCTGGGAAGTATTTGTTCCATCCGTGGTCTCTGCTGAACAGGGTCCCTCGCAAACTCTCCTTCCAAGGCCTTCTCGTTCCCTCTGACAGCTCATCATGTTAGATACCAAGGGGACGCACGATGCAGAAAACATCAAGCGGTCCTCCAGGTGCACAGGTAAATAAAAAACTAAAACTGGACACAGGTACCTGGAAGATGCTTCCAAAGTGAATACACTAAGCCTGCTTCAAGGGAAACCAGTCTGAATGTTCCTGGATCAACACTTAGAAACCCATTTTCCTTAATAAAGACCCCAGAGAGACCGAATTCATTTTAAAGGTTTTTTTTTTTTTTTGCCTTCTCGTAGAAATCATTGCAGTAACGCCTATGTTTTTAGTTATGACCCATCAAGTTCTTGCCACACGTTCAGACACGGACCGTCAAAGTGTCGCTGGCAATGTTATTTTTTCCCTCACATCCTTGCAATTAAAAGGCAAAAAAAAGCACCCAGAACCGCCTACTGCCCACACTTGCTTCCACACCAAATTAAAATCATTTCCCTTCAGACGCCTGGGCCTGGAACTCGAAGGGGATTGGAGGAAGCAAAGACATGCTAGTCTGGCGGGGGTTAAGTACCAGGGCAACTTGTCTCCGGGCTTTTAGGGGAAGTAACCCCCCCCCCCCGTCACCCCGGGTGCATGTGGCCGTGGACACACAGTGTTCGCAGGGGGCCACCTGGGCGCTTCGCCTTGCGTTGCCTCCGAACAAAACGCAAACACCTTAACCAGGGTTCGGCTCAGCCCCGAGCGTGCAAGACGCTGCATTTCGCCGAAGCTGCTGCGAGAGCCCCTCCGGGCCTGGGCAGACCCTCAGCGTCCCTGCGGCGGCCGGGCCTGTGACGACCGCCCACCGTGTTTCCCGCCCCCTCGGCCACCTTCTCTCCCCCCGGTGCCCTTTCCGGACGGCGCCTTCCAGCCGGATCCCCGAAGAAACCGACCCCGACCCACGCGGAGGACGCGCAGCTCTTACCGCCCCGCGTCCTACCCTTGCCTATGTGCCGCCTGGTGTTCTCGATGGTTGAGTTCCGGTTCACGTTGGACAGCAGCCCCAGGCAGAACCGGCTCCGGTTGTTGGCCGGGTCGGTGAAGCCGTCGATGAGCACGCTGCGCGAGGCGGCCTGGAACGTGTCTCCCACGCGGTGGTTCAGCTCGTAGTAGGCGACAGAGCACCAGTGCCGCGGCTCCGCGTAGCACACGGGCCGGCAGTCTGCGGGGAGACGGGCCGCCGGGGTGCGGTTGGTGCCCAGGCCGCGGCTGTCTCGCGCCACCTCCCACCTGTCCCTGCCCGGAAACAGTTCGGGGCGAGTTTACCTGGTGATGCCGCTGCGGCAGAGGCCACGGGCCTGGGGACCATCCCATCACCAGATCGTTGGGACACACGTTAATGAGCATCGAGGGGGCGAAGCAAACAGGGACATGAGTGGATCTGAGCCACAAGGACAAGGGCAGTCACCTCGCCCTGACGCAGGAAGGACGCACGGGGCTGCCTGCGTGCAAGCCACTCCCTACGGCCCAGACGGGCCTTGTGTCAAGTTGGTGCAGAACAGGAGTTTGGATGTGACAAAATCCAAATCAGAGACGTGGGGCAGGACGTTCCGTTATTTAAGAAAGAAAAAGAGGCCCTGGCTGGTGGCTCAGTGGATACGGTGCTGGCTTGTGAACCCAAAGGTTGCTGGTTCGATTCCCAGTCAGGGCACAGAACCAGGTTGCAAGCCAGGTGTCCAGTCAGGTCCCCAGCTGGAGGCAGGTGAAAGGCAACCACACATGGATGTGTCTCTCCCTCTCTGCCTCCCTCCCTTCCCCTCTCTCTAAAAATAAATAAAATCTTTAAAAAAAGAAAGAAAGAAAGAAAAAAAAACGCTTCCTAGGTAAACTCACGTGCCCTGTGGCGCACACAGGGAGCACGCCGTGACCTACGTGGCAGAAGACATTTTGGAGAGACTTGTATTTCAGTAGAAAATCCCTGGATGTTACGTTTTCACCCCGAATTTTTCAGTCACCCAGCGAAGCTGAGAGTTCTTTCCTTTTCTGTCCCGCACACCCTTCCCTGCCTTGGTATTGCGTGGATAATCCACCTCTTATTTGAACACCATTGTCATTCTTGTATCTAGAGTGTGTTCTTTGGTGAGAGAAGCACTCAGCCACTCGGGAGGGACACGGACAGCCCCTCTATGTGCCCACAGTCTAGGAACCCCAACAGGATGGGGCCACTTGTAACAACACTTAAATGTGCCTGTCAGCGCCCGGCAGCCCAGGACATGGCGCCAGTTCAGCCGGTGCCCATGACAGAAGTGAACCCGTGCAGCAGGCACGTGGTGGGACCGGATGTGGGCTCACGTGCGCTGCCACCTGTGGGCATGGATGTCCCTCTCTCTCTCTTTCCCCCTCCCTCCCCCTCGCTCTATAAATAAATAAGTGAACAAACAGTCCTTGTGGTTCCTGGGGAAGCTGTTTGAGTCCGTGGAGTTCCTGACGGACTCTGGACGATTGGAACCAACACCAGGGTGACAGCTCCCACCCAGGGAAGGTCTGCTAGAGGCGGCCGGGCCCACAGGCCCCCGGGCCACCTTGGGGACGATGGTTAGGACCGTCGCACAGCGTGCACTGGCCTGCACTGACCTGCGAGCGGGCAGGGGCTGCCGGGCTCCGAGGGGCGTCCTGGTGGCGGCGGGAACACCTGCCCGGGGGAGGGCGGCGCTGCGGGGCAGGGCGGCTGCTGGAAGGAGTCGGGGTAGGTGGCGTTGTGCGGCAGGAAGGGGTCGCTGTGCAGGGAGGCGCTGTGGAACCGCGCCAGCAGGCTGAGCTGCGGCTTGTCCTCGCGGTCCCTGGGCACCAGCACCGGCGGCAGCACTAGCCCGAGAGAGGGACCCGCGGTGAGAAGGGGACACGGGCACCGGGCGGAGGGGACGCACGCTGCTCCTGTCCGTTTTCGGGCGCCAGGCTGACTTTGGGAAGCCCCGCGGCCCCTCCCCGGCCGGCGCTCATGGTGAAATTGTCAACTACGATAAACGTGGGCCTGGATTTGTCCCCCCAGTGCCGGGGGCCGGAGCCCAGGGTCAGGATGCAGCCTGGCGGGTGGGGTGCAGGCCCCGCTCAGCCGCACACCCCGTCCTCTCCCTGCGTCCTCACTGCGCCTTCCAGTGGCCTTTTCTGTTAATAAGGACACTGACCCCGTTCCGTGGAGGCCCGGCCCCACCACGGCCGCCCCTCCCGGCTCTGTCCCCACCCTCTTCGGTGCCCGGGTTGTCCTGGCCTTGGGATGCCTGTCACCCTCGGCCCGCGAGCCACCGGCCCGCCGAGGGAGGGACCCTCACCGGGCGTCTCCACGCGGAGGTAGTGGTAGGGGTTGACGCACACCTCCTTCTGCTTGGAGCCGAAGGGGAACTCGCAACAGTCCAGCGCCCGCAGCTCGTGGTGCGACTGCAGGTCGGGCCAGCGCCACACGCGGCAGTAGATGACGTGCGGCAGCCCCTTGCGGTGGGACACCTGCAGCCGCCCGTCCAGGGACCGCGGGATGGTCACGCACTTGCTGGGCTGGCCCGGGCAGCGGAGGGCGCGCTCCAGCTCGTCCATGGCCCCCTTCTTCCTCTTCAGCTTCTTCACCAGCGCGTCCACCGCCTTCTCCGCCCACTTCTCCTCCTCATCCCCCTGCTTCCAGCCCAGCAGCCTCTTCACAGCCGGGCTGGTGAAGGAGAAGAGGGAGCTGATGGGGGTGCTGGGGTGCATGGCGCTTCGGGGTGCCCAGGGGCCGGGCGCACCGCCCCTCAAGGCCTCGCCCGGGACGTCACAGGTTCAAAGCCCCCGGGGAGTGGCTGTGGCCCGCGCAGGTCGGGAAGCGTGTGGACTGTCTCCTAAGCCCCAGGATGGACGGGCTAAGTCTGGAAACAGAGGACAAGGCTCCAGTTAGCGTAGGGTCATTTTCAGAAAAGGCTCGAGTTGGATATAAAGGGAAAAATGGTCTTTGACGTCTCCCGCTGTGACTCCCGACTCCCAAGCTGGGGCATTTCTGTGTTCACAGTCTCTCACCCCTATTTCCTCCCGCAGCTGGACAGAGCCCACCACACGGCTCACCCACAGGGTGGCGACAGGCTTGGGGGTGGCTCCTCTCCTCCGGTTCTGATCTGTTTTTATCCTGGAACAGGGTAAAAAAAAAAATTGATTTTTACAATTTTTAACCAGTCGCTTTCCTATTTAAGAAATCACAGTGAACCCTGGCTGGTAGCTCAGTGGATAAGGTGCCGGCCTGTGAACCCAAAGATTGCAGGTTCGAGTCCCAGCCAGGGCAACATAACTAGGTTGCAAGCCAGGTCTCCAGTCATGTGTGTGGCTGGAGGCAGGTGAAAAGCAACCATACATTGATGTCTCTCTCCCTCTGCCTCTCTCTATTCCCCTCTTTCTAAAAATAATAAAATAAAATCTTTAAAAAAAAAAAAGAAATCACAGTGGCCCTGGCTGGTGGTTCAGTGGATAAGGCGCCGGCCTGCGAACCAAAGGTTGCTGGTTCGATTCCCAGCCAGGGCACATGACCAGGTTGCAAGCCAGGTCTTCAGCCAGGTCCGTGTCTGGAAACAGGTGAAAGGCAACCTTACATGGATGCTTCTCTCTCCCTCTCTGCCTCTCTCCCTTCTCCTCTCTCTGGAAATAATAAAATCTTAAAAAAAAAAGAAAAGAAGAGATCACAGTGGCTCCTTGGTTTCCCGAGTTTGCACTTTTCTGCCTCCCCGCCTCTAAAAACCAACCATCAGCAACATTGTTTTGAAAAAGAACCCTGGGTAGGGGAAGTCAGTGGCGGTCACACTGCAATTTAATCTTTGGTTTGTCTATTGATCAGCAGGACCCCTTCCTCACGGAAGCCTTTGGGGGAAGTGACAGTGGCTGGGGAGGGGCTGCTTCGGGGAAGGCGGCACCGCGGGGGACAGTCGCGCACCCCGTGTCCACCTCGCGCCTCCTATCCCACCCCGGGCCCGTCAGCACCACCTCCGGACCCTGTGGGGTGAGGACAAGTCGCAGCGGGTCCATCGGTCCCCGTCAGTGGCCCAGCCTGGGGGGAGCTGTGTGGGAGGGTTGAGAACGCGCTGTACCCTCACCCGATGCTTGGAACCTAAACCTGCCCTAAAAAAATAACATTCGTTGAGAAAAGGGAAAGGAAAAACGTGGAACCTCTTAGTTTCCCTAAAACTCCGGTTCTGTTCCGACACCCCACTCCTCAACCCCACGCAGACGGGCCACCAAATCCTGCCCGTGTGCCTTCGCGGAGTCACATCCCAGGTGGCCCCGTGAATCGGCGCCCCTCTAGCCAGCTACACCTACGCTGCGGGGGACCCCAAAGCATGGCTTTTGGGGTACTGATGTTAAGCTATGAAGAAACCAAAGAGTCAGAAAGAACGTGGACCCTCTCTCTCTACCTGCCGAATGGCACGCAGACGAAAAAGCTACCCTCCCAGCTCGTGGGATGGGGGTCCAGCACGTCTGCCCGCCGGGCCTGTCCCGCTGCCCCTGCTGGCCCGGCGGGAGTTGACTGACCGCCTGTCTGCTCTTGGTCACCTTCCTTCCCTGGGAGCCCCAGACCCCTGCCCCCCTGCCCTGGGTCAGGAAGAACACGGGAGCCGAACTGCCCCTGCATCCTCAGGTCCCATGTCCTCGCGGCCCCTGCTCAGACACACATGCAACACATATGTAACATGTATGTAACACATATGCAACATAGTTGGGGCATGTTCTCCTGCTCCCCTGTCCCACGGTGACCTGATTATCACCCCGTCGGAAGAACTTAGAAGAGGGGGATTCTTTCTACCCACCCAGCGCGGGGCCTCCCCTCACCAGTCCCCACCCGACCCCGGAGTCTGACATCCGTCCCCACGCAGAATCGCAACGGGTGCTTTTCGGTGTCTGCTGCTGACGAATTAAGGCAGAACACGGTGAAGTTGCCATTTTATTACTATTATTTTTGCAGAGGGAACATCAGATATAAACTAGGTGCTTACGGGAGATAGTGACCACCTCGTACGCACGTTGGCAAAGGAACAGGGGCTCTCACTCATCAATTTAGGAGGCTGAAACGAACTACGTGAATATTCAGAAAATGTCCCGAGAGGTTTGCTTTGCTCCTCCAGCTGCTCGTGCGACTAGAAAAGATAAACACGGTGGCCCGTTGTCTGTCCCTAATGGACAATAGCTTTGGCCACGTGCCACTCACAGCCAGAACTCTGCTGTCATTCCCGCCACGGGCCAATCCGAGGGGCTGACTTGGAAATCAGCAGCGTGTCTTGCCCTCCCGCGTTTGTTTACATCTTTGACGTTTAGGAAACACTGGGCAGATAAAAAATGAGCTTTGCTCAGCTCAAGAGGATGTCAGCCTTTTCTGAAACGTCGCTGGAAACCAGGGCTGGGGCAGAGGCGGCCCGCGAGGCACGGGACCAGGGTCGCTGGGTCAGAACCCACCGAGGCCAAAGGCGGGTCTGCGGAAGACGGGCGTCTTGCCATCGGTGAAGGTAGGTTGAGAGTATTTGAAAATAATACACGTAACTCCTAATGTATAAGCGGTGACTTCACCTCCTTCCCTGCTGTGGTCTTGGATAATCGCCAACTGGGGAGAGGCCCAACGGCCCGTTCCTGGCTTCCCACCTGCCCAGAGAACCCACCTGGGGCTCGGAGGACGAGTCCGCCTCGCCGCTACTTCCCTTTCACACGTGGGTCGCTATTTAAAAAATGTCAGCGCCCAAAGGCATTGCCGCGCGTGCGCCCCAGTGTTCCCACCTCACCCCCGGGAGACCCCCAACACTCGCTACGGCCAAGCAGGCGGCTTGCTCGGGCGCCCTACGACTTGGCCACCGTCCCCAAGGTCACCGCAGAAGCCAGCGGGGCCCTGACGGACCCTGCAGGTCGACCCGTTAAAACCACCCACCGCCCGCTCGATGGCCCCGGGGGCGGGAGCGGCGGCCGAGGTGGCAGGTTCCGCGGGGCCGGGGCGCGTCGGGGTCAGCGGATGACGCAGCAGAAGGTGGAACGACAGCTGCACCCCGGCGCGTCCCCGACACCAACCGGCCGGTGACAAGCGGCGACCGCCGCGCGAGGCTGACCTACCGGGAGCGGCGTCTGCGCGCGAGTTGGTTCCGCAGGCGGATCCGCGCCACCGCAGGTCGGTTCCCGGGCGGCGGCGCCAGTCCCGGCCCAGAGCCGGTCCCGGGCTTCTCAGCCGCCACGGCCGCGCGGGGTCCGGCGCAGTGACGCTCGGCGACCGGCGGCGGCGCCCCCGCCCCCCCCCCCCCCCCCCCCCCGCCCCCCATCGGGCGCCGCCGCGTCTCGGGCGCCGCGCAGCAGACAGAACCCCCGGCGGCCGGCGCCGCGCAGCCCCGGTGCTGCCCCGCCCCGCGCGCCCAGCCGAGCGGGGAGAGGCAGCCGGGCTCGGGCAGCTGGCGGGGTCGGCTCGGGGTCGGGGTCGGGGTCAAGATCAGCGCCCCAGGTCCGCACCCCCCACCCCGCGGTGCACGGTCCCCCGGCCTCGGGCTGGGTCCCTGCGGCGCCTGTCCCTGTCCCGACCCGCGCGCATCCCGCCCCCACCGACCTCCAGGCTCCACCCGGCCGGCCGCCCGCAAGCAGGAGACGGGCCGTGCGGAGCCGACCCCGCAGCCTCACCTGCCCCGGCGGCGCCTCCGCGCTCCGCGCACCGCGCACCGGGCACCCGGCACCGCGCACCGGGCGGGGCGGCGGGGACCAGAAGGGCCTCGGGGCGTCAGCCTGACTGGAGCCGCCGGGGCCGACCTGGAGCGCGGCCAGCGGCCCTGCGCCCGCCCCGCCCGCGGCCCTGACGCTCCTCCTGGGTCCCCGCGCCCGCGCCGAGCGAGGGGGACGCGCGTGGAGGCCACAGGTGCGCGGGGCTGTGCGCTCTCCTGCGCGGTGCCGGGCGGCCCCGAGAACCGACCCGGGCGGAGCGCTGCCGTCAACGTCTGTTCAGCACAGAAACGGGCCCCGCTGGCGCCCCCGGCCCCGCAGACGCGCGGAGGGAGGCGCGAGGGAACGGGTGCCCGCAGCCCCTGGTGCCCAGGCTCCCAAGTCACAAAATCCTACGGGCTTCTGGCAGCACTTGGGTTGCGGATGTTGTGAGTGTGTGTCACCCGCTTTTCCTGCACATTCTCATTTTCTTACCAAGAAACCGGCCCCTAAACGTTCGCCTGCCACCCACACGACTCCCGTCCCTTATTCCTCAGGTCCCTGGGCGGAAGTTAGTCTATTATGGGCCCAAGACCCACAGGGTCTGGTAAGTTCTAGGAAGAAAATGCCCTTTTCGTGAACCAAGGCTCAGGGCGGACACTCCATTTTTCAGAGGTCGACCCTCCTTGTAACTGGAAATCGGACTCTTTGCTTTACTTTTTTTTTTTCCTCTCTCTTGATGTCTTGATTGGCTCCAATCCCAGTTAGAATTCCCGCTTTTCCGAATTTTCGAGGCCTTGGCGCAGCAGGACCTCCTGCAACCTACAGAAGGGCTGGGCTCGGTCACCCACCAGAGGGTGGTTCTCTCCACCTGCCACGCCCCCAGGGCCGCACAGGACCTGCCGGTGGGGTCCTGTCCTGGGCGGTGTCCACTCTCTGGCCGCAGGAGCCGCTGCCCAGCACCCCTCCTGCTTCTGGTCTCCTTCCTGCTTTTCTTCGGGAACCGTATCCCAGCCAGCTTTCCTTCCACGCCCGTTGTTCCTTCGTCACTGTCACTGAACACTGTCCTGAGTGCTGGGTACCTGGCTGGCCAGATGGACACAGAGCCCTGGCCCTGCTGGGCTAGGTCTCACTAGGAGACACATGGACAACTTCGGGGGTCCCTGAGTGCAGGCACAGGGAGGTGTCCACAGAGGTGACATTTCTGCTGCTCTTGGAGAAGGATCCTGCCACCTGTCCCCCCACCAAGCTGGAAAGTGCAGTGGCAGGTGGGTGTGGCTTCAGAGCCCCCAGCCCCCAGACGCCTGCGCTGTGCTTGGCTCCTTCAGGGAGGAGCTGCCAGGCTCATCAGATGAAGAAGAAAACCGCGGTCCGAGGTAGGACAACAAGGACTCCCTGCCGGTGACTGTGGCCAAGGCGTGGTGGGCATCTTGGTTTACCATGGCTGCGTGTGCTGAGAACCTCCCCGGTGCCCACTCACCTCATCTCATCTCACCCCCCTGCCACAACCCAGGATGCAATTGTCCCACTGCACACGAAGAACCCGAGATCCTAAGGAAACGTCCCCACGGGGCCGACTCAGTTCACACCCTGGTCGCCCCCGACTCCCGGGCCTGGATGTTGCCCAGCTGTACCTCACGGTCTTTCTGGAACTGGGAGTTGACTTGGAAAGGAGCGGAATGTGACGTGGATAATGATCATTGAGAAGAAAAATCTGCAGGCCGGGCCATAGAGGAGGGTGGGGGAGAAGAGCTGAAGGGTGAGAGGCAGGAGATGGGTTGGAAGGCCACTGTCACCGTGGGGCCGGGAGTCTGGAAAAGGCCCAGGACACACGGAGGGGAAACCCAACAGAACGTGGCAAAAAATACCAAGAATCAAGGATGGGAGAAAACCGGTATCTTTGGAAGAAACAGGTACTAGAGTGGGACACTGCTCTGGGGAGAAAGAAGAAAACCACCACCTTCATCCACAGTCGTCAGAATCTCTATTTAGCTACCCCCCCCCCCCGCCCCCCATCACAGATTCACTGCATGGAACTACAGAAACTCTTGATGTTTTGCCCGTCTCTGTGAGAAAGCCAGTGGTGACAGCTGTGACCCGCAGAGCCTGCACCAACGCCAGGGGCGAGGTTAATGCCCAGTGAGTACTCTTACTTGTGGAATGAATGAAATGTCCCGGGTGGGGTTGAACATATCAGGGAGGCCCTGGGCAGTGTGGCTCAGTGGGTTAGAGCATCTTCTGTGCACCAGGAGGCGGTGGGTTCAATTCCCGGTCGGGGCACCTGCTAGGTGGCAGGCTTGACCCCCAGGTGGGGTGTGCACAAGAGGCACCCATCAGCTTCTCTCCCACATCCACCTCTGTCCCCACTTTCTTCTCCGAAATCAATAAACATGTCCTAGGGTGAGCATGAAAAATATTGGGTTGGCCAAAAAGTTTTTCTTCTGGAGGACAATTCTAGTAGCACTGGGCTGTCTTGAGGTTCATCTGGGAGCAATTTTGCTGGTTTCGTGACCACTGTCCTATCGGTGTGCATTAAAAAAAATGTCAAAGTGGTATTTTTAATTTTTAATGTTGAAGATGGAAAGAATATGTGAGATTTTTAGCCTATTAGGCTTTACTGTTTCAATAAGGAAAAAACGCAACTGAAAGGCAAAACCTCTGGGCAGCGTGTGGAGAAGGCGCTGTGCCGGACCACACGTGTCGAAAGTGGTTTCCCGGCTGCAGGCTGGAGGTGTCTCGCTGGACGGAGCTCCAGGGGCTGGCGGACCGGCTGACGTGGGCAGCGGGCCGATCGGGACGTTCATTGGGAACAAGTGGCATTGTACACGCGGGAGACGGCCCACGCACTCGACACGTGCAACTCTTCTCCCAGGGCACACGGCATCGGTCCTTCTCCTGTCCAATTCTGTGGCGCATGGTTGACAGGTGCCTCGCCCCCCCTTACGCTCCACCTTGCCTCAGTTTCCCCAGACCTGCCTCTGCCTTCCATCCCTGCAGTTTGGTCGCAGTGCTGCTCCGCGACCTTCCCGTGAACACGTCAGCAAGTTTTCCTGACCTTCCTTTTTTAAAAATTTTGTTGTTGTTGTATTACATCCATCCCCCTTTTTGTTCCCCTCTGTCCCCCTCCCCACCCACCTATTCCCCCAAAGTCAATCCCACCTGTTGTCCATGTCCATGGTTCCTTTATATTAGGTTCTTGTCTAAGCTGCTCCCCTTTCTTGCCTCTGTCTCCCCCCTCCCCCCAACCCCTTTCCTCCTGACCACCGGCAGGCCTATTCCTTGTATTCATACACTTGGTTCTGTTTTGCTTGTTGTTAGTTTTGTTCATTATTGTCCCGTAATGGGTGAGACTATATGATACTTGTCCTTCACTGACTGGCTAATTTCACTAAGCATAATACTCTCCAGTTCCATCCATGTTGTTGCAAAGGGTACAAGTTCCTTCTTTCTTTCTGCCATATAGAATTCCATTGTGTAAATGTACCAAAGTTTTTTGATCCAATCATCCACTGATGGGCACTTAGGCTGTTTCCAGCACTTGGCTATTGTAAATAGTGCCGCTATGAACATAGGGGTACATAGGTTCTTATGAATTGGTGTTTCGGGCTTCTTTGGGTATAGTCCAAGTAGTGGAATCACTGGATCAAAAGGCAGTTCCATTTTTCGTTTTTTAAGGAAACCCCATACTGTTTTCCACAGTGGCTGCACCAGCCTGCACTCCCACCGACAGTGTATGAGGGTTCCCTTTGCCCCGCATCCTCGCCAACACTTGTTGTTTGTTGATTTGCTGATGATGGACATTCTGACAGGTGTGAGGTGGTATCTTATTGCGGTTTTAATTTGCATCTCTCCGATGACTAGTGATGCTGAGCATTCTTTCATATGCCTCTGAAAAACATGGAACACCTCACGAATTTGCGTGTTGTCCTTGTGCAGGGGCCATGCTAATCTTCCCTGTATCGTTCCAATTTTAGTATCTGTGCTGCCGAAGTGAGCACTGACCTTCCTTTTCAAAAGCATTTTTAGATCCGTATTATTTCAGTTAAATTTGGGTTGGTATTAAAATGGATCAAGCTTAGTCATTCAAATTCTTGCTTAGTAACACACGCTTTTGGGAACAGATGAGCCTTTTAAACATCAGGTAATGGTTTTCAGTGTTGAGTTGGGCGGCATCAGGTCCACTCACGCTGTTGTACAACAGGCCTCAGGAGCTTTCCCAGCTGACGCCGCCGGAGCTCTGCCTGCCCAACACCAGTTCCCCGTCTCCTTCCCGGCAACCCGCCTTCTGCTTCCCCATCTGGACTGGAGTGTGACTTCCCGAGTGGTTTATTTCATCTTAGTAGCCAGCTTCATGCGTGTAGGTTGGTAATAGATATGTATTTTGAGGTCTACAGATCTGTTGTATCTTCTTTCATCCCTGATGTTTATAATGGTGTCGCCTGTTTTGTCAGCCTTGATAGTGGTCTGACAGTTTTATTGAGAGACTGCCCTTTGTCCCATTGGTTTTCTCCATTGTTTTTGTTCTCAATGTTACTGCTTTCTGCCCTTTACTATTTCCTTCCTTCTGGCTTGGGTTTATTTTGCTCTTCTTTCTGGTTTCCCGAGGTGGGAATTTAAGATGACTGATAGCAACCTTCTCTTTTTTTTTCCCTAATGGATGAACTTAGTGTTACCTCTCAGCACTATTTTGGCTGCTGTCCCACAAGTTTTGATATGTTGTATTTTCATTATGATCGTTATTTCTTATCCTCACCCAAGGACTTCTTTTTACTTTAGTTTTAGAGACAGGGAGGTAGGGAGAAACATGGGTTGACTGCCTCCCGCAAGCAGCCTGACTGGGGATCAGACCTGCAACCTAGGTATGTGCCCCGACTGGGGATCAAACCCCAAAATCCTTTGGTCGTGGGATGATGCACCTACCAACTGGTCAGAGCAGTTTGACATATCTTTAAAATTTCACTTGCGACTAAACAGATTTAGAAATGTAGGCAGTTTCCAAGGGTTTGGAAGGAGCCCTCCGTTTCACTTGCTGTATCTAGGTCAATTCTCTCGGGTCGGAGAGCACCCTGGGGTCTCAATTCCTTTCCAGGCGCTCGCCTGCGTCCTGTTCCCAGGGCCCGGCCTGGGCTGCGGGTGTCCCGTGGGCCCTCAAGAGGACGCACGTCTGCTTGTTGGGTGGACTTTTAAATAAGTGCCTATTAGATTGTACTGATTGATGTTATTTTCTAAATTCTCGCTGATTTTCTTTGTAGTTAAAAAAAATCACTTAACAAAGGAGTGCTGAATTCTTCAACTGGAACTTGTCTAGTTTTCTTCTCAGTTGTATCAGCTTTGCTTCACGTACTTTGTTTTGGAGGCTTTTGGAGCATGCATAGTTCTGTCTTCTTGGTGGGTGCAGTCTTTCTAATTATTCTGTAACATTCCTCTATGTCTCTGATAATTATCTTTGACCAAAGTTTATTGTATCTAACACCCATTCCTGCTTTCCTCTGATTAAGGTTTGCAGTGATGCATCTCTTTCCATTTTTTATTTTCAAACCCCCTCTACTGTTACATTTGTAGTTTCTTGTGGACAGCATATAGTCGGGTTATGTTTTTACATTTTTATATTCTCTCTGGCAATCTCTTTTACTTGTTAAATTTAGACCATTTACATTTAATGCAACATTACTGATTTTAGGGCTTAAGTCTTCCATTACATTGTTTGTTGTATGGTTGTTCTGTTTTTTGTTTCTTTGGTTGTCTTTAAGGAAAAAAAGATAAAAAAGATGAATAAAAGAATATAGAAAAATATGAATAAATGGCAATAAAATACATATTTATCAACAACTGAATCTAAAAAACAAAATAAACAAGCAGAATAGAAACACTCAGATACAGAGGTTGTGACAGTTGCCAGATGGGAGCGGGGTTGGGGGACCTGGGTGAAAAGCTGAAGGGATTTAGAAAGAGCAGTCAGGGGATGTGAACGTAGTTAACAATACAGGAACTACGTCTGGTGTCAGGTGGGTACAGTATTTATTAGGATCACTTACTAAGTTATGTAATGTCTACTGGGGTGCACACCTGAATCTAATAATGTATATCAATGGTAATAGAAAAATAAAGTAAATCACGTATTTCCATACCTTTAAAGAATAAAAACTTTTTTTTTTTTTTTTTTTTAAAGATTTTATTATTTTTAGTGAGAAGGGCAGGGAGGGGGGAAGAAAGGGAGAGGAACATCCATGTATGGTTGCCTTTCACTTGCCTCCAGCTGGGGACCTGGCTGGAGACCTGGCTTGTAACCTGGGTATGTACCCTGGCTGGGAATTGAACTAGTGACCTTTGGGTCTGCAGCCCAGCACCTTATCCACTGTGCCACCAGCTGGGGCCAACTTTCTTTTTAAATCCCTAACCACTGTTAAATGATTGTGGTTTATATTTAAGTTCACAAAAATTATGCAAGATACTTTGGAGTAAAAAGTTGCTTCTACCCCTGGCTGATGGCACAGTGGATAAGGTGCCGGCCTGCAAACCCAAAGGTGGCAGGTTCGATTCCCAGCCAGGGGACATACCCAGGTTGCAAGCCAGGTCTCCAGCCAGGTCCATAGCTGGAGGGAGGTGAAAGGCAACCCTACATGGATATTTCTCTCCCTCCCTTCCCCTCTCTCTGAAAATAATAAAATCTGAAAAAAAATTTCCTTTCTCAGAATTACATCTAAGTAAAATCGCTAAAGGAAAAGGCGATCTGACTTACTACAAATACTTCACACACACGCAGTTTTTTGGTCGAAGATGTACAAATCTTTACTTGTGGGAGTTGGTTCACTAAAAATTTCAGAAGACAGACGATGGCACAGGTTCATCCCTGCTTTACTTAGAATTTTAATTCAAATGAAAAATGTCATAATACGTAACGCAACCAAAGACAGCAAGTGGCCTAACTCCTTTGTGTGGTTTGCTGCAGCCGCCAGGCCCCGGTCAGGTAGCGGAGGCGTATGAAAAGGAGGTCCCTGCCCATCTGCAGCCAGCTCCAGAACGGAACCAGCTTGGAGCCTGCGATGGAAGATAATTGGGGGTGAGTTACCTTAAGTAAACGCAAGAGAAAATACGCCCGTTTCCTGTGCAATTAATCCTGTTGGAGAAGTTGGTCCACATGACTTTCGGGAGCTTTTCTAGTCACCTTAGTTTTGTTTACATTATGCATACGTGTAAGTACGTACGTTAAACACTTAATTCCATCTGTACATGCAAAAATTATTTTTGGGGACAAGTTTTTGTTTTACACATTACTTTTTTTTTTTTAATGTTTTTTAAAGATTTTATTATTTCCAGAGAGGAGGGAGACAGGCAGAGAGGGAGAGAGACATCCATGTATGGTTGCCTTTCACCTGCCTCCAGCTATGGACCTGGCTGGAGACCTGGCTTGCAACCTGGTCATGTGCCCTGGTTGGGAGTCGAACCAGCGACCTTTGGGTTCACAGGCCGGTGCCTTAGCTAATGAGCCACCAGCCAGGGCTACACACTACTTTTCAGCCTCATATGTACCACAGAATCAGGAAGAAATCAAAGACAACCCAATTTTTATCCTAACTCTACCCACGATCCTCATCAGCTACAGTAAATACCACCCTGGTACATGTCCAGCTCACCCCGGGCAGGTTTCACGTCCCTTCTGGGTCTTGGCCTCTGCAGCGCCTGCTGGCTCGTGGGAGCACAGCCTCCCCGTCACCCTGGTGACAGGCCAGGGAACAGGTGCTGGGCAGCAAGGGGACGTGGCCCAGAGCACAGATGAAAGGCTCATGCTCTCTGGCTTCTTTCTTTCTTTCTTCTCTTTTTAAAAATGTATTCCTAGCTTTACTGAGGTTATGACTGACAAAACTGAAATATATTTAAAGTGTACAATGTGATCATTCCATGTACACATGTATTGTAAAGTAATCATTGCCATCACGTTAATTAACACATCTACCTTCATTTTATGTCATGGACAAAATTAAGCACCTTCCATGTTGAAGTGAGTGGTTTCTCTAGAAAAACCAAAACCCAGCATGAAGTGAACAGAACTGGGGAGGGGCCTGACTGCGCGTGGCCACGGGGTCTGGAAACAGCCCCCCCGACACCCACTCGGCGTGCCGGGCACTCAGACCGGCCCAGACCGCACCCCCAGGGACGCTGCCCAGACGCGGAACATCGATTCTACGCATGGCTCCAATCTCAGTGGCCTAAACAAAGCCTGTGGCCGGACCTCTGTCCCAGGCCACAGCCGTCTGATCAGGGTATGACCCCCGTGTTCAGTGGACGCTCGTAATTGTCTTCTGCCTACAGGCAAAGGGACACCTGTCCAGAAGACGGTTAAAATTTCATCCCCGTTCAACTGTACTTTATCTTCAAAGGAGACCTTCACTCACGGCTTCCTCCCCCGACATGTTCCCGTCACAGGGCGTGTCAAACAGCCTTTGTTCATCACTAGTCAGGGGCAACTATTACCCTCATCCCACAAATTCCGGAGCTTGTGGTACGTCATTCATGTCAAGGTACAACTACCCCTGGAACGCAAGTGAGCAGAAGGTACGAATACAAAACCCGTTCCTGCTTCCACCTCACAGAGCCCACGTCGGGCATAGATCACGCGAACAACCAGCGGAACTGGTCACCTCATCCCAGCCCCGTCCTTCCCACCTGCTGCCCCTTAGTCTCCGTGACCCGGGGAGTCAGGGGACCCCACCAGGTGCAGGCTCACGCTAGACCGCTGTGTACACGCTTTACATGCTGGTTCTGAACCTGCTTCTGTCTGGAAACACGGAGGCCCTGGGGAGGTTAACAGGTTTCTGCAGCAAGGGCTCCGCTCAGGGGCCGCAGTGGGAATTAAGCAAAGATGAAAATATATTTTAAAGTCTACTCGAAACAGCCTGAGCATTTCTGAATAGAAATGAAGAATTATGCTAAATTTCCCATGACAAATCCTGGAAAGCTTTACATTTTTGGATACATGTACAGAGACCAGTGAAAAACTGGCCCTGAATGGACTGTGGACATTGGGAGGGAAAAAAGCCGTAATTCCTTATTCAGCTTTGCACGATGGTTTGTAGGCACCAAACGGGTACTCGCCAGTGATGACACAATTCTAAACACGGTGCTCAAACTAGTTTCTCTCCAGAGATCGTCACCCTGGTGTCCAGCCCGCACCGCACCCTGTCCTCCTGTGCAGCCAGGTGGCGGCCTTCCTCGGGCAGGGAGGGCGGCTCCCGAGGCCCAGGAGGACCTGTGTGCAGAGCAGCAGGGCACCACGCCCAGCGCACCGAGCGAGGTGGCCGCACGAGCGCCGGTGACCGACCTGGACAACTGCTCGCCCCGTCCCCTCTTCCTGTCAGGTGTCCCCCTCTTTGCGTCAGGCGTCCCCCTCTTCGTGTCAGGGGTCCCCCTTTGCATCAGGCGTCCCCCTCTTCGTGTCAGGGGTCCCCCTTTGCATCAGGCGTCCCCCTCTTCGTGTCAGGCATCCCCCTCTTCGTGTCGGGCGCAGCAGAGACAACAAACTCACCTTCAACTTCCGTCCAGTTGACAGCGACTTCTGCGATGGGAATTTTGAAGAACTGCGCAATGTAAAGCAGCTCAACGTCAAACGCCCTGAAACAGAAAAACACGCTATTTGCTTCCCAGGCAGGTGCTCGGGAGCTGCGTGGCCGGTGAGGCAACCTGGGTACCAGCCGCATGGCAACGGGGCATCTCCATCACAGCTCGGACTCCCAGGGGCAGCCCTGGCCTTCTGGTCCCCAGAGACACTTTAATTTTGCCACGTTCGAGGTCGGTGGTTCAGGCCGCTCCCACTGGGGCAGGAGTGAGAGCAGCTGAGGGAGCGGCTCTGCGGCTCCATCCCCTTTGGTGGCTGAAGACAGCTGCTCCTGCTGGGCACCAGGGTCTCCTTCCCACAGGCCCCGCTGGTCCCAGGCCCCTGGACACCCTCGGACGGGGCGGTCCCTTGAGCCATGGCCAGGATGGCGGAACCTGGAGTAGCCAGGTTAGGGGGAGGGAGGAGGGAAAGTGCACCGGATGGTGGGTGACAAGCAAGCGTGACAGCAGACAGGCCAGCTGCCGGGCACGAGGCCAGGCGGGGCGCAGGGAAGCCGTGGCTGCGGGCGGGAGGACATCAGCAACCGGGCGTGGGCTCACGAGGGGGAGGGTGCGGAGGTCCCGGGACCGTCTGCGGCAGGACAGAAACCGCACTCCCGTATCAGGAGGGAAGGAAGGAGGAACGGCACGCCCCCTGCTTTGGTAGGTCTGGGCCCTTCCCTTTCCCCCAAGGCACGCGGGCTGGAGGCCGGTGTGGCAGGGCTGCCCACCCGGCTGCTGGGGAGGAAGGCGGCTGCAGCAGCACAAAGGCCCGGGCCAGGCGTGTGGGGTGCAGCCGTGCTGAGCCGGGGTCCCCACCTGCCGGGGGTGGGGGGTGGGGGGTGGGGTGGGGTGGGGCTGCTGGGGCAGGAACCTACCAGCGCTCCACGTGCAGCGCGGAGAAGGTCCGGGCGGCCGCCGCCCGCGTCAGCAGCTTGAACCCGCACTGCGTGTCCCGGATCCCGCGCACGCACAGGACCCACACCAGGAAGTGGAAGCCGTACATGAGCAGCGTGCGGAAGTAGGAGCGCTGCGGGGAGACAGGGGTGACCTTGGCTCGCGGGCGGCCCAGCCGGCTCCCCAGGGCTCTGCGCCTCTGCTCCCAGTCGCTTCGGGGTCAGAAAAGGGGCACAACCACCAGGGCTCGGAAAACACGCAACAGTAAACCCTGCACCTGACCTGCGAGACCTGACAACAGGGGCGGGACTGTCACCGAAGAACAGGCTGGAAAGAAGGTGAGGCAGAGACCCAGGCTCTGGTCGGCAAGACAGGCTCGAACAAGCAAGTTCTTTAACCTTCAGACGTTACACTCAAGTCCTCCTCACTCCTAAGTGTTCCTGCCACCGTCAGTGATTAGTTTTACTGCCAGCAGCAAAGGGACGGAGCAGTTCGTTATTCACTGAACACCGAAAACTTCCATTGTGTCCCATGCCACACGGGGATGAACACAGAGGGTCTCTAGAAATTTCCTGTAACTAAGGTGAAGGGTGCACGGAATGACGCATCACACGGTCTCATAAACAACCTGCTGAGCGTCCATGAACAACAGTTAGCATCTCACGCTAGTAAATAAAGGTTCCTTCCTCCTCTTGGCTTTTGTTTTTGCAACTGTAACCTTTAGTATCCGCCTTCACTCTGTAGCTTTTGCCATCGTCAGTGCGCAAAACCATGACTCACTGATAACATGACAAAAACTAAAAAAAAAAAAACAAAAAAAAAACAAAACCAAACACTGAACTAAGAGACCTATATTCAAATCCCGGTTCCATTCACAATGAGGGTGACCTTCAGCAAGTTACTTCACTCTCTGCCTCACTTCCCTCACCTGAAAATGGGAATAAAAGTGGCTGCTCTAAGAAGTTACAATAAGGACAGCTCTGGCTGGCTGGGGTCGCTCAGTGGATTGAGTGCTGGTCTGTGAACCAAAGGGTCGCTGGTTCACTTCCCAGTCAGGGAACTTGCCTGGGTTGCAGGCCAGGTCCTGTTTGGGGCTGTGTGAGAGGCAACTGATGTTTTTCTCCATCCTTTTCTCCCCCTTCCCCTCTCTGGGAAAATAAAATGTTAAAAAAGTTACTTTAAGGATTATGAGTTAACATGAAAGCCTTTAGCCAAGTGTTTGATAAAGGAAGTAACAGAACTCCGTAAAAAATTTTTTAAAGAGCTTATTCCTTATTTTTAGAGAGAAAGGCAGGGACGGAGGAATAAAGGGAGACATCCATGTGTGGCTGCCTTTCACCTGCCTCCAGCTACAGACCTGGCTGGAGACCTGGCTTGCAACCTGGTTCTGTGCCCTGGTTGGGGATCGAACCAGCGACCTTTGGGTTCACAGGCCCGTCAAAGGGGTGTCAAGACTTAGACCAAGAGTCTTGAGAGACATCTGAACACAGTCTGGATCCTGTTTGGATCTTTGACAGACTCACACACCCCGACTGACCGTGCAGGACAAGGGACAGGGACACGGCCAAGGCACTGGAGGGTGTCCGGTGCTGCACCCTGTCTTGTCCTCCCATGGCGGCCCCTGGGGTCCGTAAAGGAGAGGCTGAGCGCTGTGCAGCGAACCCCGGAGTTGCAGCACCCTGGTTCCCTGTCTGCCAGCAGGGGCTCCGTTGCTCACGGCACCGAGGGGACCCAGAGGGGCTCAGGCTGGGAAGGTGGTCCACGGCAGGACGGGTGGGTGCTGCTGGGAAGTGCGAGGGGCCCAGAAACATGCACTGAAACGGAAACACCCCCAGGTAAGGTGGACGTGCGCTGAAAGGCTTGGTTTCTGACCCACTCGGCACGGCAGCAGGTGCACCGATGTGCTGGGCCTGCAGCTTCGAAGTGAAAGAGCAACTGAAATGGGAAAAACTGCCTGATCGCTACATCGCACACCTGCACTAACACTACTGCGCGTCAACAGGATTGAAAGATAGAAAATCATTTAAAATCCCCCCACGTTGCACAGAACCCCTTCATATTTACTGCAAATCATTCCAGCTTTTCTACCTGGTCTACAGATTGTAAAATGAAACCTTCACATCTTCAGGGGTTTTCGTACCCTAAAAAGGGCAGTTCCAGCTTGTCAAACGTTAAGACAATGTTTTTCTAGGAGAAACGAAGTTTAAAAAACAAAACTCTGAATGGAACTCCCGACACAGCACCTAAGGGAGCCTCGGTGGGGAAGCTGACAGGCTCGGGGCGCCCCCTGCGTCCTGGGGCACCGGGAGGAGCTGCCTGTCCCGCGGGCAGGGCGAGGCCGCACCTCCTTGTCTCACCACAGTAACGCTGACTCCCCAAGTGCCCGTCGGCCACAGACTTCCCACAAGAAACCTCATTCTCTCCCCTTTTGTGAGGAGCCCCGTTTCCATGAGATTAAGCGGAAGGGCGTGTTAGTGGAGGTGCAGGCGAAGGAAGGACTCGCCCCCGGCCCCCCACCGGCCCCTCACCGGCCCCCGGCCCCTCACCGGCCCCTCACCTGCCCCCCACCGGCCCCCCACCGGCCCCTCACCGGCCCCCGGCCCCCCACCGGCCCCCCACCGGCCCCCCACCGGCCCCCCACCGGCCCCTCACCTGCCCTCACCTGTGCGATCGAGTCCTTCTGCAGGTGAGCGCGGGACCCGCACGCGATCGCCATCTGGTCCTGGGAACGCGGGTAAATGATGTGTCATCAGCATTAATGGAAACATCTACTCATCATGTGTCGCTTCAAACCTCATTCAAACTTTTTGATTAAAAACACTTAACGTCATTTAAAAAACTAGTATTAGCAAGAATCGTTATCTATAGATGGTGTGATTTTACGTACAATCGTCACATTATGAAAAACTCAAGAATGTCAACGGTAAAACTTTCAGAAGCAACGACTTGAAAACAAGGGGCCCGACGTGAACACACACACGCAACTTCAGCTTCCCACACGCAGACAGTAGGAAGTCAGGATGGAAGGAAACACGGCACATGTAACTCCACTAAAGCAGCAGCTGGACCCAAACTCCGCGGGCAACGCAGCCGCCTCCCAGGGGCTGAGAGCTGGACTCCCGGGAGGTGACGGTGGCATCGAAGGGTCGGGGCTCCCTGCACTGCAAACGTCAGAACAACGTTCACTGAAGAAGATGAGCCGACAGGAAGTTCAGGTTGAGAAATAAAGAACCCAGAGAGCCTAGAACGTTCTAAGAGGGAGGAGGGCCTCACTCCGGAGGATTTTAACACGTATGATGAAGGCACGGCGGCGACTCGGGCCCTGGATGCGAACAGACCCGCAGGCTGGACGGAGAGGCCGGCCACCGCCTCCCAGGACACACGGCACCGGGTATGACCCAGGCGACATTTTAAACCCGTGGAAGGTGCCCTCGGGCATCTCAGCAGCTGTTTGAACAAAGAGTGAAATGGACCTGCGCCTCCTACTGACTGGGATGTAGTCCAAGTACAGCAAATGCTTAAATGCAAAGTGGAAATAACTTAAATTTCAAGGGAGGCCAAAGCACACACACCCGGCACAACAGCTCCATCTGACAAACTTAAAAAAACACTGGTGTGGCAGAGCCGCCAAAATTCAACCCTGTTAAACGTTAAAAGACAAACACGCCGGGGAAATATGTGCAACTTAGGTGACAGACACGCAGCAGCTCCTACGACCCAGGAAAGGGCCCCCTGCCGCGTGGAGAAGAGGCCGTGAGCAGAGCTCAGAAGAGAGAAGAGCCTCAGCCACACGTACAGCCAGGGCTGCGCCAGTGACCAAGTTCCCACCCTGCACGGCACCAACAGCCGAGACGGTCACCAGAACCGCAAATACGCCCCCGGCCGGTCACCCTGCCCCCAGCCTTGCACAGGGGCAGCACCCCCACTTGGCGGCCCACCAGGGGTGCAGAGCAGCACCCGCCACCCAGGGGGGCAGCACCCGCCACCCAGGGGAAGAAGGAAGGAGCGTCGGAAGTGCAGGCGCTGCCCCCGAGGCTGCTGCTGAGCGAACCGACCGTGCGCAGCCCCTGCCCCGTGCGCGTCCTGAGCAGCAGACGCAGGAGCCGGCGAACTGACAACTTCTGGGAGCGCTGGCGGCTTCGGGAACCCAGGCGAGAGGTGCACTTCCCTTCCCTCCCTCCAACCCCGTTTCTTTCCTTCTCAGCCCGTCCACGTTGCACCTACTGGTCACCGGAACACTGACCCGCGGGGCGGCGTGGCCTCTGCGGGACAGCTGCCACCCGCTGGCCTCACCGAAGTGCGGTGCTGCGACCCAGCTTCCCCGCGGACGGAGCCTCAGCCTGCGCGTTTCGTCCGAGACCCCCGCGTGCTGGGTGTGAGGTGAGGGCCCGGCAGGTGCACCCCGGGAGGGCAGCGGTGATCCTGGGGACACGACCGCTTGCCTGCGGACCCGGGTGCAGGAGGCCCACCCCCCGACCCGGCACGGTCAGCGCCCAGGGAGGCTCCGCGTTCTCCTTCCCACACTCCCGTCTCCCTCGGCCGCGTCCTGACACTCACAGGCCAGGGCTGCAGGCTGCTGAGTCCCTTCTCCAGTTTCTCGACATCTCGGAACTTGGTGGCTCCGTCGGCATCTGCCATGAGGATCTTCTCTCCCCGAGAGCTGAACACGCCCTGCATGGAGACACCCCACGGAAAGGGGGGCTTGGGATGAAGGTCAGGTTCACCCTGTCAGTCTGTTCTCTCTACTTGAAACGACAGAGAGTGAAACACTGGCTGGGAAACGGCAGGAGGCCCAAGTTCACGGAAAACGAACGTTTCTAAGGTTCGCCACTCGTACCTGCCACGTATCCCAGGCACTGGCGTGTGGGAAAACCAGACATGTATTTGCCGCCTGAACAGCGTACGTGACGCTGCAGAGAAGCGTCACAAGGTACGTCATCTGCCGCCGTGGGTTTAAAACGGAGAACACGCCAACCTCCGGGGACGGGCCGGACCCACGTCCACCCACCCGGTTCAGGAGCCCCCGCCCCCCGCGCAGCCTTCTCGCCCGGGGCACTGGGGGTGCTCGGAAGCACTTGGTAACTTGAAAAAAGTGGCCATCCTGTTACCCAGCGACTGGACCAGAGACACAGGGAAGGTCCGACACGTGTGTACGGAGCTGATGGACAGTGACCACCCCGCCGGGAACCCGTGTTCCGCTGCTGGGCCGTGGAGCTCACACGCGTGCCCCCTGCACAAGACGCCACCCAGTGCCCAACCCGAGTTACCGTTTTCACGGCGCCGCCTTTGCCCCGGTTCTCCACCAGCGTGACCACGCGCACCTTGTCGCTCCCGTACCTGCGGCCGTACTCCGACGCCACCTGCCCGGCGCACAAGGCACAGGGTGAACTCGGGCCCGGGCCGGCCTGCGTTGCCCACGGAGCAGCGCGAAGGGCAGCCCTGGGGTGCGGGGTGGGCACCGGACGGCAGCTGCGACCCCAACTCCGGGCGCAGGGGACCCGCACGGCACTGATGAACCATCGCGGGGCTGCTGTTCGCCGTGTGTTTATCATAAAGTCCGTTACGTTGCTGCCCAACAGGAGTGGCAACAGCTCCGTAAAGGAACCTCCTCTAACGGACGCAGGGCTGTCGGACAAGGCGACGAAGCGCTCAGGTGCCAGGAGCACCGGCCAGGTCCACTGAACGTGCGACCGTAAGAACCTGCTCGGGGCCCCGCAGCTTCGGGCCTGGGGGGGGGCGGGGGGCAGCTCTCAAAGGCACTGCTGCTGCCCAGCGGCCACTCCCAGGGGGCTGTGCCCAAGGACACACCTGATGCTCAGCGGGTCAGACGGCACCTTCTTATTTGCGCGACACCTCAGGACGCACCAGGGGCAGAACCAGGCGTGGGAGGAGCTCCCGGGTCCCACGGGCGGCAGGTCACACCCCAGCTGCCCCCAGCCCCAGGGCCCTGTGCTCCCCCTGCCACACCACAGCCGCAGGGAGGCCCCCCGACGCGCAGACGGTGACCCTGCATCTGCCCCGCCGCCCCGCCCCTCCCTGGGGGCTGCCTGGTCGCAGGTCCGCTCACCTCCGACGTCCGGTCCTGGCTGCCATCATCGACCACCAGCACCTCGTACGTGAAAGCGGGGTCTCGTCTCTGCAAGGAGACACGCAAGACGCCGTTTCTGGCGTGGCTGCCACAGAGGATTCCCGCAAACCTGCTCGTGCTGACGTGCACCAACTACGTGAGTGGAAAGGCCGGAGGGAAGAGAAGGGGAGGGGGCGGGTGCCCGTCCCCAGCAGAGGCCCAGTCCCGGGGCCGAGCCCCAGAGCTGGACTCCAGCCTGGCGGCACCGCCTCTTCCCTCCCGACCTCGGGCAGTCGAGGTGCCAGGCCCGTCTCCGGGGAGAGCCCAGCCCAGCCCGCTGGCCGGTGCGCAGACCACGTGCGGCGGCAAAGGCAGCAGCCTCACCCGTGGGGAGAGCTTTTGCTCCCCTCTTTTCTCAATTGAACTTTTGAGTAGATAATACAGACTCCGCCCTTTTGATGAATCATCTACCTTCTCTTTACGCAAAAAAACCTAAAACCAAAGTAAATCAGAGCAAGGAACGTTCGGTACAAAGAACCACAAGCCCTGGTTTCCTTCAGGACCCAAGGAGCTGACGGGGCTGCTGCCTCTTCCTTCAGCAGGAAGGACATGCGAGCCGACGAGGGTCGGGGGTAAGGGTGACACAGAAACACAAATTTCACCCTGAGTCTGTCCTTCAGGCAGGTATCTTTCCGAGAAAGTCCAGTCTGCTGTCCCTGTCGCTCAGTCACCAGGCAGCAGCGGGACCCGTGGGTGGCAGGGGACGCGAGAGGACGTTCAGCCCGGCGGGGTCACCCACCCTGCGCCACGGCCGGGCCTGTGTGGCCACCAGCTGAGCACAGGCCTCCCCACCCCTCACACAGGAGCTCGCCTGGGCTCCACCAGCTGGGGACCTGGTCTGGCTCGACCTGGAGACGCAGGGTTGGAAGGGGAAATGGGTACCTGTCTGTCTTCCAGGTAGCCCAGGGCTTCATCCATCATCACAGGCACTGAAGAAAAACGAAAGGCGTATTCACACCCGCTTCTGCAGGTGGCCTGTCAGGTCCCCACCCTCTGCTCGCAAGGGGGGCCGGGCACCGAGACGGGTCCCTGGCTGTTCCCACCCTGAGCCCCAGTTCTCGGCTTCCCGCCTCCAGCCCCGCGGCGGACGCCCACCCTCCCCTGCCCTGCAGCTGCCCTGGGGAGACGGTAACACGCAGGACGATGACCGTCCTTCCTCCCCAGGCACCGTCACCAGAGTGTCGCAGGGGCTTACACCGCTTCTCTTCGTTGTACGAAGGCACGACCACCGAGAGCTGCTTCGAAGGCGCGTCCCTCACGCTGGGCAGAGCCTCCTTCCGCCCTCGGGCGTTCAGGAAGAACTTCTCCTCCTCGTGCCGGAACACGGGGGACGCCTCCCCCGCCGTCAGGAAAGCAACAAAGGAAATCTGAAAGCAAGGCAGGTTCAAAACACACGGTCAGGGCGACCCTGTCTTCATTTATGTTCCAACGATGATCATTTTCACGGTATCTTTTCCCCTGCGGTGAAATATTTATTGTTTTTAGTCTGTGATGCCCAAATCCAAACCAACCTTCAGGATGACCAATGTCCTTTGACCCGAAAGGAAGGAAGGTGCATTAACAAGCGCTTGGTCTCTTCCCACCTGTCACCCCCGACCCACCAGGGACACATCGCAGAAGTACCATCTGCCCTCAGACGCTCCACACCTGATCCTGGCACACGGCGAGGTCCCAACCCATCTGGAGCCTGTATGTGACAGGGGACCAGCTCACAGCAGCTGGGACACTTGGGGTGAGGGCAGGTCCCCCACCCAGGACCAGGCTGACCCAGGGGACAGCGGGAACGTTTTGCCAATCCCTGCAGTGGGGGCTACGGATGCTGAAGATTCTGTGTGTCACCCCCGACTTGAACTCAGAACACAGCCTTTTCCGGAGTCCCGCATGAAACACTTAGAGTCCACGTCAGACATTGGTAAGTGCCAACGTGACACAGCTCCTTCCACCTGCGGCTGGGAGCTGCCTTTGGAAGTAACTGCTCTTTGGAATGTTGTTCCTACTGGCCCACCTGCTTTCGGAACCATCAATCTCCCTGTTTGTGACTTGCCGACCATTGGTTACATTCCCTTGGGCACCCCGGGAACCTGATCTGCTTCTCACTGGCGTGAACATGAGCAGCAGCAGACTAGGGGGCTCCCGCTCTGCGCCCAGGTGTTGAGTATTGGGCTCTAAACCCCCACCTACGAGAAGAGCTGGTTCTGCTGCCGGCGGGGGGCAGCAGGGGAAGGGCTAACAGTGACGAGGGGCCACGCAGCCAACCCCGGGGCTCTCGAGGGCTTAGGACGGAGGATCTGGACACCAAACTGCTGCACATTGACGCACATGAAAATACTCTAAATCAGGGAGCCAGAGAGTCACTGTGATGCTACAAATAAAACATAATCGGTCACCTGTGTAAGATACCAGGGAATGATTTCATACTTGACACCTGCCTTTTTATCTTACCTTTTACGTATACGAAAAACTCCTCACATTAATCGGAAGCTGAGAGTTAAGTCCTTCCTATTACAGGTTTCTAGGTAGTAAGTGAAGGAACCACTGATCAGAAATCCTGGATTTGGGTCTTGATCATCGATGACAGTTACAACCATCAGGTTGGTGACAAACTTCCCCACTGATGGGTCCACCAGAGAAATCTTCCGGACCATGGTCAGCGTTGTGTTAAAGATCGAAAGGGACAATCCTGCCCGCCACCTAGGGCGACGCCCACCTCCTGCAAGGTCCGGTCCTGTGCACGCGGCTCCTCCCAGCGCGGCCGGAACTGGGAGCAAACAGACTCCCCGCCACACCGAGTGCGCACGTGGCGATTCCAGCAGCTGCTGCCGCCCCGCCCCGCCCCGCCCCGCCCCACTCAGAAGCCCGAAAAACCGAGCTCTCCACTGAGCACGATCGGAAAGAGACCAGTCACCGAAGACGCCAGGACGCAGACCTGGTCTCCATCTAACTGTCCCTGAGCTGCGAGCTCGTCCACCTCCCGGACGGAGTCCTGGCTGCTCCCGTGAGCGGCAGCGGCCGCCCCCAGGGCAGGCGCGTCCCAGGTCCTCCGGGAGAAAGTTCGCGAGCGCCTCGGCCGTGTTGGCGCGTTTCTGGGTTTGCACCAGGGCGCCCCGTGCGGAGTCGACTGCCCGCCGGCTTCCAGGCAGCGAGTCCAGGGTGTTCGACTCCGGGGCGCGGCGCGCCAGACAGGGGCAGACGTCCGCCCCGCGTCCCCGAGCGTCTCCGGGATGCACCACCCGCGGCCGATGGCTCCGGGGCAGCTGGGCCCGCGCCCCGTCTGCGGAGCCACCCAGACCTCCCGGGGCGGCGCGGCGCGGGTTGCAGACCCGGAGGGCAGGATGGACCGCGGTCGGAGGCGAGCGGGACCGGTGCGCACGTCCCGAAGGGACCAACAAACAGCTGGGCGCGCGGGGAGCTCGGGCTCCAAAGGAGAAACGGGCGAGCAGGAAAGGGGGCGTGGAGCCCCGGAGAGGCTTTCTGGGGTCGAGGCTCGGGGGGCAGCCCCGGGAAAGGGACCCCGAAAAGACCGCAACGCAACGCAAAGCGCACACGGGCCGCGCCGGTTCCCACCCCGCTTCTCACCAGCATCAGGGCCGCGACCGCCAGCGCCGCAACCAGCGCCGCGCACAGCACCGCCAGCTGCACCGCGAGCGGAGCCATCGCCCGGGTTCCGCGGCCGCCGCCGCCCGATCGGCACCCGCACCGGCACCGTAAGCGGAAGCCCCGGCGCAGCCGCAGACGCGCCGCGCACAGCGCCCCTCGCGGCCGGGCGGGGACTCGCGGGCGGGTGCCGCGCGCCCCGTTCAAGCCCGGCGCTCCGATTGGTCAGAACGCCACGTCCGCTCGACGTGGACGCACGTGCGACAGTCGCCGCCTCCCCGGCCCGGGCGAGCGGAGCGCCCACCGCACCGCCACCCGGCGGCGTCGCTGTGACACGTAGTGACGGACAACTCGTCGTTTCCCGCGACTCTGACCACTCAGCGCGCCGTGCAGTGGCCGCCACTGCGCTCACGGCGCCCCGCAGCCCCTGTCCCTACCCCGCGCCCGGCCCTGGGAGCCGCGCTCGGGCCAGAAAGCGCGCCGCCGGGCTTCCCTGGCAACCGCGCAAGCGGGGGCGGGCGCCAGGCCGGAAACGGGCGGCACTTCCGGGGGCCCGCGCGCGGCGCCCCGCCCAGGACGCTACGTCACTTCCGGCGCAGGCGCGCGGCTGGAACATGGCGGCCGGGTTCAAGTGAGTGCGGCGGCGGCGGGCGCCCGGGCGGCGGGCGGCTCCCTCCCCCTGCTGACCTTTCTCGCCGGGAGGCGGCCCCGCCGGGGTCCCGCTGTCCCCGCGGAAGCAGCGGCGGGCGGGGAACCTGCGGGGGGAGCGGGGAGGCTGGGCGGCCGCGGCGCTCGGGGACCCGGGGAGCCGCCCCCGCCGCTTCTCTCGTCTCGGGACCCGCCGCGCGCAGCTGCGACCCGGGGCCCCGGGCGGGCGCTCCGCTCCCGCCGCCGCTCGGCCGCACCCCGCGCGGTCCAGCTCTCGCGGAGCTCGGAAGAGCGGGGTCGGCGTCGGGGTCGTGCGAGGCGCCGCGAACTCACCTGCGCGTTTCCGCGTTTCAGAACCGTGGAGCCGCTCGAGTACTACCGGAGGTTCCTGGTGAGTGCGGGCGGCCCGGGAGGCCTCGGCTTTGGGGGCCGTGGTGCTGTGGACGCCGAGTTACACGCGCACGGTGGTGGGTTAACGGCCCTGGAGCCGGCGCGCGCGTCACCGTCACCCCCGCGCCCCCCCCCCCCGTGTTCCCTTAGAAGGAGAACTGCCGCCCCGACGGGAGGGAGCTGGGCGAGTTCCGGGCCACGACCGTCAACGTAGGTGAGCCTCTGCGCCGAGGTCTCGGGTTGGAGGGGACAGACTTTTTCTTCCCTTTGAGAATATTCGTACAGAATTGTTATTTGCTCTACGTAAGTGCAGGTGTACGTATATGTACACATACACAAGTGCGTATGTACACGTGTACATATGTGTGTACATGCATGTATATACATATACTGTTGCTATTCTCTCAACGGATTTGCTCTTCATTTAAAGTTTTACAGTAACTACAGAGTTTTCCCCCTCCTTCCACATCTGCAGGACACCAATTTCCCTTGTATCACATATGTCACACCTGGTGCCCGTGGGGCCCTCCTGGCCCCGGAGCCACTTGCACGGTACTTTGGCCCAGGTCTGCCGTGCGTGAGGGAGTCTGTGACTTTGTGGGAAGCGAGAGGGTGGGTCTGGGCGGGGGAGACGAGGGCGGACTCCAGTCCAGGGCAGCAAGTTCTGAGACTGTAGCTTGAGAGGCCAGACCCCCTGGCGAAGCCTGGCTCCAGGGGCTGCCTTTCTCAGCAGCTGACGGCGTAGCGACGTGTCATCAGCCATGGTAGTGAGCAAAGCACTGTGTACGGGCTTTTCCCTGTTGCTGAGAAACTTATCTTTTCAGGTTCAATTAGCACGGCGGATGGCTCCGCGTTAGTGAAGCTGGGGAATACTGCGGTGATCTGCGGTGTCAAAGCGGTGGGTGTCCCGCGATCCGTCCCAGGTTGTAACACGCTAGTGACTGCGGTTGATTAGGCCACCAGGTGTCCACTTTTACTACTTCCCGTCTCCCTAGAGCTGTCATCTTTGCGTGTGAGGTAACATGGCCCAAGTTGAATGACTCGGTTATCATTTATGAACATTTGTCAAATGTACTGAAGTCAGGTCCTTTTCAAAATTTTCACCTCCTTTGGCTTTTTCAGAAATTGGGTGGCATTGGAGAAATTGAGAGGTTTTTGGTGACGTCCTTTTGTCCGGCGGGGGCATTTAACCTGTGGGAACGTGTGCAGTTGAGGCTGCTCAGAACGGAACCTGGAGAGCACAGTTGCTCCCAGGTACCGAGAAGCCGCCACGTCCCAGGCGCTTGCTTTAGGCGTCGCTCACAGTCCCTTGGACCCTCAGACCAGTCCTGTGAGGTGTCACATCCCCAGCGGCTCTGGAAAAGCCTGTCAGCTCCCTGTGCCCTGGCCAGGCCGGCCTCTTCCTCCGCCCGCACTCTGTCCCGGGTAAAGCTGGGTGATGTCGGGCAGGAACTTGGGACACTTACTGCCAAGCTTAATGCCAGGGGCTGAGCAGCATGATCTCACTTGACGCTCATTAACAGTCCCTGAAAGTAGGCTGTTACCTTCCGCTTTGTAGAGGAGTTGAGAGGTGAGAGGTTAAGTCACCTGAAGCCTCTTAGCCAAAGATGGAGGGTCCCACATTTGACCCAGGGGTTCCAGAGCTTTGCTCAGTTCCTGTGTCTGAGCCATTGGCTCCTAAACCGTGTGGGTCCCGTGGGGCTCAAGTTGCAGCTCTTGGCTCCTGAGTGAGCGGAGGCGGGTGCAGTGGGGGCCCCAGGTGACTGCGGGGAGCCCTTGGTGCATTGAGTGAGCGCCAGGGTGGAGGGCTGGTGGCCGTGTCCGCAGCCCCCGACAAGCCCCGGGCAGTGCGGATGCTCGCGGGGCGGCCACCCCAGCGGCCGGCAGCCTCTCAGGAGCCGTTTGTTTGCGCAGGAGTTTGCCGTGCCGCCACCCGATGCCCCCGATACAGGCTACGTCGGTGAGTGAACCGGTTTTACAATCATCATGCAGAGGCTGCAACATCCGTAGTATTGTAGTCGGTCCTAATAGCTGAGCTGAAGGAAGGTACTCGTAATTACCAAATACGCAGGAACGGTAGGCATTCCTGAAGTTTCCTGTTAGAAGACGTTTTAATAGCAACATAGAGAATTGTGTGATTCTTGAACTTGTTGGTCGTTTCTGTTGATGCATTTGGTGTTGTCAACCAGGAAAGCAGAATCCCCCGGGCAGGGGCTGCAGTGGCCACGTCTCTGTCCCGGTCACCTGCACACCTTGCGGCTGTCTTCTCCCGCCCTGGACCTTCTGTCCCGTGGGAGGCCCGGCCGGGCAGGTGCAGAGCGGCGGGGTCAGAGCCCAGGTGCTGGGAACTCTAGAAATCTAGCGAAGGACCCGAGTCTTAAGGAAAGGCGCTTTTTCTGCTGTCAGCTGTGTGGTAAAAAGCCAGAAGTGCAGCTCTTATTGTCGAAGCACAAGTCTTAATGGATCAAACTGAGCGGGTTGACAGGCCACTGTCCTCAGCTGCCCCGTGGGTTTCAGTGCCCAACGTGGACCTGCCCCCGCTGTGCTCGTCGCGATTCCGGCCCGGCCCCCCCGGGGAGGAGGCGCAGGTGGCCAGCCAGTTCGTGGCAGACGTCATCGAGAGGTAAGGACCGGGGGAACCGCAGCCGTGGCTCATCTCCACGTGGTTCTGCCCTCACTCACCCGCTGTCGTGGACTCAAGTTCACAGGTCATTCGGAAGGAGGACCTGTGCATTGCTCCAGGCAAGGTAAGGGCGCCGGGCAGCGTGGGCTCTGGCTTGCAGGGGAGGAGAAGGGGTGGCCGTTGGACCACAGCCCCTTAGCCACAGGGTCTGCGGGTGGGATGCGGGTCGCTCCTGGGAGGCGGCCCTGCACACTCACTGGCGACCGTAGGCTGAGGTGCTTCTGTCCCTCCGCTTTTACAGTGAGTGACGTTCACTTTCCGTTGCTCACAGTCTGGGGTTGGTACCTGATCCGCTCACGTGTTTAAGGGGAATCTACACAAGTGCGCAGTCTGTTTCAAACAGAAATGAGTTGACCAGACCCTGCAGCCTTTTCCTGCCTGATGACGTTTATTGACGGAGTGTCACTTGGTCAATAGTCACCGCCCCGCTTGCTCCAGACCTGCCCCCCGGCCTCCATCGAGGCCCAGGGTCCGGGGCCGGGGTGGAGCCTTGAGGGTGCGTTCCTTGCAGCTGGCCTGGGTCCTCTACTGCGACCTCCTCTGCCTGGACTACGACGGGAACCCTCTGGACGCCTGCGCGTTCGCTTTGTTGGTGGCCCTGAGAAATGGTAAGCCCCGCGGAGGGGGCCGCCGCCTGCCTCCTGTGCTGCAGCTGGGTGGCCGTGGGCACCTCTCGAACGGTTAAGTTTTGTTCGGTTTAGCTCTTGTCCCTGTCCCGGAGTGAGGAACAGTTCCTCTGCGTGCGCTGAACGTACCGGAACGTTCTGAAGTAATTTTGAAGGGTACCTGGGACAAGCTGAACCAGGAAGAGAGAGGGAAAGGCTGAGCACATCTGCCTTTTTCTAGTGCAGTTGCCTGAAGTCGTCGTCAACGAGGAAACTGGCTTAGCAGAAGTTAACTTGAAGAAGAAACATTACTTGAACGTTAGGACTCACCCAGTGGCTACTTCCTTTGCGGTGTTTGATGAGTAAGTGCGCGTGCGAATGAAGGGCGGGATCTGGGGCTTGTCCGCACGCAACAGAGGGCTGCGGGTGGTGACCCCCTCTCCCCCCAGCACCCTGCTCCTGGTCGACCCCACCGGAGAGGAGGAGCGGTTGGCGACTGGAGCCCTGACGGTGGTCACGGACGAGGAGGGCCGGCTCTGCTGTCTCCACAAGCCAGGCAGGGTCCCTGGCTCCCAGCTCCCCTTCTAGGTTTTGGGGGTTAGGGGGTGGCCCCTGGTCCTCCTGGGGTGGCAGTTTGCTCCCTTGAACCCCTCCCGTTTACAGCTCTGCCAGGGACACCTCAACCAAGGGCGGGGGCATTAGGTACCTGCAGACCCTGGGAGCCCACCCTGCGTTCTGCCCTTGGTGGGTTGACTGACGGGACGTTGGTCGCTGACTTCGCAGGGGGCAGCGGGCTGACGGGGGCCCGGCTGCAGGACTGCATGAGCCGCGCGGCCACCAGACACAAAGAAGTGAAACAGCTGATGGACGAGGTGATCAGGAGCATAAAGCCCAAGTAACCACATTTCCAGAGCACTTGCAAAAACTGTATTTGTTACACGGCACAAGCTTTTTATACTAAATAAATACCAAACCACATTCTTCTGCAGGTGTTCCTATTACTTCTCAGGCCACACCCATGTATGTTCAGTGAAACCACTTGAAAAAAGCAAAGCAGCAAACCAACCGTCATGGTCAGAGCGTTCCCGTTTTTATTTAAAAATCGAGGGGCTGTGCTTCTGTATAAAGTTTGACCATCTAACAATGTAAAATACTCAAGTTTTAAAAATCAAAAATGAAGTAGAAACTCAATCCTTTTGATCCGCTGCTCTTACGTTTTTAAAAAAGAAAACAAACACCAAAGGCTCAGAACTTGGGAGTGGTGGGCGCGCCTCTCTTGGCTTTACTTTTTGACTGGCTGCCTGCGTGCCTGGGTCGCGGGGCCGCCGGGGCCGCCTCTGCCGCTGCCACCTGGTGCTGGAGGAAGCGCAGCTGCTGCGAGGGGGAGGAGGGCGTGTCAGGTGCGGGCAGGAGCCAGGGGGGCCTGCCTTGAGAGGGGTGGGGACAAGGGGCTGCCCCCAGGGACCCCCCCCCCCCCGCCCCTAGCGCCAGGCCCACCGTGAGGGCCCTGGGTCCTGTTCAGTCTGCCCTGCAGCAGCTCAGCCACTTTGTTACTGCTGGTGCGTGTGACACCACAGAAGGCCACCAGCTGTGGCCCGCAGCCGCTCTAACGTGCCCACTTCCCAAGAGAAGGGTGACGTTTTCTAGAGCCGCTGCCCTTTGCTCGGGGGAGCGCTGCCCTGCCGACCCCTGTCTGCCCCCAAGTCCAGTGCGGAGGCCACGGTGGGTGCTCCTGCGCCACGGCACTTGCGGAGTTTGCACAGCCAAGGCCTGGCTTCAAGGTGCAAAACGCACCCCGTGCTCCGAACTGGCCACGTCACCTCCCTACTCCTACCGCGTCGTCAAAGGCAGTAAAGCAAAGCCAGGGCATTTGGGGCGCCGGAGCGTCTCCCCAAAGGGCCAGCGAGAGGAGGAGCGGATTACTTGCATCTGCGGCGGCGGACAGGCTGAGGGCTGGGGGCTCGGCTCGGGTCTGTCCTCGGCAGAGCCAAGCGGGGGCAGCGCTGCAGGCAGGAGGGACAGCGGGCCAGCGCCACCCGGTGCGAGGACGACAGAAAGGGAAGAAGAAGCCGTCAGTGTGAGGAACGAAGCACCAACCACAGCCATTTCAGAGCCGAGGGCACCCCGACCCCAGCACTTGGGCAGGACGGAGGTCGTGACCCCGGGTCCCTGTCCTCCTGCGCCTCAGTGACACGTGACCACAGCGCTGTTGGTCAGAGAGGCTGTTGTGCAAAATTGGAAACGGTCATTACTCAAAAATGAACCAGTGAAGGAGGAAAAGGGCGGAAGAAACCCAAGCCGCGGCTGGCAGGCAAATGCTTTCCAACAGGACGCGGGAGCGCTGGACCCCGTCACCTCTCTCCTCCGTGCCGGGCGGGACCCGTGAGCAAACGCCAGGCCCAGCAGCCCCAACAGGGGCCACTCTTAGGACTGGTCAGCCCCCAGCTCTTTCCGCTAAGTTACTCATGAGGTGACGTTCCCCGGTGGCGTCAGGGTCACGGTAACACTCCCACTCGGACAGGCGCCACCTGGGCCTCCCTGAGACCTGGCGTGCGCTCCAGCGACAGGTCACCCTGCATGTGGCCCCTGCCCTGCCCTCAAGCTCTGTCACCACTGCCTGCAGCTGACACTCTTCACTGAAGGTACAACCTCCTGCCGGACCTGGTAAGCAGTTTAGCATCGGCTCATTTTTCACCAAAGAAAAAGGGGCTGACGGAGCCCATGTCACCGGCACTGCAGCAACCGGATGCACGCACGGGTGCCCAGGAGCCGGGAGACCCAGTCTCTAAATGACCACCCCCTGGACTGACGCCCTGCCCGGCAGCGCGGGTGCTGCCGACAAAGTGGAACATGCGGGGACCCCGCGCTGCTGCTGTCCCCGACCAGCTGTCCCCGAGGAGGCCCCGAGGGCTACCCACGGTCGGAGAACAGTTCGCGTGTTAAACTAAGCTGCTCTTCTCCTAGCTGGGGCCGCTGAGGTCCCCCCTCCATCCAGCACCCAGAAGGCACAATGAGGGAAGGGGGGTTACTTACGGGCTGCCTGCGGCCGCACCAGGCCACCCGCTGCAGCAAGGCCGAGGCTGGCGGCGTGCGGGGCCGGGGGGACCTGCTCCGGGCCGGCGGGGCCTTGTTCGGAACCCTGTGTGGAAAGGCAGACGTGACTAGTGCAGGGAAGCAACCTGCGGGTGGAAGGGAGGAGGGGCCCCCCGCACTGCGCGGCGGGGACTTGCCAGGCAGGCAGGATGTGCAGGAGCCACGAGTGGCATGGTGGCAGCGGAGACAGGCCCGCTTTGCGGAACTGATTCTCCACCGGTTCCCTGCGCCATGAGTAACTCCCACAGCTGCTCTGGAGACGCGTCACCCAGCACAGACCTGCTCCCCCGGCTGCTGCGGCGGGAACGGGGGCAGCTGCTGCTGCTGCTGCTGCAGAGGGTTGAAGATCAGGGAGCCACCAGGAAGCTGTGCAGGATTCAAACGAGAAAGAAACAATTACTTAAATTTCTTCGTTTCACACGATTTAAAGTTCACATTCCAGAAAGATTTCTCTAGGGACTGAGGAAACAGGTAAACGTAACGAGGTGGCTGCCCTTGAAAACGCTCCATTAAAACACAACTCCTGAGCCCGTGCCGAGGGCTCCGAAGCACATGAATGCTCTCGAGTCAGTGCCGGTCCAAGCACACGGCTGTCGGGGGTCCTGAGCCTCTACCCCAAGCAGCATCAAGTGCGTTGGAAAGTACAAGCAAGACGCGAATGAAAATCAGATACACGTTCTCCAAGTTCATCTACAACCCGCTCCAGCTTTGCCCAAACCCAGAGCTCCACCAGGCTGCCCCCGCCACCCGGGGGCACCCCACGCGGAGAACGCACGCTGGCGTCCGTCCCTCTTTAACGCGGGGACAGCTGGCTCCGTCATTCAGGTTCTGGATTAAGGCTAATGTTCAAGAAAAAGGTTTTAAAGAGGCATTCAGGAAAATCCATGTTAAAAATGAAAACCAGGTATTTCAAATGGTTCTGTTTCACAGTGTGAAGTTCTTGAGAAGATGTTCAAACACACACCAGGATCACAACGCCCAGGTTTAGTTTTAAAAAAGGTGTGTCTTTGGGTCAGAACTTGGACATAGCACAGGCCAAGGGTTCCTTCCTCAATCAGGTAACAAATACGGCAAAATATAATTAACGTATCAGGGGGCTTTGTCCTTACTCCTTGGTATCAGCCCCACGAAGGAATTCCCTTCCCCTTAGCACTGGCTCCATCCCTCAGGTGCCCGCGGCCCCGCGCAGGACGGCCAACGGGACCCACGGGCTTCCGGGCAGAGCCTTCTGCCATTACACTGTCGTGCATTGGAAAGAAGTTTTAAGTCTTGGCTCTACACACGTTTGCTGATTTTTTCTGAATCCCACTTGGGCTGCTGCGTCTCTCGGTGATGCACAGCGCTGCATTTGGGGTCCCCAGGCCTTCCCCTGCTTCCTGTCTCCCTTTCCCCCGAGTCCCTGCAGGTGACCCGCCCCACCACCTCCCAGCCCGGGCAAACGCTGGAGCTGCCTTCAAGGGCCTGGCAGGCCCCGACCTTGAGCCCCCCCCCCCCGCCCCCCGCACTGCACCAGTTCTCCCCCTCCCAGCTCCCAGGATGCTGCTGTGTTGCCCCTGGCAACAGCAGCAGGACAGGCCTCATCAGTGGACAGGAACTGTTTCTAGGCAACATCTACCCAGTGAGCGGCAGGTGCCTGGGCAACACGTGCAGCTGCGTCCAACCCGCCAGGCGGCGCCCTGCCCGCACCCGCTCTGCCTCTGGCCACCAGGGGCAGCAGCGACGACCCCCCAGCTGCCGCAGGGGCTGAGCCACCCGGAATTTCAGTGCCCCACACGCACGTGCGCATTGCGGGAAAAACACTAAGTGTAAAAAGAGGAACCCGGAGCAGCGTTTTGGGCTTACCTGGAGGAGATTCAAGGGCCTGAGGCTTGAAGTATTTTTTAAACCAAAGGGAACACCTGTTAAATACAATTCACGGTTATAACATGGAATTACAGCTTGATTTACAAGAAAACGTCTACACGTTAGCATACAAAACACAGCATCTTCAGCACGTTCTGCACAGCCCTGCTTCCTTCTGTACACGCACACGATCAAGACACTTCCCGCTGGGCTGCAGGCGCCGCTGGGCCAGGAGACCCGAGTGTCGGCCGGGCCTCAGGCACATCAGCCTGCACACCAGCCTGCACGCCAGCGCACACTAGTTAAGGGGGCATCTAGGTCCCTAAGCAGGTTGCTGTATTTAAAAAGGGAAGCACTGGGGACACAGAATGGCCTTGAATAAGACACTTGAAAAGTGTCACCAGAGGGAATTAGGGCCCCCCAGGGCCCCCGGGGCTGGAGCTGGCCTGCCCGAGAAAGGGCCACACCTGCGCAGGTGCTCACAGCTTGGGGACACCTCTGCCTGGCGCCCCCTCTTCCGACCCACCCAGTGCACTGGCCTTGCGCAGAGGGGCTGCTGCTGGGGGCGAAGACGCCTTCCACAGGGGCCTGGGGGCCACGGGCACCTCTAGGTGCCTGGGACGCTCACCGCTCTGCCCTCAGATGGTCAAGTTTAAAGAAAAGGACACCAGCCCTCTGGGGAAAACGCCACCTCGAACCATGAACGCGTCCTGCAAGAGCTGCATCTTACTGGCCACGTGCCCTACGGGGAGCCTGACTGGTTAGTTCTCCGTCCCTAAGTCCTTCCCCACAGGTACAGGGACCTCATGTTTTAGGCTCCTTTTTTGAATGGAGAAAAAAGGGTTAACTAATTACTGTTACTAACGCGTTGATTTTTAGAGGAAACGGGAGAAAAGACAGAAACACCCATCTGTGCTCGACCACGCATCACGCGTCCTTGTCGGGTCCCGCAGGAGCGCGGCCGGGGATCCAGCTCACCACCCACGGAGCCACGCGACCAGGGCAATCACTCCTTTTCTTCGTAAACCAATCGAAATTACAGCCACTTTTTTTGGTCAGACAGGCAAAAATGAGTATCTTTGGTGAAGCCGCAGGACTTCTGTCCCGGGACGAAAAGGCTGAAAGCTGCTGCCTCAAGGCGTCAGGTTTCCGACGGGACTGTTTCCCGCCTTCCCTGCGGCGCCGGCTGTGCGGGCGCGAGGGGCACCGTCCCTGCGGCGGCTGCTCCCAGCACGTGTCCCCGGGCCCTCAGGCGTCACTCTGGCTGGGCGGCGTGTAAGGGAGCATCGCCGCCCCCTTCTACCGGCAAGTGAGGCGCAGAGACAACCTCCAGGCTGCGTGGCCGACCCGGCACAGGGGCAGCCACGCCCGGGGGACTGGGCTCGAGACCCCCACCCTCCGTCCCCGCCCCGCGGTGCAGGGCTTCCTTCCCACCAGCCTCCCACCAGCCCTGCGGAACCAGGCCGCCCACCCTGCATGGCGGCGGGGACCCCCGGCGCCGGGTGCTGACCTGCGGGCGCGGCGGGCACGGCCCCGGGCAGTGTGCCGGGCAGCAGGCCGCTCAGGCTGACTCCGGCGGGGGCCGCGGCGCCCAGCACAGGGCCCGGGCCGCTCCTCAGCGCGGGGACTCCACTGCAGGACGAGACACAGCGTTAGAGGCTCAGGAAGCCACCAGCTGGGCACCCACCCTCCCTGCTGCTCGGCCTCCAGCCCAGGGGAACGGCGACCCCGGGCGTGGTCCTGGGGCTGTGCAGGAGGAGCCCCCCTCTCCCCCGAGAGGCCCAGGGCTCGGGGACACTCACCAGGCCGAGCCCACCACGTTGACCAGGTGCAGCGCGGCAGGGGGCGCCGCGGCGGGGGGCGCGGGGGTCCCTGGGTGGCGGGCGTCACCATGGTGGAAAGAGGAAGGTCGTTACAGGCCGGGCCTGGCTCGTGGGCCTCGGCGGCCAAGCACACTGCGCTAACGGGGTCTGGGGGCCTGAACCTCGGGGAGGGTCCCTGCAGGGGCACTGGGAGCTGCGCTGGGGGCCTGGGAGGCGGGGCGATGAAGGGGCTGGAGGAGGAGGAGGAGGTGGCTTAGGAGTTCCAGGTCCTGCCCGCTGAGGAAAATAAACGTTGCTGGTTTGTTACAAGAGGCCAGTCCTCTGCGAGGCAGGTTGGTGGACGCTTCCTCAGCACCGAGTTTGCTCCAGGGTTTAGAAAGCAGCTGCCTGGCGCTCGCTGCACAGGTGGCCGCGGTGGGCGACACCCAAGACCGTCAAGGGAGCGGTCGGTCGCCTGGCGCTGCCCGCGGGCGCCCGACAGCGAGAACACACGAAACCCACGGAAGCAGCCTGGCCCACATGCTACCTCTGGCCTAGGAAGTTTACAGGGAATTCAAACGAACTGTTGCTACTTATGGTTTCACTACTTTAGGGCTTCCCTTAAAAACACAGCTTACTTTCTGTAACTGAGATCAACTCTGAACGTACTTCACAAGTTACGTGAGGTTAACAATCCTGCTTGGTGCCTAACTATGCTGCTGAACTCCTCACACATAAAGCTCATCCTGACAAACAAGTTTACGAAACACAGCAATAAAGCAAATCTTTGAGAGAATCCTGCATCTTGATCAGTAACTGTGTACTTCTGTTTAAATGTAGAATGTACAGAAAAGCTGCTGTGAATGAAGTATGCACAGTTTATCAACGTTAAAAAAAAAAACAACCAAAAACCAAAACCAAAAGACAAAAACCAAAAGAGTAAAACCAAAAGCTCTTGAGGTGTTTTCTTTTTTAGCTTTCATGTCCTGCAGAAAGAAAGGAAAGAAAGGTGAATGTCCAGAGGCTGTCACTCAACCCTCACTCCACGCAACAACCATGTGCAGATAACACGACTCCTACCCACAACACGAGAGGTGTGAATAAGACTTCCAGCAAGTTGATGTTTTTCTTTGTGCAAAACAAGAAGGCAGAAAAATGACACCTTTTGAGCTATCGGGACGCAGATGCCGGCGACTAGCACGAACCCCCTGCCGCCGCACAGCGCGCTGGTGCTCTCAGGGCACTGGCGGCGTCTACAAAAAAGGCTAAAAACGGGCACGCCTGGTGGCCAACGGGCACTGAAATATCTCAGGTATGTAGGAATTTGAAGAAATTCTCCCAAATTCACACGGGGAGAATTCTTGCGTAACTCGCTCTCTCAACGCTAGGAAAGGAGGACCGAGGAAAATTACACTCGGCTGCCTCCAGAACAGGGCTCTACGGCCGTCACTGCGCTCAGCGGCCGAGGAGCTGCTAGCGGTCCTAGCAGGAGGGCTGCTCAAACACTGGCTTTCAGGTGACGCCTCCCCAGGCCGGGACCAGCTGGCTTCTCGGCACACAGGCTGGAGTTTCACTCCGGCTGCAGTTACGCGGAGTGGGAGTGCGGCAAGCGAGGGGCCTCACTGCCATGTCTACCTAGCGATGGCTTTAAAGGCGGTCTAGTCTGTAACAAAGTATCCACCAAGTGTCCAGTGAACACGGAAGAACAGGCACAGTTACATCGAACACACAGTACACACAGTCGACAAGGGATCGGCCTAAAGCTTCTCAGGTCGTACCGTGTCGGGCACACAGTGCACGCACCTCCCTACTTGGCTGCGAGAAAGCTGCCCCGACCCAGCACCGCTAAGGGGTCTGAAGAGCTGGGGCGGGGGTCTAAGTCGGGACTCACTCTGGGAAGAGCTGGCGGGCGACAGGGCAGCTGGGGACAGCACGCCCCCCGGGCTGGGGTCCGCAGAGCACTTGCGCGAGAGGCTGGCCGGCTTCGAAGTGGGAGGAGGAGTCGGGGACTTGAGGAAGCTGCTGGCCTGCTGCGGCGTGAAGTAGTTCCCTGGAAGGGCAGCCCCTTGTCTCAAAGTGGACAGTCAGGTTTGCAACCCCGGGGCGCGTCCCAGGAGGGGGCAGTACCTGCGGCGCTGCTGCCGGAGCCCGAGGGCAGGCTGGCGGGAGGCGGCCGGGGCCTGGCGGCCTTGCCCAGCATGGTGGGCTGCAGGGACGGGGCCTCGGGCTGCAGGGACAGGGACAGACGGCTCACGCACTCCGCCGGGTCCTCCCAGTGCTTCCGGACGGAGTGTGCCGGGCGGAACGGAGGACGGCCATCCCAGCGGGGGGACCCCTCAGACTCAGCGCCACGGGCAGCGGGGGGCCCTCCCTCCAGGGGAGCGAGCGCGAAGGCGGAGACAGAGCTTCGTCCTGACACCTTCACCAGCGCGGGAAGGACCGTGGACCCCCGGCCAGACTCAGGCAGAGCTGCCCTTCCACTGCGTTCTGCCTTCGTGTGCACTGAGCCCTTCCATTCTAACGGTAGGTAAGGAATCCAGTTGGAAGCATCCCCCGAAAACAGTCCTTAACGTTTCTCAGATTCCATGAGAAACCATCAGCCTCAAAAGCTGACAGTACAGCGCGGCCGGGCGGCTCACGGATGGGGGTTCCATTCCCGGGGCGAAGGGGGCACGGGAGGCAGCCAAATGGCCAGTGGCTGAGCCACCCAAGGGTCACTGGTTCGATTCCCAGTCAGGGCACAGCCTGGGCTGCGAGCTGCGCCCTCAGCTGGGTGTGTGTGGGAGGCCACTCATTGCTGTTTCCCTCCCTCCCTCTGAAAATAAACATTTTTACAGAAACACAGAAAGGGTTCGGCCGAAGAAGCAAGCAAACCCACTTCCACCTCCCTGCGGGGGGAGGGCTGGCCCGGGCCGGCGGTGCAGCTGGAGCTGTGCGACACCTTGACGGGGCACTTGGCTTCGCTCTGCACCAGCTCCTGGTACTGGCTGACGACCCTACAGGGTTGGACAGCAGGTAAGCGCCGGGTAACCCTTGTGAGCGTTCGTCATACAGAAAACAAAGCTATCGATTAAGAAGTTCCATCAAAAGTGACACAAAAATTTAAATTTGACCATTTACCATTTTGTTGAAAAGTGCCCTCTTCTAATTCTAGGACAAGCCAATGCATTTCAATGACCGACCTTAAGATACACTTTCAGTATCTTAAGTACTTTCAAATAGAGAAAGGACTGAATCGATAAACACCCAAAGTAATTACCACTGCCTTTCACTTCCTGTTCTTATTCAAGTGCCACCCAGAAACTGCCTTCCTTCCCGGCCACTTAAAACACGACTGTGCTGTAAACATTATTCTCTCAACTGCTGCTCTTACATCTCTGTGTACAGCTCCCAGGACTACTTCTGCCGCCACTAAGAGCAAACCTGCTCCCCTGAAAGTTTTCCACATCCACCCTCATCAAAAATCAAGATGCTATGTGGTAAGATACCTCTCAGCGTCAGTCTTCGATCCAATAACGAACCTACAATGTTTAAAAAGGAAAGAAAAGTATTAGAGAAGGGTTCTCTCAGGGAGCCCTGGGATTACTTTTGAAAGCTTCCATATCTTATGGACAATCTTTTAGGTTACAATCTACCAACATATAAAAAATTCATTCATTCATGCTTGTGAAGCAATGGCAAAGTTCTACATGCAATAAAATGATTCTGTGAATAATTTGCCTGACTTAATTTAACGGAGATTTTTCACCACAAAACTCAAGCACCAACACAGTATCTGGCTGAGAGTCACCAGTGCCCCGCCCGCGCCCACCCGTGGAGGGTCCGCCCAGGGCACCGCCTGGCCGCCTCTCCGTCACCTCTGCCTCTGCGGGTCACCACTGCAGGTGGCTTCCCGCCCACTCAGAGAGAGCGTCTCCACAAGGTCTTTCTAGAGCTTGACATTTACACCCTTTCTTAACAGACTAAAAGAGAGTTTATTTTTTAATTACCAATTAGAATGATCATCTGTGGAGGAGCTGAAACAAAGATGCATAAAAAAGAAGGCTGGTTAATGCAGCTCAAACTTGGGTGCCAGTTATTAAACCAATGAGCCCATGGCAGCGAGAATGCACCACGGGGCACTTTTGCACGGGTTCTGGGGTGCAAGCGCTGGAAACCCCACTCTATCTTGTGAAATCCCATCAGCTGGCTCTTTTACCTTGACTCTTAAAACTAAGAGCATGTTACTGCGTTCAGAAAGAGAGAATACATTTAAACAGACCAATTTGTATCTTTAAGGGCAAGATTAAAGAAAAATACAGGTAATCAAAGCATCTGGCCTTTCTGCTGAGTCCACACCACCCAACACGTGTGGAAACCGGCCGAGCCCTCCCTGCCCAGCACCCCCTCCCCACCCCCTCCTGCTGCTGCCGGCACGGCCCCAGGTGCCGGGGTTCTGCGCTCTCCGCCCGGCTTCCTCCAGCTGGGCTGCTCCTCCGCTTCCCCGAACCCGTCAACTGGTGCCTTGTACTGAACACCGTCCTTCCTGCAGGTAGGGAAGCCCAGCTGCCTGTGTTTCTGGAGCCAGTCACCCCGTCCACCCAGCCTGCGTCCCCCACCGGCATCTCCCTGGGCCAGCAACGCAGGGAGCCCAGCCCAGCCTCCAAAGCAAGAACACAAGTAACCACACCACAGGCCAAACTAATCCCTGGACAACATGCTACCGAGAGTTTCAGTCCCCTCACGCCACCGTGGTGTCAAGCGGAAGCCTGTAAGGAACCCCCGGGACTGCACGGGGACGGGTGACCTGCGGCGCCTGGGTGGATGCTGCCGGTCTGCAGCATGAGGGGGAACTCACTGGGGTGGAGACTCCTGGCCCTCGGCCTCCTCCTCCTCTTTGCACGGCTGGATCTTGCCGTAGTAAAGTGGGTCCCCAAGCGACTGCATGATGGTCAGCTTTGTTTTCTGAGCACCGGCCTCAGATTCAAACACGTAGTCGTCTTTCACACCCTGGGAAAGACACAGCACCCAGCGTGGCGGGGCTCCCTGGCAGACCAGGCCCCTGGGCGATGGGAAAAGACACGCTGTGCTCTGACCCTCACTCCCCAGCGGCTGCGATGCCGTGAAGACACGTGGACAGTGCCTTTCAGCAAACCCTGTGCCTCGGTGGGACCCTCTAGTGCAGCCTTCACGGTGGGAAGCCCGGCATCTGACACAGCCCAACGCACCTTGTTCCCGTCAGTCCCACGGCCGCTGCGGCCAGGGAAGCACTCACTGCCCTCCCCGCCGTGGACCCCAGAGATGCCGCCCCTCCCCTGCCCCCTGCGTTCTCCCCGTGGGACTCCCCCTGGCCGCCCTGCTGCCTGCTCCCTGGATCAAAACCCACCAGGCAAAGGCAGCCTCCCAACCCTGAGACTTTGTGTCTGGATCCGGTCCCAGCTCTGGCTCAGACACCCTTTGAAACCTTTCTTTAGATTTCAACGCCTTTGCTCGACTCCAGACAAAGACCTCGGTGTCCGCTGGGTGCGCAGTTCCTGGAGCCGGAGGGACACCCGCCACCGGGGAGGGCCGGCCCACGGCCCCCGCAAAAGTGTGACAGCGCCGGCCAGTCTCCACTGTCGCCCGTCTTTCTGCTGCTGCACGTACACAGCACCTCACCCGTCACTCCTCGGTCCGCCTTACTTAGTGAACTACGCCTCCTCCTCTCCTTACCAAACCACTGCTGCAAGTAGGGAAATGCCCACAGAACGTTGCTCTCAAGGGACATACTTAAAATAACTTGCTAGTTCTTAACCTGAAGCCCAACAAATCGGAACTGCCAACGAGCCGCCAAAGCGAAAGTAAACATGTCATTACGCGTTAAGATTGTTTTTTCAAGACCCTGGCTGGTGGCACAATGGTTAAGGCACTGGCCTGCGAACTCCAAGGTCGCTGGTTTGATCCCCAGCCAGGGCACATGACCAGGCTGCAAGCCAGGTCTCCAGCCAGGTCCCCAGCTGGAGGCAGGTGAAAGGCAACCTCACATCGATTCTCTCCCTCTCTCCCTTTCTGTCTCTAAAAATAAAAAAATCTTAAAAAAAAAAAAAGTTTTCTCATTGGAAGCCACACTTTATGGAAAACAAAACTAAATAGCTGTTTCTTCTTTTAATTCAGTAACTCACTCCCAGAAGGGCCTTCAACAAAAAACCGATTGCGACTACGGGCCCTGAGCTTCCTGCTCCCTCGGCTGGGCCACGCCTAGAGCGAACACCCCAGGGCGCCCGGCAAGGGCCACTCACGTGGGCCGGCCAGACGCTGGGCTGGGCCTCGTCGGGTTTGATGGACAACTCCACTCGGGCGTATTTCTCCACCTAGGCCGCCAGTCAAGACAGCAGACACGATGGGGTCAGTGTTGTGACCAAAGACAAGCACCCGAGCAACTTAGCACCCTGTTCACCAGCTGCCAGCGGGTCAGGAGTTTAAAACTCTCCGGACAGATTCACCTCGTGAACAACGTTAGGATCCACGTGCCACTCCTGGCCGGGATTCCCTCCTGTCCTATAAGCATTGGCACATGTGTCCTTCTGGACACGCAGGTTGTCAGGGAGGTGACAGGACTGGGGTTTTAATGAAACAGGGACAAAACTGGGGAGACTAGAGCAGCTCAATTAAGTGACAAAACCCAGTCTTGAGTCAGACGTGGGCCAGACACTTCTTTCCCGCCAGCCTGGGAACCGGCCGCACTCATCTGCCTGGTCACCATGATCGCAGAGCAGCTCAGGCTCCCGAGAACCTGGAGCCACTTCAAGTCCACGTCCCCACCCTGGACACCAGGCTCTGTGAGCAGGGGTCCCGTGGGGCTTGGAATTGTGTTGCAGTGCGTTCCTGAACATTCTCCCGGCCAAGGGGACTGAGCAGTGGTGTCAGGGCTCAGCCGCTCGGAGTGTGGGCTGCGGGGCCAGGCACAAGCCGCGGGACCCGCACGTGCGGCAGGCGTGGGCGGCCTCTGGGGTGACAGCACCTCTGCCTCTTAGGCTGCCCTCCTGCAGGCACAGGGGGCCACTGGAGACGGGGCGGCTGGCTCTCCAGGGCTGTACACGCACTTCACTTCCGGGGGTCATGGCTTGGGGTTTTTCACTTTTTGATTTGGAAGTCACTGACAATAAGCATGTCGCACGTGCTGGCCTGGAAAGGAGCCAACAGCCCCGACCGCACGGAGCCAAGTGGATGGTACAGGTGCAGCACAGCGAGACAGGGGAACAGGAGAACCAGGGACCACTCATCAGAGCCCCTGCTGGTCCCTGATCACGCAGGTTAAGATGCGGAGACACCACCACCCCAGGGGCCTTCCCCGAGGCGCTGCTCCCGCACTACCCGTTCTCACGTCGGCAGAAAACTGACACAACACGGAGAAGCAGGGGCCTCTCCCCACACCCAGGCCCTCCGGCTGCCGCTCTGCTCTCAACGCCGGGCTGTGCGGCAGCAGGTCTTACACGGCAAGTGCGACAGAACGCAGCTCGCAAAGTGGGGTGATTTAAAACACAACCCTTTTTTTTTTAAGTGAAACTCTCCGGCAAACCTATCAGCTACTGTTACACGGAGGGACGTGGCAGGAAGTAAGTGCAACTCAGGACGGACTCACATCCACTTCGGAAGGTGCGGCCAGGCTGGACGGACTCCGCTTCCACATGTCCACGCACTGCAGGGTGGGAACAGCGTAAGTGCCCGGACAGCTCAAAACCAGCCAAGCTCCCCCGCACGGACGCGGCCTTACGTTTCCCGCTTTGGAAATCTTGAGGTCGTAATGCTGGCCGGCCTTCCTCTCCTTCCTCTTCTGCAGGAAGTCCAGCAGCTGCAGCTGCGGCGGGGGCGGGCCCTGGGCCACCTCCTGCTGCCGGGCCAGGGCCGACCTGGCGCTCCTCCTGAAGCTCCTGCAACACGGGGAGCCGGGAGCTGAGCGGGACCGAGACACACGCGGGGCCGACACGGGCTTAGCGACACGGAGGCGTGACCGCCTCCCAGCGCTTCTCCTGGCGTGTGGCCCTGCCACAGCCCACAGCTGGGCCTCTTCTCAGCGGTAACCCGCACGGAGGGCCCTTCAAACTGGAGGAAGATCCTAAACGGGCAACTCGGACAAGGAGGAGAGACCACTGACGGGCCAACCGTGTCTGCGCCCACATGGACGCCCCCTTGTACTGGGCGCCCGCACGGCGTAGCTGACGCCTCCCCACAAACCACGGCGCTGGAAGGGGCCGTCAGCTGGGAACCCGCTCTGAACCAGCCGGTGATGTTTTCCTCGGTCTCCAAGTGAGTGTGTTACGGTTTCTTTCAAAGCAGCAGCACAAAACTAAGCTGCTTACTGGGTCCGAGGCGGTAACAAAAGGAACCACTCTGCGCTCACACTGTCACTTTGGGTGAGTAGCCTCTCAACTTAGAGGAAGTTTGTCCTCAGAACACAGAGCAGGCGACGTTCAGGCAAGACCACCAGGCCGTTAAGGAACCCGAAAGCTACGGACGCGGCACAGGGCAGCTGAAGGTCCTGCGGCCCCCGCGCCCCCCGCCCCGCGAGCCGGGCTCACCGCTTGAGCGGCAGGGCGCTCATCTTCTGCCGGTTGTACAGCAGCCGGTTGGCGGTGCAGGCGACCGCGACGGACGGGTCCAGGCACAGCGGCTCGGCCGTGGCCAGGATCAGCTGGCTCTCCAGCAAAAGCTTGTCCTCCTGCAACAGGCACGGCACACGCCACACAGAGGTGAGAGTCCAACCGCACCCGCCCCTCGGCCCGGACAGTCCCTGCAGCTCCGCCAGGGGCCCAAGCGCCACCGGCTGTTTCAAGCCCCGACTCAGTGCGTCAGGGTGAGAAACGTGACAGGTGATGAAACCACGAACGCGAATTCCGTCGCCAGCAGCGCACACACAGCCCAGTTGTAAGGACGGCTGCTCCGGAATCCAGCAAGTACTTGCTGCGCACCTACTATGCGCTAAACATTGTTCTAGGAGTTGACCACGCAGCAGTGAACCAAACAGATAAAATGCTCTTCTCCTACCAAGCTTACAGGATCAAGAGCTTGTTTCTGAATGTTCTTTATAAAGGATCAGAGCCCACCCTGGGACAGAGCCCTCCCCGGGAGCTGCTAGCTGGTGTGACTGCACCCCAGGCTTAGGTGACCCTCTGCGGCAGCGCCCTCGCCAGCAGCGCCACGGCTGGGCGGGAGCCGGCGTGTGTGGAGCCGCAGGGGCCCCGCAGCCCTCGGGTGAGATGGGCTCCCTGGTGAAGAGGAAGGAGGGCGAGGCTGCTTTGGAAGCCTAGATGACAGGAAATGGGGGTGCACACAGCACCCCTTTCTTTCCTCCGAGGGGCTGAGGAAACCAAGCCTCACCCTGGGGCCCCTCCCCAACCCCACTTCACCGTGAGGAGCTGGGCCGGACCGTCGCCTGCACCAGGGACAACGGCCGCATCCAGAGGCCCCTCCCCTGGCGGAGCCCAGCAGCACCCTAGTCGAAGGACGAGCACAAAGTGGCGTTTGCTTCATTTAACGACAACTGTAGTTTTACCTTCTCTTCCGTGTCCGGGACCAGAACAAACTACTCACCTGGGTCCACTTGTGGTTGTCACTTGTTATTGAGTGTACGTCGCAGATTAGAGTCTGGAAGAAGTCAGAGGCGGCCGTGTCACTGACCCGGCGTGAGGTGCAGGGTGGGCAGCTCACCTGCATGGTGGGGTGCGGGGTGCAGGGCTCACCTGCATGGTGGGGTGCGGGGTGCAGGGCTCACCTGCATGGTGGGGTGCGGGGCGCAGGGTGTGGGGCTCACCTGCATGGTGGGGTGCGGGGCGCAGGGTGTGGGGCTCACCCGCATGGTGGGGTGCGGGGTGCAGCGGGGGGCTCACCTGCATGGTGGGGTGCGGGGCGCAGGGTGTGGGGCTCACCTGCATGGTGGGGTGCGGGGTGCAGCGGGGGGCTCACCTGCATGGCGGGGCGCAGGGTGTGGGGCTCACCTGCATGGTGGGGTGTGGGGCGCAGGGTGTGGGGCTCACCTGCATGGTGGGGCGCAGCAGGATGTGGCGGCTCTGGCAGCCTGGCGCCTTGGCATCGCTGCTCTGCCGGTAGTCGCGGACCTCGGCGATGACACAGCCGCTGTGGAAGATGTTCACCTGTCCAGGGACAGTGCTGCCATCAGTGTCCTTGCTCTGGCCCAAGGGCCTGTGACGTGCATCCCCGTGGGGTCCCCACAGAGCCCCCACACCCACACAACTCGCAGCGGAAGCAGGTCCTGCTCATCGCGCTGACCGGGAAGCCGGTTAAAGTGCTTTCCTGCCACAGGCCACTGACTCCCGGCCCTACGGCGCTGACCCCGAGCAGGAATTAGTCGTCTGCACTGAACTCTGCAAGGAGGCCAACGGAGCCGTGACCAGGAGGGATGGCTGGGGCGGCTGGGGGACCAGCTCGGGAAGGCACGAAGGCCGCGCCCAAAGTCTCGCAGGGCCAGGGAAGCCAGAGGGAAGCCAGGGAGCAGCCGTTTCTCCCGCAAAGTCTGTGCCGCAGGCCTAGGCAGGTTTCCCGGGGATGCGCTCACTTTCACAGCAGGTTTAGAAAAGAAGGATCAGTGTCCCTAAGAAACTAGTTTGCAGAGGGCTGCTTGTATGTTTCATTTCATGTTCTAAGCCTACTGAGAATGCAAATAAGGATCCTTCACTACCAAACAACGTAGCTGACAAATCTGAGGGCATTTAGAAAAGAACAAAACTGGTACCTGAGATTTTTCTAGGAGATCCACCAAGATAGGGGGTAATTCTTCTGCATCCAAGTATTCAAGCAGTTCCCCTTCTTCGTAAGGCAGTCGAATGGTCTCTGAATCTAAATTTTAAAAAATTTCAAGCTTCTCAAATTAGGAGGCTCGCGGCAAAGCCCAGGTGCATATTTAAGTGACTGTCACACACGGCAGCAAAGCCCAGGCTCCTGCAGTCCTTCAGGGGAGTCCCGCGAGGAGCTGCGTCACGGGTTGCTACAGGGCTCACCCTCAGAGCAGAGATGCCCAGGCATGTGGGCCACCACCAGAAATCACCCCCATGCCAACACCGGCAACTGACAGGTCTGCCCTGGTCTGAGGGCTGACTGCTGAGCAGATCCGAAAACACCCCAACACAGCCCACCTGCTGGCGCAGGGGGTTTGCAGCCGCCCCTCCCCCCAAAGGCTCTTACCTGACCCATTCTTTCCCCTGAGCATCAGAGAGTATCCCTCGTTCCCTGGGTACAGGTTGACCACCAAGCATGACAATGACTCCTGCATCATAAGCTTCTCTAACAAGTTCACACCTCTTCTCAATTTCTGCGTGAACAAGAGGTGGAGGTCAGCAAACCTCCCGGCAGCGCAGTGGTGACAGCAACGTTGTGGCTGAGCACAGGCAGCCGGACACGCCCTGGTGCCGCAACCACACCGCTGCTGAACCAGGGGGTCACAGTGACAGGCCCCGAGTGCACAACGCCCATGGAGACCGGGCTGGGGTCCACTGCTGTCTTTCACGCAAATTCGTTCGCACTACAGAGAAGAGCCAGTGACCTACAGAACCATCAAGCAGGGAAACAGTTTTGTGTCAATAAAAAGTCTAGGGTATTTCCTTTGGGTGCCCTGGTCCAGGTGGACATTTCTTAAATATTTTACGGCCTAAATTAGATTCAAACAAGGTCAACAGCTCAAGTTTGCTGAAATTTTAAAGATTTTTAAAATTATTTTTCAGAGAGAGGGGAAGGGAGGGAGGAAGAGGTGGGGAGAAACATCAACGTATTGTTCTTTCACCTGCCTCCAGCTGGGGCCCTGGCTGGGGACCTGGTTAGGTGCCCTGGCTGGGAATTGAACCAGCAACCTTTGGGTTCAAGTTTGCTGTAATTTTAAACTAAAAATAACTCATTGTTAAGAGCAAATTGGCAATTTAAGCATTTTCTATAAATCTGATGAAACTACTCCTTAGAAACCCATTTAAAAATCCACCAGAAAATACATACGTTAAAATCTATTACTTTAGAAATGCATGACTTAAAATAAAACCAAATTATAGAGGTCGACATCAATTCCTGCCATAAAGTCCTATTTGCAAAAGGTACCTTGTGTTAACAGGCAGGCACCTCGTGCAGAGAAACTACCCGCTCCCACCCGTCACCGAAGATTCCCGGCCCTGCACTTGCAGATGGAACACGTGGCCCCACAAACCCAGCGGCAGGGGCAGCCCCGCCACCCGATGCGGGAGGGGGATGGTCTCCCGGGCCACTGCTACGTCATCGCTGGGTCACCGCGCAGTCCAGCGGCCACGGGAAGGCAGTGACTGGACAGCGAGCCAGAGGGCACAGCTGCCCGCAAGCCCCGGGTGGACCCCTATTCAGGGACCCCCCTACCTAGCGTCGGCCACGGCCGGGCAGGTTCTTGGGGTGTACTGTGCAAACTTCCACTGTGTAAACTTTTTTAATGACTGTGCCGTTTATTATGCGTTAATGATACCTCAGTAAAATGTACACAAAACACACTGAATCAAGATTTACTTAGTTTAACACTTTTCTACCAACGTCAAGATTTCAGAGGTTTGCTACTACTGAAATTTTGCTGTTTTTTTCCTTTTAACGTAAAGGGTAAAAAGATACACGTATTTGAACCCTCACTTGAAGATGCTGATTGATTTTCAGAGGAAGGGGGAGGGCGGGAGGGAGAGCCAGGCGGGTGCTGCCCGCCCTGAGCGGGAACGGAGCCGCGACCTTTCAGTGGGGTGACGCTCCCACCCGCTGAGCCACCAGGCCACTTGAATCTTCCCGTCCAGGTTGGACACAGAAGCCCCCAGAATTCTTGAAGACCCTTATAACCCAGGGTTCCAAAAAATATCAAGAAATAACACTTGTTGATTACCCATACTTTCATGCTGATAGAAATGAATTTATTTAACTTGGTCACGCCCTGGTGTTTGGGACCAACTTCACCACTGGCTACCACACGGGACAGCCCTGCAGGAAGGAGCTTTAACCTTCCAGGCAAAGGCAGCAGGAGGAAATTGGTTCTCTTCTCCTGTCCTGTCTTTGTAAGTCATTTCAGGAGGGAAAAACCAACGAAGAATATACAGGGTGGGGCGAAAGTCGGTTTACAGCTGCTCTTACAGAGAAATTACAATTAGTAAGGAAAACACACGAGTAAACGGTGCTTCCCAGCCTGTCCGCACAGTAGCTTTGCTGCTTCGGATCCCCTGCTGGGATGTGCTTTGGGGGGGGGGGGGAGGCCCCCCCAGCCTGGTCACGTGGCCTCCGCCTGGTGCCACAGCTGGCCCAGATGCACCACTGGCTAGAATCTGACTGGAAAAGAGGCTGATTCACTCACAAAAATCTGAATCGATACCTGCTTAAATTCAGTATAAGTCCTTAGATTTCCTTCCTCCTCTACATTTCAAACGCTGTGACGATATAAGACACACGCTTACCTTCACCTCAGGCTCTTTTTCACATTCTTCAACGTATAAGTCATAGAGCTTTTGAAATATGGATTTCCTGAAATTTAAAACAAAGACAACGTATAAAATGTGAATTAAAAAACCATAGTAAAATAAATGTTACTGAATTTCCCCCATGAGCCACGCCCCCCAATTCCCAAGGCTTGAGGGAGAACGGGACCCGAGCTCTGGACTGAGGAAGCTCTGGGCCCCTGCGGGCAGGGCGGCCGGCGCAGGAGCCGCCAGTGAGTGAAGGGCTCGTACCTGCCACCAGAGACGTACTTCCGTTTTGGAGGCCTCTGCCGGGCACTCTCGATGATGTACTGGAAGGAAACGTTTGTGAATAGCTTGCCTGCGCTCAGCGAATAAACACTAAGTATATTCGAAACAACACATCAGGCTAAGGCTCATGTTTCTGATTTATACTCAACTATTCCTTGCAGGAAAAGCTAAGTTCTAAGTATGTTATAAGTAAGTGAAGTTGAAACTGCACTGAAATTAAGCACAACATTTCATCGCTATGATGTAAGCAAAATCAGAGATTACACTGTGATTTCACAGGTCCCATTTCCTCAGTGTCTTATGGCTGTTTAGAATATGCACAGCATATCCACCTGCAAGAACTCCATATATTTTCCAGCTATTCTTCCCTATAACTGAGCAATCAGAAAATCTGTCAAAATAGGAAAACATAATTTTAGAAATTCTATGTCATTGTTTAAATACTATTTACTCTGCAGCATAATTTAATGTTCATTCCGTAGCATTATTATCTGAGGATTTCAAGTAACGAATGATTAAAACATCACTGATGTTTTTATATGTTTACAGCAAAATTATTTGCATACTTGTCCTAAAATAATGTTATTGTCCTCTTTTGACAATCAGATGAAAATCTTAAAACTGAGTTTTGTCAATTAAAATCTGCACGAGGTCAATATGAAATTCAGCCATGCCTCACCTCTGCACGGTCCAACGCTTGTTCTAAAGTTTGTTGCTGTAAAAAGCAAATAAGTGTATTTGGTAATATTAGTTACTTTCTCACACACAAAAATATATGTATACATAACATTTGTAATTAAGTGTTTACGTGTACTGAGTTTCTAAAATAAGTCCAACATATTTTCCTTATTTCTATCCTCACCCCCCGTATATTCAACATATTGTCGATATACGTTGTAGAGAAAAAATACAGCCACGTGAGGCATCCAACTATGACAACAAATAGATAAATGCTAAAATGGTTTTCTGTCGTCAGTGTTTGAAGCTGATAACATAGCATCAACGGCTGGGTATGTTAACTGCTCTCCTTTTATAACCATGAGTTTCTTCAATAATATAAGAGCACCATTCAGCATAAACAATTGGACATCAAGTATGCAATTCAAGCATAACAAAGGCTGAACTCTCCTAACCTGCTGGGAATCCTGACAATTGAGAGCACTGTCATGTGGGTGCCTAACAGCAACTTAGAAGGCACTAACACATTCGTGCAGAGAATCTTTAACATGCACTTAGGTCAGTGCCTAGCGGAAATACGGTAAAAGGCTAATTATGCTTCAAAGACTTAACGATACAACTACAAGCATTACGAAGAAACAAGTGGCACTGGGTAGAGTGACAAGCTGTCACCGACTGCAGCCTCATCATGGATCCAGTACATTAAACTGCAGGAGAGAACGTATTTTAGAGCTGATGAAATACAGAATTGCTCCTGCATGTGAGATTTAGGGTCTACCAGTAGATTCCCGCCTTTCACCCACTGCTTGAAGACCCTTACGTATTAAGAAGTACTGGGTTTCAAACAAAATCAAGCAACTATACCAACAATTCCTCCTTCTAGCTTTGCAGTTTGGGTATCGCAGGGATACTGTGTTTTCATTCACCACAGGCATTTTTAGTAATTCCACTGAGAGGCATGGGAACTCTGATTTTTTTGTTCATAAGAATGTAAATGTTTCTGTCTTATTTTGTAGTCCCAGCAATTCAATCCACCAAGTTGCACAGAGTAAAAGCTCCCAGAACCGGCCAGAACCCCCCGAGGGCCAAGGGGAGCCTCCACTGCGCAGACCAGTACATCCGGCGGAAGAACTCACCCCAGGACATGCGGAGTGGCCCCCACCTTTCCGGTCAGACCACAATAGAAACCACCCATCTTCTCCACCTTCTAAAATGCAGCAAGTGAAAAGTCCGACATGTGTCATTTCAGAAGACTCAGTTAAAATAAATTTATACCAACGTATTAAAAAATCTTCTAAGGAGCAGATTACCCATGGAATGAGGCAAGATGCTATTCTTGAGTATAAAGCATTTTCCAGTTCAAAATGTGGCTCTGGGTATACACACCTGACAAATACCTAAGGCTTTTAAATTATTCTGGCCATTGAATCTTAAAGTTTATATAAAAAAAATTAAACAAATATGTACTCTAGGACAATTTTAAATAGTAAACCTTGTCAAGTAAACACTTTACTTCCTAAATCAAAGCCTCCCCAGGTCCAGGGAGACAAATCTGCACATGCTCATCCAGTGTCCTTTCGGCAGGACCTGCTCCCATCACCGGCCGAGGGTGGTGCAGGGACAAGGAAGACACTGTCACCCGAGGTCTACTCAGCCGGAGGCTGGCGTCCTCTTCTTCAACAGTCAAGTGCTGCCGCTGCTTGAAACTTAAAAGTGTTTTTCCTTTTAAAAATATTTTAATGGCAAACGTTAACCACGCGGCCTGAGCATGGGCAGCGTCAGTGAACAGCAGGGGCCGTTAGAAGGCTGACATGGACTTTCCCAAAAGTCTGTGCAGTAAATATGCTACCTTTGTTTAAAACATATTTTATGCCTGTTAATAACTTTAGTATTGAGAACCCCCCGAACTACTTCTATTAATAACCACCCCCTTGCCAATGATGCTGACTACGGTAAGTAGAAGTATGCATTCTCCAGCATTTCAGAGGTCAAGGTGGATTATCCGTGTAACTTGGGTAATTTTGACGGTGAATCAGGAGATGAGCCCCGCATCTGCGAGACTTTGCAAGGGGCTAAGAAACTCCCCAGGTTGGGAGGGGCCAGCAGGACGCCGCCTGCCGCTCACCGCTCACTCACCATGGCGCCGGGTAGGTCCCGGTCCGGGTCCGGGTCCGGGAGAGCCTAGCGGCGCTGGGGAAACAGGAGGTCAGGCCTCAAGTCACAGAAACGCCGCCAACTGCGAAAACAGAATCACCCGTGTTAACACACAGACCAAGAGACACGAAGGGGCTTAGTCACCGGCACCAACAACTTTTTTCTAACATGTTTTATTTTTAATAAAGATTTTATTATTTTTAGAGAGCGCGGAGGGAGGGAGAAACAGCGAGACATCCACGTGCAGCTGCCTCTCGCGCGCCCCCAACTGGGCACCCGGCCACAACCCGGGCCTGTGCCCTGCCTGGGAATCGAACCCGTGACCCTCGGGTTCCGGCTGGAGCTCAGTCCGCTCAGTCCGCCGAAGGCTCAGGTCCCATCATCGGCCCACTCGCCGTGGAGCAGAGTGCAGGTGCTCCGCCCCAGAAACTCAGTTTCTCCAACACCGACCGAGGGACACAGGACAAACGGTTCCACGGCCGCAGCCCTCAGGGTCCCCAGCCGCCCGCAGCATGGTGCAAACCGTGCGCTTCTCCTCTGCACTCGGGGAGGGGGCCCCCCAGCAGCACCCCAGGCCTGGCCCCGCTGGACCCCCACCAGCGGCCCGTCTCCCGATGGCCTGCGGCTCCGGCTCACGTGGGCTGAGGCCCCAGGGCCCTCACGGCGGCGTCGGGTTGGACACGGAGTCCGCTCAGCCCCCGCCCCCGTCTGGAGCCCCGTTTTCACGGAACCCCTTGAAGCCGGTGCCCGTGCAGCCGAGCTCAACGCGCACCTTCAAGGGGCAGAAAACGGGATTTTCCGTGCAAAACTGTTTTTGGCGAACCCACAGCTGAGGCTCCGCCCGTTTAGGCCCATTATTAAGGGGGTAGGGCGCGGGGAAGAAGACCCAGCCCAGATATAATCTGCCCCCGAGACAGGAATCCCAGGAACGCGGGGAACCTGGAACCTGTCCGGCCGCAGGGCGGGTCCAGCGCCCGCAGGCAGATTGGCCGCTTCTCCCCCACCCGGCCGCTCGAGGCCCGTGGGCCGGGATCCGAGTCAATCACGTCTCGGGTCCCTGAACTGGGGGCAACGGGGGTCCCGAATCCACCGCTCGGTACCCCGAGTCCTGCGGCGACGCCCGCGCCAAGGCTGCGCTGAACCCTGGTCGCCATGGCGACGACCAGCCATCCGGGCCCAGGGCGACAGCGACGCCGGCGTCGTTTCAGTTTCTCCACCCGACCCAGGTGGCTTCCAACGGCTCGAGCCTCTGGGACACTCGGGTTAGACCCGCAAAACGCCGCTCCGGACAGCGACGCGGGCGCCCCGACTCACGCGTCGCACGGACCCCGAGACACCCGCCGCCGCCACACGCCCGCGAAACGCGCGCGTTTCCAGATACCTGCGCCCGGGCCGGCCCCGCAGAACAATAGGCGCCCGGCCGCCGCAGACCCGCCCGCCCGCGCGGAGGGGCCCGGCTGAACCCGGCCGGGCTCTCGGGGACGCGGTCCCCGCCCCCCGCCCCGGGGCCCCCGAAAGCGCTTAGGGCCCCTCGGGACGCCGCCCCTCCCCGCTGACACCCCCGCGGCCGCCCACCTGTGCCAACGCCGCCGCGGCAGCCGCTGGACCGGGCGGGAGACCGCGCCGCTGAACCGCAACCGCGACCGCGACGCAAGACCAGCCGCCGCCCGCTCCGCAACCCTCCGCTCACGTGACACAGGCGCGCCAATGCCCGTGCGAGTGCCCGCACTTCCGGCGTGGCGCTGGGCGGGGCGACCGCGGGCGGAAGTGGTGGGGCGGGGTCAGAGGGGGCGTGGTCGGGGCGCGCTCGGGCGGGGCTGCTCCGCGAGTCCCGGGACCTGCGCGCACGCGGTGCGGGGCGCGAGCCTGCGTGACTCGTGCGCGCGCATCGGGGCCCTGGGGGTCGGGCAGGACGGACGGAAACGGAGGGAAACTCCGACGCCCACCGCGCGCTCCCGTGCGGTGTCCGCTCTGCACCGACGCGGCTGCGGTCGAGCGGAATGGGGCACCTTCGGGGCTTGGCGGGGCGACCACCCGCAGCGTCGCAGGCCCCAGCGGGAGCTGCGGGCGCCCCGCGTGCCGGCAGCTCCCGCTGCAACCGAAGCGGGTTCCCCGCGGGCAGCGCCGCCCGCCCCGCGCAGGGCGGAGGCCGGGACCCTCGCGGCACCGGTTCCCCGCCACCTGCCGGCAGCAGCTGGGAGCGCGCGGGAGGGGAAACTGAGTCACGACGAAGCTCTTCCACCCGCGGCTGAGCTGGGACGAGTCTGCGGGCGGCGCAGCATCGCCGGCGGGAACAGCCCCGGGTGGGGGGCCCCGGCTGAGAAAGGGGCGCCCGTGCCAACCTGACCGAGACCGGGTCCTGCACGGGGCGCGCAGGGCGTGCAGAGCGGGAGCCGCACCGGCTGAGCCTTCCTCGCGGGGGTTGGAAGGGGGAGGACGAGGGTGGCTCCGCAAGCTGAGCGCGGCGCACCCCGAACCCCGGTAGTCGGCACCCGCAGGTGCGCCCCGCGCCCGCTGGCAGCGTCGCTCGGCGGACGGAGCGAAGGGCTCAGAGACGCGTAACCGCAGGGCCCGGCTGGCGGAACTGGCCGCGGCCGCTGGGCACCGCGTCCTCGGAACCTGTGGCCCCCAGTCCCGCAGGCCCCGAGCCACCGCCCCGCCTGCGTCACCGTCGGGCACCGGGTCCCTATCAATACAGCGACAAGTTCCCTGTCAATAGCGGCCACGGAGGCGGAGCCGCCATCGCCCCTTCCCCTTCGTCCTTTCGCAGAAACACGGGCCCTCAGTCAGCTGGCAGCCACCCCTAATCAGCGGACGTGCGGCGGGCAAACACCTACCCTGGGCTCCCGAGCGGCCCGCAGTGACGCCCCCCCGCCCCCAGGGGCCGCTCCGCGCCCTTCACGGTCCCCTCCCTGCCGTGGGGGCTGTTGTCGCTGGGACTCAGCCCACCTGCCTAACACCCCTCAATAAAGTCCCCGCGACTCCGCCCTTCTTCCAGGCACACACGTGAGCTAACAACTGGTTTTGTCTGTAGGTGGGGCCTCTGGACGGGGTGGGCGCCTGCTTGCAGCGTGGTGCTCCTGCGCGTTTCTAAATAAACGTGCGGCCTCATTTCCGCGGACCATGTTCGTCTCTTGAATTTGGCAACCCCCGAGGTGGGAGGGGGAGCCCCTGACTCGAGCCTCCCTCTCCACCCTGACCCCTGGGTGGGTCTTTGCCTTGCTGGCTCCTTGCAGCTGTTGGGAGTGGTGCTGCTGGGAATACTTGTGCCCAAGTCCGTGGGTCAGCCCTTGTCGGTCATACCCCTAAAGAAAACCAGACCCCAGCGGCTGTTTAAGTGCTGAAAACTTCATTTTATTCAGGAGCTATTGCAATGAGAAGAAGAGAGACCTCCTTACAGAACTGGGCTCAATTCCAAGTACAGTGTAGGAAAAATAAACACAGCAAGTGGCGATTGATAGGGAGCAGGGTGTGGCGCAGTGGATGGAAATTTCTAAAAGGAAGCATCAGGGGCAACGGGGCATTCTGGCCAGTTGGCAGGATTCTGACTCGGAGCAGGTGAGGCTGGTCAGATTCCAGGGGCGGGGGGATCAGAACTTGGTAGGATGTCCTGGGCGAAGCGATATCAAGGTAGGGGTTCTCTGTAAAGTGACTCCGCAGGGTCCTTGTGGGACCTCGTGGATGCAAGTCCCACAGGTGGATGCCCAGGGATGAAATTGCTGGGTCGTAGGGTGAATTCTATGCTTAAAAATGTCAGGACTCGAATAACAGTTTCCACAGGGGCTGAGCCATTTCACATGCTAATAGAATGGATGGAGGTTCAATTTCTCTACATCCTCTCCAATGCGTGCTTTTCAAATTATTATTATTATTTATTGCCATCCTAGTAAGTATAAAATGGTATCTTATTGTGGTTTTGATGGGCATTTCCTTAATGGCTGGCGATGCTGCACATCTTTTCCTGTCCTTGTTGGCCATTTGTAGATCTTCTTTAAAGAACTGTCTGTTCAAGTCCTTGGCCTGTTTTTAAATTAGTTTGTTTGTCTTATTAGGAGTTCTTTATATATTGTGCATCAGACCCTTATCAGGTATATCACTTGCAAATGTTTTCCCCCATTCTGTGGGCTGTCTTTTCATTCTCTTGCTAACGCCTTTTGACAACAAGTGTCTACATGTTTGATGGTCTCATTCATGTGTTTTTGTCTCTCATGGCTTGTGCTTTTGGTATTATACTGAAGACTCCATGGTCACATCCAAGGTCATCAAAAACGCCTCTGCACACTGAGGAAAACCAAGCCGAAAGGAGTTTATTGCAAGTTTCTACCTACAAGCCTGAAATCTTAAGACTAGGGAGCAATGGCCAGTGCCATCTTGTCCCCAACAGACGTGACTCCAGTTTAATTTGGGTTGTACAGTGTATACCCCTATGTGTTCTTCTAAATTTATGGCTTTAGCTCTTATTTTTTCAGAGAAAGAGGGGAAGGGAGAGAAGTAGAGGGAGAGAAACATCAATGTGTGGTTGCTTCTCGCATGTCCCCAACTGGGGACCTGGCCTGACCTGGCCTGCAACCCTTTGGTTCTCAGGCCTGTACCCTACCCACTGAGCCACACCAGCCAGGGCTTAGCTCTTAGTTTTAAGTCACTGATCCATTAGCAGTTACTTTTGATATAAGTTGTGTGGTTGGGGTCCCATTTCCTTCTTTTCCATGTTGTCCTGGAACTATTTGTTGAAGAGACAATTCTTTCCCCCAATGAATGACCTTGACTTCCTTGTCAAAATCAGTTGGCCATAGATGTAGGGGTTTGTTTCTGGACTGTAATTCTAGTTCATCAGTCTAGGCAGTTATCTTATGCCATTACCATACTGTTTGGATTACAGTAGCTTTGTAGTCAGTTTTGAAATTGATAAGTTCCCCAGCATTGTCCTTCTTTCCCCCTTTTTTCTTTTTCTTCTAATATTGTTTTGGCTTGCAGTTTTATATGAATTTGATGATCAGCTTCCCTGTTTGCAAAAAAGGCCGCTGGGATTTTGATGGGAGTTAGCATTGAATCAGTAGATCACATTGACAAGTATTGGTATCTTAAAATATGAAGTCCTCTAAACCATGAACACAATGTCTTTCCGTTTATTTAGGTCTTCTTTAATTTCTTTTGGCAATGTTTTGTATTTTTCAGTGTACAAGTCTTTAATTCCTTAGTTTTCCTAAAGCTTTTTGTTTCTTAAAAAAAAAAAAAAAAAGCAAATAACAAAATTAAATTTAAAAAGACAAGAAAAGATTGGGTCTCTTGTGGGGTCGACCCCACAAGAGAGTTTCTGATTCTCATTGGATGTTGTTTAAGATGTTTATCTCCTGTGTATTCCCTTAACCTGATTGCCAGATGAAACCTGGAGGCTAGACCAGGTTCAGGTTTGATTTTTTTCTGCAAATATTTTATAGGTGGATCTGTATATATTGCCTGTTGCATTACACTGAGGAGGTTATAAGACCTGTCTGGGATGTTAAGATTTTTAGTAGATTCACCTATTGAATTAATTCAATTTAGCCACTAGAGGTCAGGACTTCATTTTAAAAATAAGTAGTGGTTTAGGAAGGACCTAGACTTCAGTTTTGTAAAAGAGTAAAAAAAAAAAAAAGTAATAAAAATAAAAACCCCACAAAAACTATATTAATAAGGTGTCATTATTAGAAACTTCTGGATACATTTCTTTGACTCTTAAATATAAATGTTGGTTGCTCTAAAAAAGTTAAACGTAGCTTTTGCAATATCGTTTTTCTATTTTTAACCATTATGTTTTCTCTACCCTGGAAGTTTAAGTGGCTGTGAAATGGCACCTCATGGTAGTTTTGACTTGCAGTCTCCTTATGGCTGGTGATGTTGATTGAGCATTTTATTGTACGCTTATTGGCCATTGGTGTATCTTCTTTGGAGAAATGTTTACCCAGATTTTTCATTTTTCTTCATTTTTTATTTAGATTATTTGTCTGTTTATTGTTGAGATGTAAGAGTAATTTATATATTCTGGATACTAGTCCTTTATAAGATATGACATGTATGTGTGTGTGTGGGGGCACCTAAAAACCCAGAATGTATTTGTAAACATTTTTGTGTTTATTCTTCCACGTTTAAACTTTAATCACCTTCGAAGGCCTCGCCATTTGATGCACTACACCTTTCAAAATGTTACTTCACTACTCAAAACAGTTGTTAAACATGCCAACTTTGATGCCTGTTAGTGTTTCTGTTATGTTTTGGTTTCGCTTCTTCCACATGGTAAACATTTACCTTGGAGGATTTTCCATTGGGGAAACAAACAAACAAAAAAGTCAAAAGTTGCTTGGGGCAAGATTGGGTGAAGCAGGGTGGAGCCCGGCGGTCATGCCTTTTTTGGTCAAAAACTGCTAACCACTCAGCTGCGGTGGTGTGAGTAGGTGTGCTCCTGAATCACTCATCATAAAGTGGGCAAACGCATCGAAAGAATCTGGAAAAAACTTTCACTGACGCTGAACGCCGCCTCTCACAACAATGCCAGCTGGTGCATAGATCCAGGTGGGTTCCTGGGACACTCACCTAGTGGGGGAAGCCTGGACCACAAGGAATCCACGCTCCAGGAGGTAATTCCAGTTTTGGGGTTCCCCCTTGTAAATATCTTTATCATTGGCAAATATGTGCCCCTAGTCAGTGGGTTGTCTTTTCATTTTGCTGATGGTGTCCTTTGCTGGGCAAAGACTTTTAGTTTGATGTAGTTCCATCTGTTTAGCTCTTCATTCAGTTCCCTTGCCTGAGTGGTTACATTACAAAAACCATTGCCACAAGAAATGTCCAAAATTTTACTGCCTATGTTTTCCTCTACCATTCTGATTTTGAATCTTACATTTAAGTCTTTAATTCATTTTGAGTTTATTCTTGTATATGGTGTAAGGAGGTGGTTTAGTTTCCTTTTTCTGGCCTGTATCAGTCTAATTTTCCCAGCACCACTTACTGAATGTATTGTCTTCACCTCATTGTATGTTCTTGGCTCCTTTGTCACATATTAAGTGACAATAAGGCCTGGGGTTATTTCTGGGCTCTCTGTGCATCCTATTGATCTGTGTGTCTGTTTTTGTGCCAGTACCATGCTGTTTAAATGACTACGGCCTTGTAGTGTAGTTTGATATCAGGTAGTGTGATACCACCAACTTTGTTCTTCTTCCTCAAGATCACTGTGGCTCCTCAAGGTCTTTGGTGTGTCCTGGTGCTTGCCAAGCTGCTGTCCCTCCACCAGAGCCCAGGATGGTCCTGCAAGAAGGTGCACCTGTGTGCTCTGGCCCTTCAAGACGGTGCCTGGGTTCCCAGTAGCCTTCCCGCTTTCTGGGGCAGACGGAATCTCCACCAATCTTCACAGCCAGACATTGTGGGGGCTCCCCTTCCTGTCACTGGTGCTCTGGGCTGGTGCGCCTGGGTGGGAAGTGGGACAGCTCACTCTGCAGTTGAGCTGTTCCTCTGAATTCTCAGCTGCCGCCGGTGGGTGTGGGGCCGGCCTCTTGGGAGTCTTTCCTTCCTGTACCAGCTTTGATGTGGCTTCTTTGTTTTATTCCCCATCAAAGGGCTTCTGTCCCACTGGTCCTCAGAAGGATCTCCAGGTTGACTGTTCTGTAGTGTAGCTGTAACTTTGAAGTGGTCACACATGGAGGTGGTGAGCGCAGCATCCACCTACCCAGATCGAGGTTTTAATTTTAATATTTGCATCATTAGTTTTACATAGTGTTAGCTATCGCAAAAATGAACTTGTCCATTGGTTGTATTTCTGTCATTCGTTCAGCCAACAGCTATTGAGACGTGAGAATGAGACCGGGGGGCTTCTTCCTTGAGGGATCAACCATGACGTAGCCTATATTTTGGGTAGACTGGATTGGTTCCCATCGTGATGTGAACAAAGATGACATTTGCCGTGGGAAGTATGGGGAAGTCTTCTTCTCTGCGCATCCAGGCCCAGGAATGTCAGTGTTGTAAGAAAATTGAGGCCTCACGGGTGATGCATTAGCAAAAAATGCACCAAGTCTATCAGGGAGAAGGGTAGGGGGGCCGGGCTCAGGCCGCAGGCCGATCTGAAAACGCACAGGGATTTGTGCACACGTGTGTTCTGCCAACCGCAGGCCAGGGGGTCTGCACACCAGCAAGAAAACCTTGGCTATGACTCACCAGATCCCCCGGGCCTGCTGGAGAGAAGGGCTTATGAAGGGTAAACTGAAGTGGGGAGCAAAACAGGCCACAAGGACACTTGGAGTGATGGATGGATAAACACTCTGGCGTGTTTACGTTTGGCCCGGGGATAGTTTAGGGTCCGGGTTTCAGTTAAGCCTTTTCCCTAAGCTGCAATGCTGCCTATGTTCGCTCAGCACCCATGGGACACGGCCACCCTTCTGAGCCCAGGGTGCCCGCAGAGGGCTGTACGCAGCCCATCTTCCTCCTGTCAGTGCCCGTCCCGGGCAGACACGCTCCTGTGGGCTTGGGAAGCCAACACGGTCAGTTCTAATCTACCCCATGTTGAATTTTGTAAGAAGAGGCATCAGCACGGGGAGTAAAGAGAACTTGGGAGCAGAGGCTACTGCCCGGTGCTGCAGTAGGACATCCATCGAAGCAGGACTTTCTAGTCGAAGAGCTTTGGACACACACGACAGACCCCTTGCAATGAACGTTCCGGAGCAACCTCGGGCTTCCTGCGTGTGGTCCTGCTACCGAACTCTCGGCGACCCAACTCGGTCACGGCTTTCACTGAAGGAACCTCTCCTTAGCCACTCTCGCGGGTTTGTGTCCTCGTGCCCCGTTATCGGATCAATAAAATGTACGACGGTTCGTTGCGAATCTGTGGGCCTTTCTGGATTTTCGTTTGTTGGGGCAGAGCCTCTCATTTCTGTGTTGTGCCTCAAGATTCTAGTTAAGTGGCGGCGAAAGTGTATCATCAGTGTTAAAGGGTCCCTTTCTCCCTCCGTTCTAGCCAGACCGGTCATGTCATTGTTCTAGGAACTGACCAAGAACATTCCACGTTCATGTGTTTACCCCATTTCCCTTGCTTTGGAATGCAGTCGTCTTCCCTGTATGCCTTACCATACCCTCTCCAACCCAGCAGACTCGCTTCTGCAAAGAGTCCCGGGAGGCCGAAGGTTTGTGTAACCATCCTTTCCTTGGAAATTCTAAAGCTCTGAGTGGCAGACTTGGTGTAAAAAAAAAAAGAAAGAAAAAAATGTGCCTCATGACTCCTCCACTAGTCTGTGAATATCTAAAGCACAGGCATCAGTCCTTACCCCTCTTCATGCCCCACAGTCTGGTGCTCTGTGCCCAGTAATAAGTCAGTAATAAGTAACCCTTGGTAAATGAGGGAGGTGAAAAAAATAGCTAATTTAATGTAATACAACAACAATAAAATCTTAAAAAAAAAAAAAAAGCTCATTTAAACACTGATGGAACTTCCTGTTTTATTTCTAACCCTGATGTTCAATCTAGTTTTTAAAAACAGAATCCACACTTCCAATATCATAAAATAATGGTACAGGTCCTCGGCCCTCATTCAGAACCTGGGGAGACGGACTGGTTTGGAATTTAGAATGTTTTCTCCTCATCCGGGTAACACTTTTCAGTCACAGTTCACAGTAAGCGGCCGCATCAAGACCACAAGGACTTGAAGTAGCCTCTCGCCAGTTCAGATCCGGTTGGAGTTGGTAAAGGGAACCTTGATAACCTGAATTGCATAGACTCTGAGGTCGAATTACTTTCCTTATAATCAGTCTGTGTCATAGTTACTCCGTGAGTTGGCCGTCGTCAGAAATTTAGCCTGTGTAGTCATTGAGTGTCCTCTATCATTTGGAGATGCCACGTTGATGCAAATGTCACAGGGAGACTATCCATCAGATCTCAATAGTCTGCAAATAACTATTCTTCAATTTTGACGGGCTCATACATACAGAGTAATTTATGTATCTTAGCTATTTTTTGGTGAGAATTCTGATAAGAGTTTTTAAGACTTCCTCTTCAAAATAACTACCTATTTGGACAGAGTGAGCTTAAAAGGCATTAAATGTCGAAGCCCTGGCTGGTAGCACAGTGGTTAAGGCGCCAGCCTGCGAACCCAAAGGTCGCAGGTTCGATTCCCCAGCCAGGGCACATAACCAGGTTGCAAACCAGGTCTCCAGTCAGGTCTGTGGCTGGAGGCAGGTGAAAGGCAACCATACATTGATTCTCTCCCTGTCTGCCTCTCTCCCTTCCCCTCTTTCTAAAAATAATGAAATAAAATATTTTTTAAAAAAATCTTTGAAAAAAAAAAAGGCATTAAATGTCTGAATGACGAAAAATCCTTTTTTAGTTGATTGACTTTCTCAGGAGCACATTGCTGTTTTTCGATTTTTCAAGTGCTTAAACAGGATTTAGAATTTAACTGTGTTTCTCCTGGACCTGAACTGTGTACAGCATTTTTAAAAATCCCCAGCCTCTACTCTTCTTGGCTGGAGTTTAATTATATTTTCTAACCCAACATTCATGGATGTAGTTGAGCAATCTCTCTTGGCCTGTATTTAGGTCAGTTTGTTGTTCACAAAAATGAACTCACTCTCATATGGAATCATTTAGTGGATTATTTAAGCAAGAAATTGGAACAGCGAAACCTAGAAAACATTTTTCATCAAGTTGAAATATACCACCCAATTCTCTCCTTTTACTCTTTATTATAAAATTGCTCCTGGGAAGGATGCTCTAATACACAATCTGCTTTTTCAAATATAATTTTTTGTAATTAAAAAAAAAAAAGAGCCCTGGCTGGTAGCACAGTGGATAAGGTGCCAGCCTGCGAACCCAAAGGTCGCAGGTTCGATTCCCCAGCCAGGGCACGTAACCAGGTTGCAAACCAGGTCTCCAGTCAGGTCTGTGGCTGGAGGCAGGTGAAAGGCAACCATACATTGATGTTTCTCTTCCCCTCTGCCTCTCTCCCTTCCCCTCTTTCTGAAAATAATGAAATAAAGTCTTAAAACAAAACAAAACAAAAAAAAAAACACCCTTTGACGGGGACTCCACACAGGATGGGGCCTTAATTGGACTTTTAAGAAACAACCTGAAGAAGGTCAGTCGGCAGAAAGTGACCGGGAGGTGGAAATGGTAGGTTAGGAGTGGGGGCGGGATGGTGAGGATCAGTTAATCGATACACCGGCAAAGCCCCCGCTCGGAGAGCCGTTGCAGCGTGGTGAAAAGATAACAGAACTTACAGTCAAGAAAGAAGTTCAAACCCCCACTCTGCCGGAGTTCCCCAACTTGCCTGGACCTCAGGCCCCTTCTCTGAAGCGAGAAGGGTAAGACCTCCACCTGGGAGGGCTGGCTGGGCCGCGCCAGCCCCGGGCCCGACACAGCGGGGCTGGACCCACGGTCTTTGTCGTGTTCATCGTGGGCTCGGCAGCATCGGGAAACCTGAACAATCTCTCCTCATGGGAACTTGCCCGTCAGCACTTCTCCGACCCAGGTTCCCAGGGTATCCCCTTCATTTCTCACCCCGTCTCGGGCCACCTCTGACCTCACGCACTTCTGGGTCGTGTGTTTCCCCCCGAAATCACTGTCCAACACTGGGCTCCTCTTCCCCTTCTCCACCCTCTTCCCAGCAGCTGTTCCTGGGGGAGGCACCCTCGCCTGTCCCCAGGGCCTGCTGGGTGGCTCCGGGAGCAAGATTTACCCTCTGTCCCTCCCCTGCTCCCGCTGCCTCAGGTTCTATTTTCTCTCTCCTTCCTCTCGTGCTGGGGAACGACCACACCGTACTTACATAAAGTCCATCCTAGTAAATAGGGAACCCAGCTTGTTCCTCCGGCCTCACTTTCTTCTCCAAGCGCGAGTTCACCCATTAGGAGCGTCTCGTCGAAGTGGGCTGAACTGGAATCAACATTCGGGTCCTGTGTAGCCTGACCTCAGAGTCCCCCCGACTCAAGGACGCCGACTGAAAGATCCACTTCAGGACCCGCAAGGGCACGGCCTCCTGACCTCCCAGCCCTCCCTGCCGTGGGGCCCCCTGGGTCCCTCCCAGCTCCCCCGACCCCCGGGGCGCAGCTCTGGGCCAGGGTCGTTGAGGGCAGCTGTGCCCACTTCCCCTGCTGACCACAGTCCCGTGAGGGGCTGGAAAGGTGGTCCCCCTAGGCCGTGACGGACTGCGGACGTAGATATAAATAGAAGAACTAAAACAGTGAAGAGTAGGTACCTTACGAATAGTGAAGGACTCAGTGCTGTACCTTTCAAGTGCTGACACCTGTGGTGTTGACCCAGTTGCAGCCGGGCTCCTCTTAGCCTTCTTCATGCCTTGACCTTGGGCCCCTGTCCTCGCTGGGCCGGAAAAGCCCAGTTTCAGCCCAAATCTTGCTAAGTCAGTTCATGGAGAACCTCCTACCCTGGGTCTCTCTTTCTCCTCCTGGTAATTTTCCGCCCACCAACCTCCTCACCCTGGCCTTCGGCTCTAAACTTCCGCTTATCCTTCCATTCCATCAGGAAGTCTGTTTTCCCCAATGCAATGGTTTCTGAATAAAATCCGTCTCCGCCACTGGGACCAGTGTCTGGCTTGGGGTCTGTCAGCCTACGTACTTCTCCAGGCTCCACCAGTGTTGGGGACCGGCCTGTCCACCGAGCCCCTGTGCCAGGGGTCACTCAGCCGCTCACAGACAACGGCGCTGGGCACGGGGAGGGGGCACCTTTGCCAAGGCTCTCCCGGCTCATAGGGGCCAGAGCTGGGCCTGGAGCGGACTGCGGCCCCCAGACGGACCCCTTCCAATGGCAACCACGGTTCCCTTTCGTGCTGAAGGAGACAGACCAGGGGCTCCTCGGGAAACAGCGAGGTCGCCTGGCACGAACACTCTCCGGGGAATCCGCCCCTCACCGTCCAGACTTCAAACTTGGCCTTTTCAGGCTTGAGCCCAATCGTGAGAACTGCCTGCAGCTTCTTGCAATGAGCCTTAGGTCGCAGCCTAAGGGCACAGCGGGAAGGGGCGCTGATCTCCCCGGTGGGCTTCCTCAAATAAAGGGGCAGCAGGAGGGGCCCCTGCGCTTTCTCGGGGAGCGTCAGTAGGACAGGGACGCACGTCTGTCTGTCCTTAACCGTGGGGTGTGGGGCAGGCCCCACAATCCGGCCACACACCCAGCCCTTCGCTCCTCCAGTGCAGCATGCAAACCACCTGCAGGCGGGGCGCATCGTGCGTCTTTACCAACCGAGCGTGAGGATAAATCATTCCCCTCAGACAGGACTAGAACCGTCACGACAGCGTCCTCACCTCGGCCTGGCCCTTGCGGGGCCCCGGCCTTCTTCCCTCCCCATGGTTCTCTTGGTCCCAAGCAAGAGCAGTGTTTAATTCGAGGCAAGACGGTGACCTGGGGTTCTGGCTCTGCCCTGGACCCCGCGTGTCCCAGGCTCCCGAGATGTGCAAACCCCACGGCACAGCAGCTGGGATGCGTTCGTTTAGTAACAGCCGCAGGGAACCCCGGATCTCATGAAGCGGCCACTAGGCACACCCCTCGTTCCAAAGAGTGGACTTGGCAGCGGTCATGCTTCAGCCGCAGCGGGGTTCCCAGGTTGTGTGTGTGCGTGTGTGCGTGTACCAACGTATGTTGTCCTAGTGTCTCTGTAACAGTTAGGCTTGCCCGGATTGTCCGTTACTAGGTGACATGTCACCGGACCGTGTGCTTCTGCAGCTAAGTTTCTGAACTGTCCGTGGGAACGGGAGCCAGGAGGTGAAGCCTGGCCGACAACACTCCGACTGCGGGGTTTGTGGGCCCAGCGTCTGGGTTGCTTCCTTCCCTTCCGATTCTCTAAACGGCGGCTTCACCGTAAACCTCGAAGCTTATTAAGTGATTTCGGTGTGAGCGAACTCAGCATTAAAAAACTTGCACACGGTCCATTCTTGGACGGAAGCCCGAATGAAACAATAAAATCTCTTTTCAACGCTGGAACCGGAATTACTTACTTGCAGTTTCATAAAGAAGGGCTCTGCCTCTCCGGTTTCTGGGTGTGGGCGAAACTGTGTTTCAGAGAAAGCGAAGTGGGGTCCCCAGGGTGGCTGTGTGGGGGGCGCCCCGGATGAGGGCCCTGCACGCACCTCCAGGAAGGGGGCGTTGCTGGCTGAGGGCTGATAAGGCCCTGCGGTGTTTCCAGCCTGGCATCCTCCAAAGCCTGGAGCCAGCAGGGCGGTTGACTTTCCAAGAACACAGAGCTCACTCCACGTTTTTCATTTCTGAGTCTCGGCCAAGAGTGTCGCTCCTTCCGCCTGAGCCGCGTCCAGGCGGCCCCACCTTCCTCAGCACCCGCAGCTGATCCTCCTCATTTTCTGGGCTCCGTCCTTACACGTTCTTCTGCTCCAAGGAAGCCAAACCCTTGTGAAACACCCGAACATGGGCGCCCCTGAAACTCAGGGATCCTTTCCTGCTCTTTTGCCTGATAACGTACCACGAAGATAAGGACCACCGATGGCTTTCAAAATGGAAATGCCTTGAACCACACTGTTGGCTGGACTGAACTTTTCTGGGCCGTGTACACATTTCTATGCACGTCTATTTGTTGATGCAACAAAGAGCTATTGCATACCTCCCATTCGTACGGCACAATTCACTTGCCCAACGCGACAGAGCCTTGGCGTGATGATGGGCTCAGGACTGAAATCCCTTTGCCTGACCCCACGGCCAGCACTTTGGGTCCAAACAACATCAACATCCCCAGCTGGAACTGTCTGAGGGGGCTTCCCTGTTGGCTAGAAATTAGTTCTCTTTCTTTCCCTTAATAAATTGTATGCAGTGTCTCACCAGTGCCTTTAAAAGCTTCTATTCAGTCTTTCAAAACCATTTCCCTCCTTGTTACTATAACAGGACTGTGTTTCAGGTGAAAGAACGCATTCTGGGCGGATTGTCTCAGGTGAGGTTACACCACCCAGGGGGAGGTTCCGGTTTTGTGGGTGCTGAGTTGACCCAGTGCTTTGGGCTCTCTTTATGAAAGAGGATAAACTGCAAATATAAAAACAAGCATGAGGTACTTGGCGTAGGAAAAGAAATTACGATAATTTACTTGAGCATTGGACGTTTGGCTTCCTTGTCTTCCGTTTCTCTAAGGTATCTTGAGGCCGTGTGCCAGAAATGCCCACAAAGAAATGTTTCCTGCACCCTGCACCCCTGTCCCACAGGTGCTGGCCCCTCAGGGGCCGCAGGGACTGGCTCTTCCCGGAGCTGCACCCCTAGTCCCGCAAGTCAAACTGCAATAGTTTGTGTCAGAGATCATTTTCTGGACTTCTTGTTACCTTTTCCCAAGTAGCAGAGCTATCTATTCTATTCTATTCTATTCTATTCTATTCTATTCTGTTCTGTTCTATTCTATCCTATCCTATGCTATCCTATCCTATTCTGTTCTGTTCTGTCCTATCCTATCCTATCCTATTCTGTTTTATTCTATTCTGTTCGAATGGCCTTTTGAGGCCCAAGAACTTCTTTGCCATGAAAACCAAAACATAATTTTGGCCCTAGCGTCGGACAGACTATGGTGGTCGTGGCCACTCGGCATGAACATGACCTCCCTTGAGGACTGAAACAGCACCCAGGGTGCCCTGGAAATCGGCTTTAAATCAAGAACGCTCTCACCGAGGGATCTTGCCGGGGCTGGGCGGGGACTGCACTTTGTTCAAGGACTTAAGTCCGTTTTTCCTTAAAGCGTTGCTGGAGGAAATCGGTGCTTTTATGGACATCACCACTCATACGGGGTTTTTCCACCGTCTGCTCCGAACCAAGGGAGACCCCTGGGCAGGGAGGGACCCGCTTCTGCCTCAGGAACGAGGCTCGCTGGGGTGCAGTACTAAAACGCGCCAGCAGAGGGCCACGCTGCGACGCGCGGGGTTTTCTCCGGAAAGAACAGGTTCTGTCCTCATCCTGCGTCTGTCCTCCCTTTTTAATCTTGCTTTACATTTATTTGGGGAAAACACCCCCCCCACCCCAACATTTTAAATACCAATTTTACTGTATTGAGAGTACAGGGTGCCAGTTAAGCCTTAGAAACCTTTACCCGTGAAGATGCTGGAATTCTGACTTCTTCTTCACCTCCCTCCGCAGCAACATGGAAACACACACAGTTTTGCTTTTCCTCGCAGGCCGTTACCTTCCGTATTAAGACCATCCATTTGCGGGCAGCTTCTTATGAGAACACGTTGATGTTCATTATGCCACTTGATTCAAAGATCAGAAAAACCGAACGGCAGCAGTTCATAATATAGTATCGCACCAATTACACCTTCCAATGACCTTTCGGCTCATTCTGCTCAAGTTCTCATCATCTCCTATAATTAAAAAAGCTGCAGGTTCTAGCTAGGTCATGTTCAAAATGCATGGGGTTGAATACAGATGATCCATCATGCCAGCTGCCTGAATTTTTCTGTGGGCTGGTGGCGTGAAGAATTTGATTGTGGTGAGGCCAGATGAACAGCCCAGAAAATAAAAGCAGCCTCAGAGCTGCGCCCCAAATGTGCAGACACTGTGGGCAGTTAGTCCTAGGGACTTCCTTTTACATACTGCCCAGCAGGTGACAAGTGTTTTTGATAACGTTGGGTTCTTTCTGGAATCAAATCTATTCACTTTTCCAGGCTCAACCTGGTTTCTTGTAATTATGTTCATGGGTTTTTTTTTTTTTATTTTTTATTGGCTGTCACTGAAAGTGTACTTCTGAAATCCTGCTTTAAAGAAAGATTCCAATTGCCCTTTGGAAAGGACTTGTTGTGGGAATGACAGAAACATTCAGAATAATGAATTATTGTTTGTTACCAGCTCCAAGTCCTACAGTTAAGTTTTTAATTAATTTTGAGTTTATCTTGATGAGGATGTAAGAAAGTTGTCTAATTTTTTTTTTGCATGTATCTGTCCAGTTTTCCCAACATCAAATATTGAAGAGATTGTCTTTACCCCTTGGTATATTCTTACCTTTTTGTCATAGGAAAATTGACCATATACATGTGGCTTCATTTTGGGGCCTTTTATTATATTCCATGGATCTATGAGTCTGATTTTTTGTGCTGGTGCCATGCTGGTTTGATTATTATTGTTTTGTAGTATAGTTTGACATCCGGCGGCACAATACCTCCGACTTTGTTCTTTCTCAAGGTTGCTGTGGGTATTTGGTGGTCTCTTGTTGTTTACATACATTTCAGAATCATTTGTTTTAGTTCTGCGAAAAATGCCATCCGTTTTTTGGTAAGGATGGCACGGAATTTATAGATTGCTTTGGATAGAATGGACGTCTGACCCAGGTGAAATCTTGGCTGATTTTCATAGCCAGATGTGGTGGGACTCCTCTTCCAGGCTGGGAAGCCGGGATGGATTTGGGACCCCTTGCTTCTTGGGAGGGGCCAAGATTCCCTCCTGATTCTTAACTGCCACTCACGGGTGTGGGACCAGCCTGCTTTATGTCTCTGCCACTCCTTTCAGCCTTGATGTGGCTTCTTTCTTAGACCCTTAGTTCGTTCAGCTTGTCTTCCTGTGGTTCTCAGCCCTGGTTGTCCTGAAATTTAGCTGTAATTTTGCTGTGATCATAAACGAAGGCCAGCACAGCATTTACCGACTCTGCCATCTTTGTCCACGTACATTTTTTAAATTAAATTATTGTTGTTGGATTACATTTGTCCAATTACCACCCCCACCACCCACCCATTGCTTTGCCCCAGTACATGTACTTTTTAAACTATATGTCCCTTTCCATTCGATCATCCTTCCTAGGAGTTAAAGCCATGAAAACAAAGTACTTTTTCTTCTCGGTGCATGAAGCCCTCGCAGACATACGCCTTTATTTTTTCATCTGCGGAAATGTCTTGCTGCTACGTTTTGGCATTCTTCCACACAAGAAGCAGTTGTACAGCCTTGGCGGATGGCCAGAAAGCTCATCCTAAAGAAATGCACCCTTCGGTTTGCGTCTTCCACTTCCTCTTGAAGAGGCCTTTGTCTCTGCCCCGGCCTGACCTCTCCGATTACACGCGTTGCCCATGCCAAGTCTCTGCCATGACCCAGCTCACACACCCATACACGTACGAGTCTTGGTAAAGTCATTATGCGCATGTTTCGGGGGAAATTGTTCAGTTAGGATGAGGAAGCTGGAAAGTAATGGGAGCACATGTTACAGGACAAATGGACTAATTCACATGAGAAGCCACTCCCATCTTCCGAGTAAGTGACGTGACATGTTCCCTTCTTTGCTTTTCGTGTGGCCAGCGGCTACTCTTGTCCACAGGGGACCGTAGTCCAGGCCTATTATGTTTCCTTTTCTTATGATTCAGCCTATTTTATCTCGCCAAGAACCAGAACAGGCTGAAGATACTGTTTGATGACATAGCCTATGGAGTCATTTGGGAATAAAGGCAGCAACGTGCTTCCAAGGAAGGAGGGGTGCAGTTCCCAGCCCACCCTATTAAAAATGAACTTACCTGCTCAAATTTGCAGGTGAAATTTGGGACCCTCTCCAAGTTCTGTCATTATCCCCATCTCTGAAACACAAAGCTTTTTTAAAAAATGAGTGACCTAGCTCTGTATTAATGTTCGTTAGGCAGGAAGAACTTTTCTAGCCCTCTGTAAAGGTCTTTTTTTTCTTCAGTCAATTCACAGATTCCTTTTCCTGTGTTTCTGCCTGGAAAACCACTGATTGATGGTGGGTTTACTTTAAACCATCACATCACCTCTCTTCCCTCTTTCCCTTTCTTCCTTTTCCCTTCCTCCCTCCCTCCCTTTCTTTTATTCCATACATACTAAGGTCTATTTGCTTCACGTCATGCTGGGTGCCACGGATACAGTGGAGAAATGTAACACCTGGAAGTGACCGTCTAGAAGAGGATAAAGTATTTAAAACATTGGTGAATTATAGTTGCCATATGCGCTACAAAGGGAAAGTGCAAGATAATAGAATTGCAAATAATGGGATGAAGTGACCTGTTTGTGGAGGTGACACTTATAGGGAGACCCAGCGAGTGGGTAAAATGACTGAGGCAAGGGTGTGACGGTAGAGTCAGGGCCCACGGGAGCTTTTTCGGGTGGGGGGAGTGGAATGTGCAAAGGCCCTGAGGCCTGAAGGAACAGATGATTCCCCAGAAATGATCAAAGGCTAAGTTCACAGACGTCAGAGTGAATGCATTGAGTCTGAGAGGCCGGACATCAGGCTGGGAACTGTGAGCAGGAGGGTTTCAGGTTTACCTATGGTTACAGGGCGAGTTTTAGTGTTTGTTTACCCCAAGGCAGGTACCTGTGGGGATGGACTGGTTTCATGGTGTCACACACTTTACTTCCCAAGGGCAAACCCTCAAGGTCACGTCCGAGTTCTGGGAAGAACTGTATAAGGTCAGCTGAAACTTCCTTTTCCAGAGAAATCTCATGGCAGATACTCTTGCTGAGAAAACCACCTCAATCCTGCTCCATATTCATGTGGCTTCTTCCCAGCCACCTGGCCTGGGATGTAAGATGGGGGCTGGGGGGTGTGACCCAGGGACCCACCTTCTAGGAGCCCTGGGGCCTCCTGTGGGAGGACAACAATGGCCCCTCTAAGGGTTACAAGTTCTTGCACTCTGACTGCTAGATCGGGGTGCCCCCCCGCAGAGGTCCGGTAATAGAGGGGAATAGAGGGAGTCCTCCTCCCCTCCTCCTCGGGGGATGTGTCCCCTGGGTCAGTGAGCACACAGAAGCCTCTGTGTGGCTCTGAATGGGAAAAGGTTCAGGTCAGACGGCGCTTATCTGCCTGTAGGACGTGGGCGGGTCAGAGGGCAGGACAGCTGGTGATCTCATCCTGCAGCTGCAGCTCAGGGCTTTTCAAAGAAGCTCAAGTTCCTTTGATCTTGGGGTGGCTGGCCTGTGCGTCTGTCCTCACTGCCTGCAGCACCCAGCCCGGGGCAACAACCTCTCCTTTCCTTCTGCCTTGGGAGCTCCTGCCAGGACCCCACCTTTGGTTTCTCTTCTGAGGCGCAGAGCAGGCCTGGGAGGAGGGTGTCAGGGGGATGAAGATGCTCTGGCCCGTGGGTGCCCATCAGCGACAGCCCTGCGGGTGCTGTGAGGGAACAGGGCCCGGGGTCCACCAGGCTGACGTTCCCAGAGTACGGCGGTGCCCGGAGACGGTGCTGGTCAGGGGCCCCCAGGATTCTGTTTCCCTGGGGGACCCGGCTGAGAAAGAGAGGCCGAGGGAGGGAGGAAGCTGGACTGGGAGGCATGGGCCTGTGTGATGTTGGGGGGCTGACCTAGCGAAAACCTGCCCGGGGGTCACCAGGCTGGGACCAAAGGGAGAGCTAACGCTCCAGGCCAGGGTCAAAGGCTGCTGGCGCCATTGTCTCTGGCTTCCGGACTTCCCTCTTCTGCTCCAGCCAAGCGTGTACCTGATTGGGCGCGGCCCACCCGCAGCCTGGCGGGCCACCTGCTTCCCTCGGAGCTCAGCCAGGTGACTGAGGCCCGTTGGGAATAAACAAAGTGTGAGATCAGTGTGGCCCCCAGTGGAAAACTCAGCATCTTTTGATGACTATGGAGGTCGGCAACAATAGAATGGGGTGACCATTTCCCCCTTCGGCTTAGAGTTAGGGAGGGTCTAAGGCCTCGCTTGATGCTGCGCCTTCTCCATAGCTCACCGATCACTCATTTGCGCATGTGTTCGGTATTTCAACAAGAACTCAAAGATCCCAGAGGGACTGAGGATCGTGCCGTCGTACGGGTTGTACAACCATCAGAGCCGGAAAATACGATGCTGAGCGTTTTGCTGGAACTGGCGGGACCGCCAAGGAAAACGCAAGTGTGAAGATGCCAGGGTTCCCCGCGCGCAGGAAGAGCTGGTTGCAAACCGAGCTCCGGGGGGAAGCGTCACAAGCCAACCCAACAGATGGACCTGCACGCGTCTTAGCAAATCGTGGTGCCCCCAGGCAGGTTTCCTGAGTCATCCAAGATGAGTCAGGACGATTACTTATTCCAACTGTCCAACACCACTTGTTGAGGGAGGGAGTGTCCTGGCCAAGGACGTACAGGTTCTGACGCCCGTTTCACCACTTTTTCAGAGCACCCCCCCCCATGCCCCCCAACACCTGTTTTCTTGGAAGATCCAACTGTGGTCTCACCAACGACTGTACTTTTCAGGGGAAAACTGAGTCCACGGAGGACGGTGAGGTGGGGACGTTGCCGGGAAGGTGGGGACCAGCCGCGTGAGGATGAACATTTCGAGCGGGAACAGAACGAAAACCAAACTGCTGTCAGTGGGCACGGAACTCCCACAATATCGCGGGGAAAAGAGTTTCCCGAGGTTCGCGTGGGAGGACGGGGGTCGGTGGTGAACGTTATGGATGATGTAACACGGGGAGCAGGGCTCCCCGCTTGACTTCCCGATTCCCAGCCTCCATCTGTCTCCCCAGAAAAAAGCCCCGTCTTTGCCTCAGTGGGGCCAGGATGCAGGTCACGGCCCAGAGCGTCTGCTTCCTGTCAACGTCCAGCCCAGTGTCCGGCCAGCTTGGCGCAAGTGTCCAGCTGCGGTTCACGGCTGTGCTGCGGTATCCGGGCTTCTCCCCCGAGCCTGTGCGGAGTCCACACGGCCACAGGCCAGGGAGCTGCGAGGGTCGCATGACCATGGGGAGAGGACAGGAAAGTTCATGGCATGAGGGCAGGTCATGAGGGAGAGACAGCAGCACACGCACGACTCTGGCCCTGTGGGAAGACATATCTCTGGCTTCGAAAAGACCAGAAGCTTATTCAAACCGGCCAATGAATTTCCCTGGTTCTCACGGGCTGCCAGGTCCCTCATCAGACTGGGGACAGAAGGTCCCCAGCACCTTCCCCTTTGGGGGAGCCGTGTGTGGCCCCTGGGTGTGAAGCTGCAGCTTCCTGGGGAAGCCACAGGCTCCTGCGCCCCAGTTCATTCAGCTCAGCGCCTGGTTCCCTTTGCCCGCCTCTGTTATTGATACGCCGCTCAGAATTCTAAGATAATTTGCAGATCTCCTGTGATGTAGTCGCTTGCAAAGATTGAAGACTGGGCTCATAACCTATATTTTACATAAAACGTTGCCCTTTAATCTGTACAATGGGTGTGTGCTGAGACCTCTGGGTCAACGTCAGCTAGTTGCCCAGGTCTTGGTTGGGGTGGTCCCCCCTCTGGGATTCAGGTGGTTTGCTCAGATAAGAAACTTTTTGCGGGAAGCTCATGGTAAGCAAAACACTCGCAAGGACGCGCGCACGGGCAACCACGAGACCCTAAGAACAGACTTTTTTTTTTCTATGAATACATGTCCGGGTCCAGCATTTTACTCAGTGCCTGAGTAGCTGAGTGTGTTATTCCATAGTATAAAGGCAAAGACAATTTGGCTCTGAAAGGGCACGTTTTCCTCCGATATCCAGCTTCCCAATCTTGAAAAGACCCCTGTTCTTCTCTCTTGTGGCGTCTGTCCTCAAGAGGAACGCAGATTGTTTCTGCTTTGTAAAGACCATGGGCCGCAGGTGAGAGATGACGGCTCCCTGCGCAGCTGGACATCTTGGTCTTCGTGTCTTGTGCGGGGAGCACAGCTCCTTTGGCCACAGCAGGGCCTCCACCCCCCACTGTTTATTGTCGTTTATAATCTCTTGGTTCACCAAAATGGCACAGCTACTAAGGAGTTCACACAGCTGCTGTGGCTTCGGAAGGCAGCGCAGGCCAGCTGGAACACACGTTATTTATAGAGCACGCGTTATTTCGAGACATCTTCATGTTACAGTGACAACTGGAAGTTAAGAGACCCCCGTGACAGGGTTTCGAGCTTGGTTGTCATTTACCGCCGCTAGCAAGCAAAGGAGCTCATTCCAATGGGGCCAGAACTCAGTGAAAACACACCTCTCCCCATCCAGCCGAGGTGGAAACACAGGAAAACAAAACAAAAAAACCGCACCGTCACCAGGACTTCCTGCATCCCATTGGCTCTTCCCCGCTCAGTGTTAACACGACTTAGGAGTGCAGCCAGCATCTGGATACCGGTTTTGGGGACGGGTCGGCGGGGTTCTTGGGTCTGGGCTCTGCCAGTTCCGTGTGGGCCTTCCCTGCCTGTGTGCCCCCTGGACGAAGTGACACAAGGGCGTAGAGAGCTTTCCACCCCCCTCCCAGTTCACTTCCTCTTTCCCTCCTTACGGAAACCCCCCACCGCCCGCACCGAGAAGTGGAGATGGGCTTCGGGACGAGGGTCCCCCATCGTCCCACGTGGCCGACAGCTGGAATAAAAACACTTCCCTTCACACCTGCGCCTGTCCCTCGAGTATCGGCCTTCGCGGTGACAGGCAGCCATCGCTGCGTTTGGTGACAGGGGGACCTGGCCGTGGAAGGCTGGCGGGGATGGGGCTCCGCCTGCCTCTTCATTTTGGCTTCTCTTGGTTCCAACGCCGTGAGAGGACAGGGTAAACGCAGGGTGGTGGTGAGGAGACCTGTGGGTGAAGCGACCCTCGGAAGGCCGTGTCCCCAAAAGGCCGTGTCCCCAGCAGCAGAGGGCCGACTGAACGGAGCTTTGCGGAAGCAACTGTCGGCCTTGGCTCCTTCCTCCGTGGGAGGAAGCATTTTGGTTGACATTTCTCCAGCCCCGTTGATTTTGTGTGTGTGCACGCGGCTACTGGCTCCTTTTCCTGTTGTTCAGGAGAGAAGAATTCTTTCAGGCCCTGTCACAAAACCCCTTCCGTCCAACGATGATCTCATGAGTTCCTTAGAAAACTTGGGAGCAAAATTAATTCAAGATTGAATGAGTGACTCGAGATGCGCTCGCATCTCCGGGGAAATGAGTTGGTTCCTTGTTTTCTGGGGAGTTGCAACATATTTGGCAATGAACAGGAACAAAGACCAGGATCTGTGACTAAGGAGAGGAGTCTTCAGGGGTTCTCGATGTCTGCATGAAAGGTACGCAGCCTCAGCTTTCGAGTTTCCTGCAAAACCATGACGTGCGTTTGTTGGACACCATGTTAGCCAGTTCAAAAAACTTCCTCATGTGCATTCATGAAAATCTCATTGACACAATTTAAGAAGTAGCGTTGATGGTAGAAAAGACATGGTCTGTCTCTTCATGCTACCATTTTACCTGGAAGTTCAATGACACGACTTTCAATGACTGGGTCTGCAATCTTGCTTCCTCGAAGGGCAGATGAGGAAGGATCACACCACCGAGAGTTGGGACTTCCTGCGAGTGATGTCAGCGTTTTTAACGTCAGGAAATTAGGGCTAAGGAAATAGCGTGTGGTTAGCAAAACACCCAAATCAAAGTCTCTCTACAATTTTTTCCCATTAGATGTCTGACCACACTCAAAGATGAATAATAATGTAAAAAAAGAACCAGCATAAAAAGTGCAATAAAAATGAAAACAACAACAAAAGTGGTGACAGGCATATATCTTATAAGAGGAATTATCCAGGGAAGTAGAATAGGGATTCACTTAGAAATAAGAATTCACCGCTTCTAAAAATCAGTATTTTCTTTCTATACTAGCAAACGTCAAAAATCAACAAAATATACAATGGAGTATGTCATTTGCAAAAGGAAAACAATTCTACAGTTTATAGAAACTAACCTTATAGTGAATGAACAAGGGGAAAATCTTAAAACTCCATTGAAAGACACAGAAAACATCTCTATAAAGATACATGCCTCTCTATTGATCATCTATCAATCAATCAATCTATCTATACATATACAAGGCGAGTTAAGAATAGCATTGGAAATGTAGTCAGTACTGTTATACTAATTCATGCTACATAAGCTCATTTTTGGTCTCCTGATGCTCCTTGTCAGTAAAGCATGCAACTTTGTTCTTTGCTTATGAAATTCTTGTTGCATTCCTCATGGCAGCTGTTTCAGATTTTCTCCACGTTTCAGCTTCCAATCCTGTCACACCTCTCTCAGTCTGAGACATGACCCTTGCTCCTCTGGGACGTGCCATCCACCGTGATCCCTGGCAAGTCTACTCCTCTTGTCCTCAGATGCCTCCAACGCCACGCTTCCCATCACCTTGTATTTCTCTGTACCTTCTCCTCTCTTTCTACCAAAGTGGGAAAAAATGGGTCTCTTCCCTTTCCTGACTGAATGGTCTCTGGGCTCTCAATAGCACTTTTTATTTAAAAACCTTTCCCATAAAACGATTGAGTCTATGATCTCCCCCACCTCTGGGGCCTCTCTACCTCTCATCGGGCTCTTCCTCTTCTTCCCAGAGTCTGAACCGACCTCAGCAAGGGGTCCTGGAGTCACCTTGGCACCAGTGGGGAGACCTGCTCTGTCCAGCCGGAGTTGTGCCACGGAGCTGTGCCACAGAGCTGTGCCACGGAGCTGTGCCACGGTATGTTCGTTTGTGTCTTTACTGACCAGGCAAAGTGACTCCCTAATGACCAATCAGGATACACAGTTCTGACCTATCAGTACAGTTGTATTTGGGTTAAACTGTGAATTGGAATTCCTTCCTGGCGTAGAAATGGACCAATCAGGGACCTGGGCCTGCACTCCTATGACAGGCAGCCTCTGCTTGTGTCTGTGGGGTGGGATGGGATGGGGTGGGGTGGAGTGGGGTTGGCTGGGGGGATGGGGTTGGGAGGCGGGGAGTGGGGGGGACATGCTTCTGGTTTCCCCTGGAGGTTGCGTCTCTCTGATTTTCAAGTTGCTCCCCTGAATCAAGTTTCTCTTTTTACCACACCCTAAGCTGGGGACCCCTGTTGGCACCCATGGGTGGCAGCAAACTTTTGTTGGCAAAACCAAATCTCACAAGACTCAAAGCTGCTGCCATGAAGCCCCCGATGGGCAGCGCTACCAGGTGCTCGGCCTGCGGGGCTGCAGGAAGGGGCGGTAGGGGCAGTGAAGGGGCCGCAGCCTCATTGCCTCTTTGGGCTGCTCCCAAGTGCAAGTTGTCCCGGCAAAGGTGGTCTGGTTGGAGGGTCCCGTGACAGCAAAGGGTATTTTAACCCTGTTTCTCCTTCTAAGCTTGAGGTTAGTCAGGCTGAACCCGCTTTGTTCGAGGTGCCTTGAAAATTCGTATTGTCTCGTGACTTCACGATGGGTGTCAGGATCCTGACATTAGGTTCAGAATGGTCACAAGAGGTGCCACACTTGCGACAGGTTTAGTTTGTTGTTACTTTTTGGTTTTAAGACCTGCCCAGCACCTGTCCTGTCTGCCCCAATGCATTCTTTTTTCTTTAAATTTTATTTTTTATTTTGTAAATACCTTTGAAAGATTTCATTCATTATTTTTAGAGAGAAGGGCAGGGAGGGAGGAAGAAAGGGAGAGAAGCATCCATGTATGGTTGCCTTTCACCTGCCTCCGGCTGGGGACCTGGCTAGAGACCTGGCTTGCAACCTGGTTATGTGCCCTGGCTGGGAATCGAACCAGCGACCTCTGCATTCATGGGCTGGTGCCTTATCCACTGTGCCACCAGCCAGGGTCCGTCTCCCAATGCATTAAATGGAGTTTCTTAGGTACTTTCCCACTTTTCAGGGGGAATCAGCGCAATAGGCAGTTTCTTACATTGTATGGTTTGTATGGTAACCCAGATACCATGTAGGTTTTGGCAAATGCTTGTTAACTATGTCACCTGAAGAAACAAACTATAATACTGACCAGTGGCAGAGTCCATTGCTAGAAGGAATGGAAGCAAGCCTTCTTTCCACACCTGGGATTGGATAAAGTCTATTCGGGTGCTAAGGTCATGTGGGTGTTGCGTCCCATCCTGGATGTTTTTCCTTGGATTCTGAGGTTTTCAGCATCCTGTCCCCTTTTTGATGTTCTGTCTCGGACCCTAGGCTACGAGGCATAATGTGAAAGGGAAGGTACTCGTGGGGTTTGAGGGATGGACAGATGAACTTCCAGTGGGGACTGGGGTTAGAGAAGGCTTTATAAAGAATCAAGGCCAGGAGGGAAAGGACTTTAGCTGAGCATTTACTCTGAATCTCCACAGGGTGTTTAATGTCACTTGGTATTTAATGAGCTGAAGGGATAACCAGCTTGATACCTTCTAGGAAGATCCATCAGGCCAAGTTGAAGCATACATAATACCACACACACCTCGTAAAACTGCTTTAAGTATGAGCCGTGAGTTAATAGGACATGTTTTCTGTCATCTGCCTGCTTAAAAATAGCACTCCTTTTGGTTGTGTTCTCACAACAGAGGGGTTGAAAGCATTAAAAAAAAAAAAACAAACCACAAGAAAACCAAAACCCTCTACCATTTCTTCACACAACACTGGCAAATCAACGCTGTGTTGACCAAGACAGCCAGCAAAGCACCTATCTTGCACGATTCTAGCCATACTTCTCATGAAGGTTAATATTTTTTCTAGACAGTTCAAAGGATGACCAAATCCAATATGTGTTTTAAATTAATTTTGATGGAACTCGTCTGAAACAAATGCCTTCCATGTGAGGTATGTGCAGAACGCCTTTAAATACTTTGTGACTCATCAGCTCCCTCAAGGGTGCACAGTGACCGACAAAAATAAAGGCTTTGTGTACGTGTTTCCAGGGACCCGCATCTTCATATTGAAAAGGTTTTCGGGTTACAGTTTCCTCCAGATGCTAAACCTCGATCCCAGCCAGGGGATGCGGGGAAAAGTCACGGACACGGTGTGTGGGGCGCTGGAGGGAGGACGAGTGGACACAGGGGCTGGACGACCTGTTCAGGAGCCGTGGCAAAGCCACCTACCAAGGTGATGAAATGGGAGGGACACACCGCCACCTGCCTTCTAAGTTATTTACCGCATCCTCCACGCAGTCCTCACCTTTCTGGGGCCTCTGCCTGGCCCCTCTCGCCCATTCCCCTTACCCAGCTCAAGGGGTAACTCCTTCCACCTGGCTCCGCTGGGCCGGTGTGGGTGAACCTGGTGCTCCCAGCAAACTTTAGGCCAACATGTCCCGGAGGGCTTGGTTCCATCAGCGTCGCTTTAAGACCAGTAAAGGGGGCGTCCTCAGGCTCCCACCAGACTGAACAAATCGGGCTCTCTTGATGCAGAACCAAGGTTCTCATTACATAAACGATTTTCATGTAATTACTTCTGCGTACAGTTGTCTCTGTCCCCACGGAGCAGGCCTTGGGGACGCGTCCATGCGCTGGTGATCCTGCCATCCTTGGCATCTAACGTCCGGAGCATGGTGCATACTATAGATACTTGTTGATTCAGTTAATAAATTCTTAATTAGTAACGCTCAGTTTATATACAACACCAATACAATACAATGAAAAAACTACTATTCCATGTTTAAAAAGGGGCTAGAAAGACCACGCAACCGATCTGGGATTTGAGTTGCTACTCTGTCTGAGTCGGCCCTGTCTTCATTTTGGCCTTTACCCATAGTTGTGTTGGTTGAGTTTCCACAAGTAGCAGCAGGTTCGTAGTGAAAGCATTGCACGTATTGGTATTAGATCATTTACTTGAAGGAGGCTGTACAAAATTGGTCAATTTAGCCCAAGGCAAAGCATTAAAGAGCAGACAAGAGTCAGTTGCTTATTACATCATGTTACTTTTATGTTTGTTTCTGCCACTAAGACCTTATGAACCAACATTACTTCAACCTCACCTTCTGTCTTTATTTTCTCCCTAATTCTCCTCCACAGATGATTTCATTTTTTATCCTTTCCTAGCTTTTAACTCTTCCTTTCCCTCTAACTCCCTCTTGTTGAGTCAGCAATATGTAATTTTTACTCAACTTTTTGGTGGTATAATTTCCTACCTCCCTTGAAGTGTACAGGTCAGTGAATTTTGATCCATGCCCATGCCATGTGACCCTCCCATGATCAAGGGAGAGGACATTTCCGTACCCCCAACATGTCCTTCTCATCCTTGGTGACCTTCTCCCCACCCCCGACTCCTGGCAAATGCTCATCTGCTCTCTGTGGTCACACGTTTGTTCTGTCTTTCCTGTAATTTTATGCGAATGGCATAATCTAGTAACTACTCTTTTGTGAATGCTTATCTTACGCATCCTCATGGTTTTAAGATCTTATTCATGTTCGTATGTCTCAGGAGTTCATTCTTTTGTGTTGTTGATTGGCACTTCATTATGTGGACGGGCCGTATTTGTTTCTTCATTCGTCTGTTTACATTTGGGCTGTTCCAGTTCTTGGCAATTCTGAGTAAAGCCATGCTGAGCATTCACCTTTACGTCGTTCTGCGAACCCACATTCTTATTTTTGTTAGATTATTTCCTGGGAGTTGGGTTGCTGGGTAAATCATAAGTATAGAATTACATTTACGTGAAACTGCTAAACTCTTTTCCAAAGCGGTTGTGCCCTTTTATATTCCCAAAAGCAGTGTATAAAAAGTCTAGCTTTCCCATGTTCCTTTCAACACTCAGTATTATCTGCCTTTAAATTTTAGTCACTCTAGTGATCATGTGATGTCATCTGATCGTGCATTATTCTGCATTTCTCTGATGTCTCATAATGTTGATCATCTTTTCATGAACATATGGGTCATCTGTGTACCTTTTTAAGTGGTATCCTCCAATCTTCTGTTCATTTAAAAATATTGAATAAAGTGCTTTGGACAACTTAAACTTTTGCTGCTCTGAGCATGGTCATGAATTATTGTAAAAGTGATGGGAATATTGATTTGGGCGTGATACATATATTTTATAAAGTAGGAGAATTTGTAATTGGGGAATAAGTGTAAGAATGATGAGAACACCAGTGTACACTTCACACACCTGCAATCACACGTGGCATTTGCAGGGCAGAAGGGGAAGATGGAAACTGTAGTATCACCGTAGATGTGGCCTCCGGACTTTCTTCACTCTGCCTCAGGTTGGACACCAATAAGATTCTTTGATCATTTCTAGATCTCGGGTTTATGTACTGCATGTGTTCTATGATTTCTTCTGGGGCAAAATAAAACAATCCTTTGGCTGATAGAGCCAGAAAATTCGGGTTATAGAAATATCTACTAATCTATTTGCACGTAATATAGCCTCACATCTTGATCTGAGCAAATGTTGGTAGATTTAGTAAATCAGATTGAGATCATTTAAATTGCAAAGCATAAAAGAGTTTTTTACTAGCATCCATGCCTTTGTTTTTCTCATTCCTTCATTTGAGGTCACCCAAGCTGTGCATAAAGAGTTTCCAGTTATTTCCATAGCTCAGTTTGAGAAATGAGGTCATGATATTTGGCAGAAACATGAATGCTATACTAACTTTGCACAACTGCTAATATTCAGAATATTATTCCAGACAATTTGGACCTGAAGGCAACTGGAAGAACTCAACAAATCACAAAATTTGGAGTAGGCAAAATGTTCTCAAGGTGGAAAATCATTTAGGTATATAATCTGTTATCTTAGATGGTTCCCCTCACTCTTCTGACAGGTAGACCAGCTCTGAGAGAGAATTAGTATCTGCATGGCTTTTTATGGTGAACCTGAGACTCACAGTGTCTCTTCCTTCAAATTTACTCAGTCAAAGCAAATTACAAGACCAAACTCAAGATAAGGGTAGAAGAACTACTGAATAGATGTGACTTCCTGCTGGGTGAACTAGTAGGCAGACACCTGCAAGGAAGGAATTGATGGTTGGCATCTGTGGGATTGTCTTCCACAGAGTTCAAAGAATTGAATGACATCCCTGTCACAAACTGTCTTCCATCTCCATAGGCTTCTCATGCACTTTTTAGGGCATGTTGGGTGCCCACTCCATGCCAGGCACTGTTCAAAGGAGGGAGAAAACAATAGTGAGCAAGAGGCTACTGATTTCTTGGCGAACAAGAAAGGGTAGCCATGTTTTTTCATCTGACCTACTTATTTGTGTCACCAATTATGGTGGCAATTTGAAATGACACATTTGTCATTTCGTTGAACTTTGCAGCATTGCCCCATGGCCGTGCATGAGGAGCTTAGAGAAGAAATTTGTGTTATTTTCACTCCCTGTGGTCTGAAAAGAATTACTCTCCACCCTTTATTTATAGAAAAGCAAAGAACCACAGAGTGGACTGCATTTCTATCTTTAGCTCATTATTGTGACCAAAGCCCATGGTTTATACAGACAAAGGAGATCCTTGGGGTTTAAAGACTGAGGTGCCAGGGTGAGGAAAAGGTGTCAGAGAGTGGCTTCCAGAAATTCAATGGGGTGGGAAGAAGAACAGGGTACTTCGTAGACTAAGTGCCCTTTATCATTATTCACAACATTTCTGCTTCATCACAGATGGTTCCTAATACTCCACATCTGTTACGGGACACACAGTTCTCCTAATAAAAGTGTTTATCTAGATAACTGTGAACACTTTAGTGATTAACAGTCTATCTAAATGGAAATCGATAATGAGGCACGGGAACCCAGAGCTGTCTCAACGGGTCAGGGACCACGCGGACTGTATTCACACAGTGGTCTTGGAAGCTTGAACTTCATAACTTCCTACGATGTCCCCTGTGGCTTCCCTAGCAGGTGGTTACAGATCCAGGGCACTGTGGCTTCCCTAGCAGGTGGTTACAGATCCAGGGCACTGTGGCTCTCCACTGCTGTGTACCCTCCCTTTCCACTCATGAAAGCAAAGGGTCTGGGTGGGAGGACCCTTCAGGGACAACTCCAGACTGGGGCAGGGGACTTATTTCTTCATCAAATCAGTGCCACATGAAAGGAGGCTACAGGCCATGAGGTCGACTTGTATTTACCCAAAATTTAAGTAGAAGTAGTGCGATGGCAGGACATCTGGGAAGTAACTGCAACCTCCTTAAAATGTAGGCGGGCACATCCGTCGTTACAATGTGGGGACTGGCACCCCACTAGGGCCTCCTAGTTCTGTGGCAAGTCAAGTCCCATAACCCCAAAATGACAATCGTATAAAACTACAGGTCAATATGTACATCAACCGACACTTATACTCAAAAACGGCACAGAATGAAATCAACCTTGGACAGTTCGATGTTCCTTAGACATGATGTACTTACATTTTGTTGACCAAGTCAGCTCCATCTCCCCTCTCCCCCTTCCTGCCCTACCTGGGGAGTAGAGTTGGCACCAAAGACGAATTACTTGAGGGCAGATGTGAGAGACTCATCAGCAAAATCCCAGGTGCGTTAGCCGGCAAAGCCCTTTCAACATGGCAGAGGCCGGTGTTGCTTTCCAGGAAATGCCTGGACGGACACTGAGTGATGACGGATGAGTCACCTGACGTCCGGACCAACAAGCTTCAGGGGACCCCCTTCTAGCAGAAACCCCGAGTGCTGGTCAGTTCCCCACACCCACGCAGACATGGCTCAGGCTGCGCTGGCCGCCTTTTCTCAGACACGGGACAACCACCAACGTAGGGAACGTGCAGGGCACGGTTGTCCAAGGCTGGCCACCTCTGTCCAGGGGACTTTGTCTTCGAATCACCATGGACTTTGGGGGGTTTACTGCGTTTCCAGTTGAGCACCACCCTACCCTTGTGCTACTCCAGAGCTCCAAAAATACCCCTGAGGACACACTGACCGTGACGTCAGAGTCACCCTGCTTTCCGACACGCCGTCTGGGTCCACACGAACTTCGGACACCTCGCTGAGCCCCTTCCCCGGGGAGAGGACCTGCGTGTGGCCCTCGCTCAGCCAAGGCCACCAGTCCCCCAGGGCTGGAAACACCTGAGGACGGTCAGCTCAGCGGGAAGGACCAGCAGTTTAGTTTTCATAGTGCTCTTCGCTATCGTAGCTTTATCATATCTTTACACATATAATTATTACAATTTACCCATTTTTTCCCTAACTGCGTCCCTGGGAGAGTTGGCTGGCTGCCAGGACCATAGTCTGCTGGGAATTGTACGTCCTGCGGCAGAAGTTTGGAGAATGTTCCTGAAGCCCAGCCTCAAGTCTGGTTCTACAGCCGTCCCCACGGTTTTTAACCCACGCACAGTCTTTTCCTGGCTCTTCTCCCCACCTCCCAGGCCGCTTGTAACAAAGAAACTTAACCACGGGCCTGGGGGCTGGGAGAGTCCTTGGTCACAAGGAGACTGAGTTTGGGACAAAGAGGCCACAGTGTCTGGGAACATTTCAGGACTGGGGTGGAGTGAGTCCCGTGGTTATTAGCAGCACATGTGGAACATGGGGGTAGTGCGTCTACCTTAGGGCCCACGGTGCCCGCCGGGCCCAGGTCCTTATTCGCAGGGACCTCGAGAGCAAGGCCAATGTCCTGGCCAGTTGGGATGAATCACACAATTAGAGGACAGCGTGAGGACCAGACACAGCCTGCCCTTCGCCGGTTGGAAATTCAACCTAGGGGCCAGTTGGTGAGGAGGAATTAGGGGGAAAGCACAAATCTGGAAATGAGCAATGACTCTAAACGGACTATTTTCACATAAAGCCACTGGGGTCCGTTCGGTTGGCAAAGGTGGATGGACAGCGTGAGAGCCAAGATGAGGTCAGTAATTTAAAACACAGAAAATCTTGTCTGCGGCGTGTCTGCGGCTGTAGATAGGAAGGTTCCTTCCCCTGACAGTGCCGGTAAGACACGTCCCAGGGGCAGGGAATCATTTTTCCCTTGGCTGTGGGGGACACGGACTGAACGTTCAGCTCATGGTTATTAAAAATATCTGTAATTTTATTAAGCATTCATTTTACTAACACAATGCTTTTCCACCCGATTTTATTTCAGAAAAGTGAACCCCAAAGTCTCTGTGGCCCACGAGTCTCTGGGCGGTTCCAGGGAACATGGAAAGAAAGCCTGTCTTCTGGTGCACTTTCATACAAGGAGAGCGTGAGCCCTACGAATACCTGCCCTTCCACACTCATGACTTTCTGTCACTTAGAAAAATCACTTGCCCTGGCTGGTGGCTCAGTGGATAAGGTGCCGCCCTGCAAACCCAAAGGTCGCTGGTTCGATTCCCAGCCAGGGCACAGAACCAGGTTGCAAGCCGGGTCTCCAGCCAAGTCCCCAGCTGGAGGCAGGTGAAAGGCAGCCATACATGGATGTCTCTTTCTCTCTCTACCTCTCTCCCTTCCCCCCTCTCTGAACAATAATAAATAAAACCTTTAAAAAAGAGACAAATTAAAAAAAAAAAAAGGAAAATCACTTGGTATTTGCTTTTTTCTGCCTCACCTCCAAGACAGCTGGTGAAAAGATGGTGGCATTTCGTAGGTTTAGATTAGCGCTTGAATTGAACAAGAGAGGAGGTAAGACAAAGCTGCGACAGAATGTCATCTCCCTACTTCAGAAGTTATCCGCACGTTGGGCATGTACATGAAGACATCTCAGCCCTTCATTTTGGCTTTATATAAAACAGTTGACTCTACATAAAACAGGTCTTTCCCCACTCAGCCCGACTTTATGGTCGAAATTCCTGCTCAGCACCCGCCTTTCCTGGACAAGCTCCGTCAAGACACTTGAGCTACTTTGGGGGTGTCCACCTGGCCTTGCGCTCTGACACAGAGGGAGGTGTCATAAAACCGGGGAAGGACTTTGGGGTGCTGAGCACTCTGCATGTCCCCCAACTTAGCAGCCACCAAGAGTGCGCTTCCATCCTTTGTGGGGTGAGAGATAAGCCGTTTTCATTTGTCAACTTACTTCTGAGTGCTAACAGCAACACGTTTCTCTAATTCTACATCTTCCATTTAAAATCTGACTCATTCCTAAGGAGTAAAGGGGAGAAAACCCACAAAGCTGGTTTAAAATGGGAACAAGACGGGGTACCCTGTGTTGTTTTGGGGCGTGAGGGAGGACTAAATGTCTTCAGATCTTAACACAGCACTTTCGACACATGTACGTGAATTTAAAATATTCCTTCTTAGCACATTCAGTTTTTGTATTCCCACTCACCTATAGACGCTGAAAAATGATAAATAATAGGTGACATGTGGGCTTCGATCACATTAAATTTATCTGACAGAGGGTTTGATCCCAGCCACTGTTCTTGCCTTTGGACAATGTTTTCTTTTTACTGTTTTCCTCCTTGATTTTCCATATATGTTGTTACAGAAGACTTTAGCACATTTTTTCCTAAAAACTATGCTGTATAGAATAAGTCTGGAAGAAGAGAGTATTATTTTCAGCTTTGAGGCAAATTCCATGCATCAAACTTTCCTGTAGTAAAGCCAGACACAAATACAGAGCAATTAAAGGCCAGAACGAGAAGCCCAGGACTTGACCACGTGTCTGGAGTTTCTCCTTCCCTGCGGGAATTTATTTCAGCAGCTGATAACTCTTTTTTTTTTTGAACAGAAAACCTTACACAGTATGAAATAAATCTCTAATTGATGTTATGAGGGCGTATTCACTTGGGCAAGATATTCGTTTGAGAAATTTGGACTCTCGATCAAAACAAATAACTTGCAAAGGAAATACATAAATCCACCCAAAGGTCTTTCTATTTAAAAAAAAAAATGTGTGATCAATTTTGCTAGTTTGGAAATAGATACGCTAGAGTTCATTGTTCAGTACATTTGCATGTGGACAATTTGCTTCTGATAAACGTAAACTAGGGCATTTAATATCTATCACAACAAATAGTAATTTGTAATAGTCTATAGCCAGCCTGATTTATTTTAACTTGAATCTAGTATTTTCCCAACTTTTCAACCCCCATTCCCATGCTATGGTGAAAATACCGTTAAGTATAACTCAGCTTTTTTTAATGCTTCCTATATGTTAGGGATTTTTCATAGCAATTTGCACGTATTTAGTAATTTAACCCTGACAGTGACTCCATGAAGTAAATACTGATATTATTTCTGGGTTCTCAGCTGTGGGAAATACAGAGCAAAGAAAATGTCTCAAGCACATGTGTGTGACCGAGGCTGGATTGGAACCAGGTCATATGTCCCCCATTTCCGTGTCCCGAAGTGCCACATGGCAGTGAAGTTGTAATAGGAAATGGTAATCAAAAACATCATAATCTTCTGGGATTTTTATGGTTTCATGACTTACATCTAAGTCTTTAATCCATTTTGAGTTTTTCTTGTGTATGGTGTGAGTTGGCTTAGTTTTATTATTTTTTATATGCATCTGTCCAATTTTCCCAACACCATTTATTGAAGAGACTATCTTTATCCCATTGTATGCTCTAGCCTCCTTTGTCAAATATTAATTGACTATATAGGTGTGGGTTGATTTTTGGGCTCTCTGTTCTGTTTCAAACATCTAATTGTCTGTTCTTATGCAAGTACCATGCTGTTTTAATTACTAGGGCCTAGTAGTATAGTTTGATATCAGGTCCTGTGATACCTACAACATTCTTCTTTTTCAAGATTTTGATGAGGCTATTTAGGGTCTTTCATGGTTCCTTGTAAGTTTTTGGAATATTTGTTCTACATCTGTGAAATATGTTATTGGTATATTAATAGGAATTGTGCTGCATATATGTATAGATTGCTTTTAGTAGCATGGGTATTTTAATAATGTTAATTCTTCCAATCTATGAACATGGTATATGCTTCCATATCCTTGACAGCACACGTTGTTTGTTGACTTGTTAATGATGGCCATTCTGACAGTTGTGAGGTGATATCTCAATGTGGTTCTAATTTGCATTTCTCTGATGAGAAGTGGCATCGGACATTTTTTCATACGTCTATTGGCCATCTGTATGTCCTCTTTGGAGAAGCATCTATTCAGGTCCTCTGTCCAATTTTTAATTGGATTTTATTGTATGTGTTGAGTTGTCTGAGTTCTACATAAATTTTGGATGTTAACCCCTTATAAGAAATATCATTGGCGAATATATTCTCCCATTCAGTGGGTTGCCTTTTCACTTTGTTGATGGTTTCTTTTCAGTTTGATGTAGTCCCATTTGTTTATTTTTTCATTTCCCTTGCCCAAAAAGATGTGTCAGAAAAAAATATTGCTAAGGGAAATGTCAGACATTTTTCTGCCTATGTTTTCTTCTTGGGATTTATGGTCTGAAGTCTTACATTTAAGTCTGTAATCCTTTTGGGGTTCATTTTTGCATGTGGTGTAAAAAGGTGGTTTGATTTCATTTTTACATGTATCTGTCAATTTTCCCAACACTATTTTTTTGAATAAACCATCTTTACCTAATTGTATGCTCTTGTCTCCTTTGTCAGTTATTAATTGACTGTATAGGTGTAGGTTTATTTCTGGGCTCCCTATTCTCTTCCATTTATCTATATGTTTATTCTCAATGTTGTTTTGATCACTATGGCCTTATAGTATAGTCTGATATCAGGTAGCTTGATGCCTTCGACTTTGCTATCCTCTCTCAAGATTCCTCTGACTATTTGGAGGTCTCTGTTCCAAATAAATTTTTGGATTCTTTGTTCTAGTACTGTGAAAAATGCCATTGGTGTTTTGATAAGACTTACATTGCATTTATTGATTGCTTTGGGTAGTATGGGCATTTTTTTAAAGTTCTTTTTCCCCCCCAAAGATTTTATTTATTATTTCCAGAGAGAGAGAGGAAGGAAGAGAGGCAGAGAGAAAAAGAAACATCAATGCATGGTTGCCTTTCACCTGCCTCCAGCTATGGACCTGGCTTGCAACCTGGTTATGTGCCCTGGCTGGGAATCGAACCAGCGACTCTTGGGTTTCTAGGCCGGCACCTTACCCACTGAGCCACCAGCCAGGGCTGGACATTTTGACAATGTTACCTCTTCCTATCTGTGGATGTGGTGGGCTTCCATTTGTATCTTCTTCAATTTCTTTCTTCAGTGTCTTATAATTTCCTGAGTACAGGTCTTTTACCTTCTTGCTTAGATTTATTACTATAGGTATTTTATGTTTTTCATGCAATTGTGAATGGGATTCTTTTTTAGTTCCCATTCCTAATAGTTCACTGTTGATGTAGAAAACACAACCAATTTTTGAACATTTATTTTGCATAATGTTACTTTACCAAATTCATTTATCAGTTTTAGAAGTTTTTTTAAATGTCATATTTAGGCTTCTCTCTATATAATATCATGCCATGTTTAAATAATGACAGTTTATTTTTTCTTTTCCAATTTGGATGCCATTTATTTTTTCTTCTTGCCTGATTTCTCTGGCTAGGAGTTCCAGTTGTACATTAATAAGAATGTGAAAATGGACATCCTTGTCTTGTCCCTGATGTTAAGGGAAACCCACAACTAACATAGTCAATGATGTTAGCTGTGGGTTTGTCATATATGACCTTTATTATGTTGAGGTATGTGCCTGCTATTTCCACCTTGCTGAGAGTTTTTTTTTAAATCATAAATGGGTGCTGGATCTTGTCAAGTGTTTTACTGCACACATTGTTATGATGATATCATTGTTATCTTTTCTTTGTCATGTGGTTTATTACATTAATTGATACGCAGTTATGGAACCATCTTTGCATCACAGGAATAAATCCCACTTGGTCATGATGTATCAGCTTCTGAAATATATTGCTGAATTTAGTTTGCCAATATTCTTTTTTTTTTTTTTAGAGATTATTATTATTTTTTTATTGTTGTTGTATTACATCCATCCCCTTTTTGCTCCCCTCTGTCCCCCTCCCCAGCCAATATTCTTTTTTAAAGATTTTATTTATTATTTTTAGAGAGAGGGGAAGGGAGAGAGGCAGAGACAAGGAGAGACATCAATGTGGTTTGCCAATCTTTTGTGGAGGATTTTTTGCCTCTATGTTCATCGAGAACGTTGGCCTATAACTTTCTTTCTCTGTAGCGTCTGTCTCTGGGCTTGGAACCTGGAAAATGCCAGCATGATAAAATGAGCTTGGGAGTGTTTTTCTCTCTTGAATTTTTTTGGGAATAGTTTGAGGAGGATAGGTGTTAGTTCTTTGAAAGTTTGATGAAATTCTCCTTTGAAGTTTTCTGGTTCGGGACCTTTGTTTGTTGGAAGTTTTAAAGTGACTGCTCCTATTATTTTCGTTGTAATTAGTACGTTTAGCTTTTCTGTTTCTTCTTGATTCTGTATTGGGAAATTGTATGTTTCTAAGAATTTATACATTTCTTCCAGGTTGTCACTTTTTTAGCATATAGTTCTACAAAATATTCTTACAACCCTCTGTATTTCTGTGGGGTCAGTTGCTAATTCTCCTCTTTAATTTCTGACTTTACTTATTTGGGTCTGCTCTCTCTCTTTTTTCGTCCTTGATTAGTCTGGTTAAAGGTTTATCAGTCTTGTTTATCTTTTCAAAGAATCAAATCCTCATTTTGTTGATATTATGTATTACTTTTTAGACTCTATTAAGTTTATTTCTGCTCTGATCTTTATTATTTCATCTCTTCTACTCACTTTACACCTTATTGTTCTTTTTCTAGTTTCTTCAGTGTGAGATCTAATTGTTTATTATAAAATTCATTATCATTTTTTTGAGTGGGCCTGCATTGCTATAATTCAGGATTATTTTCACTGTGTCTGTAGATTTTGGTTTGTGTTTTCATTTTCATTCGTCTTTTTTTAAAAAATGTATCTTCTGATTTTTGCCCCGTTGATCTCATTGTTAGCTCATTCATTGTTTGGTAAGATATTACTTCGCCTCCATGCGCTTGTGGGTTTTTAGAAGTTTTTTTTCTCATAATTTATTTTTTTGTGTTTGGAGAAGATGTTTGATGTTTTCAATTTTCTTAAATTTATTGAGACATTTTTTTTGTGTGGTCTAACATGTGTTCCATCCCGGAAAATGTTCTATGTGCCCTTGAAAAGAATACATATTGTTGCTTTGGGGTAAAATGCTCTGAAACTATCAATTACATCCATCTGGTGTAATTTAAGGCCACTGTTTTCCTGTTGATGTTCTATCCGGCAGATGGAGGCACTAATGTCAGTTTGACTATAATTCTGCTGATCCCTTTACGTCCATCAATATTTCCTTTATAGATTTAGGCGTTCCTACATCATATTGTTGGATTGATCCCTTCGTTACTAACGTAGTGTTCTTCTTTGTCTCTTACTGTAGCCCTTGTTTTACCATTTATTTTGTTGGATATAAGTACAGCTACCCCAGCTTTATTTTTTCCCATTTGCATGAAATATATATTTCCATCCCTTTAACTTTTAGTCTGTTGTGTCTTTTGATATGAGGTGGGTCTCTTGTAAACAGCGCATTGATACATCTTGTTTTCTTACTGATTACACTGGGCCCCTCCGGATAATCCAGGATCATGACCCCATTTCATGATGCTTTAGTGAATCACATCAACAGAGCCATGGAAGGAACATGTTCACAGGCTCTGGGGGTTAGAAGTTGCTTATGAGAAAGTGGTATTTCCTTATGGCCGCTGTAGGGGACTAAGACGCCACCCCCCTCATGTATAAAAGACAAATTATAGTAACACTTCACAGAGTTTTTACAGTCATGAATGTGGAAGAAAGGCTTCCTAAGCTGCAGTGGCTGCAGTTTTTGTTTGTTCACCAGATAAACAAAAATCAGGCTGAAGCCTGATGACTTAGGGTGTTTCTGGGGTCAGTAGATAGAAAAGCCAGTGCAAACTGGCTTCAGCTCAAAAGGGAGTTTGTTGGTTCTGGGTCTCAGATGCCAGTGAGGAGTCTGATTCAGGAACAGCTTGATCCAGGGTCCAAACCCTTGTCCTTGGGACCCATTGTCTCTCTCTCAATCCGCTCTCTTCCGAGGGCGGCCGAGTTTTACTTTCGTGTGGGGCATGAAACCCGCAGCTTCCTACCCTCGGCTCCTGTGAAAAGCACTCGGTGCTTCTGTGCAAACTTGAGGAGTCGCTCTAGACGGATGACGGGGCACAGGGACCAAATCAACATGAATCACACGGGCCGTCCCCAGGGCCACAAGTACCAAGGGTGGCAAAGGATTTGGGGTGCTCCAACCAAAAGAAGGGGGTGGCTTGGTAGATGAAAAAAAATGTCCGTTCCAGGAGTACTGAGTGATTCTGAGATCATGTTCTGAGCTCATGTCATTTTAGCCTTAGCTTGCCCTACTCCGGAGATAGAGCTAATGGAAGAAACGTTGTCTTTTTGTTTTAAAATCTTCTTCTCCCTCCCTTTGTTCATCTGAAACTCATAATTATAACATGCTGTATGTCTTTCCTTTCTTTTTTGGCAACCGATGCTCTGCCATCTGTTTTTTATTGAATGATAGATGGGAAAGCCACATTTTCCGAGCTGGGAACGCTGATGGGCGGCTGTGTGTGTCACTGGGCACCCTGGTGAACACACTCCTATTTTTAGCTGTTCGGAAAACTTATGCAGATGATTGGTAGCCAGTTAAATGAGCTCTTAAAGCACTTCCTTAGATCATTTAAAGTTGGATTATTCTTGAGCACTTTCCTATGGCTACTTAGGATAGCACTCTCATTATGTAGCACTTTAGCTGATGTCAGTAATGCTGTTTAATAATTTAGTAACATAACATGAGTGAGTTTGTATTTTTCTCTGTGTAATTCCATTTATATATAATTATTTTTATATTAATATAACATGCCGACAAGTAAAACTCAAATAAGATGATTTTTATTTCCCCACCCGTGAATAAGGCTGAAATTGATCATAGGTAACCTCCAAAATGTTGAGGTATTCATCTTACCAGGAAACAAAGAAAAAATTCACCTTTAAAGCTTGTACACTGTTATATAGCATATAATTACCATTATACTCTACAGTTTCAAATGATAAAAATGAGGCATTCAGTTTTTAAAAAGCACGGGGATTTTGAAACTCTATCATGGTACCTAATTACTAATGGTGAATTTTACTGGAAGCTAACAACATATTTAGATCTTCCGTAATAAGACTGTTCCTCTAGTGCATTTTCTAAGTCCTTACAAAGGCAATTTTCTTGAGTTTTGTTTTTGGCTAGACTTGTATTTTGATTTAATAATCTCACTCAGTGGTTAATGCTCTTTTGGTTACATTAAGTATTTGTGAATAAATGGGCCAAGAGCTCAGTTGATCAAAATCATTTCCATTTTTGCGAAAACATGATCTTCAGGATTTTATTTGTGCTTCAGTAAGTTACACGCTTTTGTTTGTCTCTTCCAGATCCAGCCCATCAGCAGGGGCTGGTTTGATTGGCTTTGGTGGCTGCTCTTAGCCGTGCAGATGAGGAAATAAGTGGCATTTGCCTGGGCATCCCATTAGGTGCCTAGGAGGGACAAACATGTCCACGTAATTAGAACGACACTCTGTTTAGACTCCCTTCCCCCCACCCCCTAAGATCCTCTGGCAAAGGGCAGGACAAATCGTTTGAAAACGTCTCTGGATTCTCCCTTATCGAAACACACTATCAGGAAAAATCAGGTGCCAGGGAGCTTCTGTTATATCGACTTACCATACTTCAGTTAATAATCAATCCGGGGTCGATCCCCATCTTGTGGCCTCCTGGGTTACTTAATTTTTGTCCGCCTTCTCCCCATCTCTAAACTGGGCCTTGTACTGTTCCAACGCCCTAGCACTGTGGTGGGAGGAAGGAGTCACCTCTGTGCGCTGATGGAGGAGCCCGTGGGAGCTCTGAAGAAGCAGGAAGTGCTCTGCAAATGCTCAGTGCAACGGAATGACATTTAGTTAGAGTGGGTAAGAGCCAAGGCTCTGGAGCCAAACTTGCTTGATATGTTTCTGCCTCTGGGTAAACATTTAATCTCACTGGGCCCTAATTCTCTCATTTGTGAAATTGGTATAATGATGGTACCAAAGTCAAAGGGTTGTTGTGAGTATACGTAGTAATATGTACAAAGTACTTAGAGTAATACCTGGGGTATGTAAGCACCCAACATTGTTAACCTATTAATAACAGCATCTGTATTGGATTATAAACTCCACAAGAACACAGAGAAGACATTTACATAATTCAACTTGCATAGATTCTAAAAGAGAACCTGCGGATAAATAATTCTAAATAGTTAGGTCTCAAATTTGGATCAGCTGTGCTTTATTTTTTTTCGTGTCATCAACCAGTGTTCTGGTAAGTGGTTGAATTTCTCTAACAAGCATAAATAAACACATATGTACTAAGTACGGAACAGTTAAATAGCCAAGCCCTGTGTTAGATCAAGTAGGCTCTGCTCCAAGAGAATCATACAAATATTTGTATCAAGAGATAAGAAACAATCTACAAGGAATGAGCGTTAGGGATTAAAGGCGTGGAGGAGACTTTCAGAGAAATCTCTTAACACGCAGAGAGTCTGTCCACCCCGGAGTCACTCCCTGTGCAGCAGTCTTAGCTCAGAAAGTGGCCACACGTTCAGAAAGTCTGGGTGGGAGAGCCCCCAACTCTAGTTCCCGGGCTGAGGATATCAGGGCAAAGGCCTACAGGAGACGGATGAACAAAACAAACTAGCAAAATAGAACCAGAGGAAACAAGGAACAGACTGGCAGTTTGCAGAAGGGAGGGGGAGGGGGAGAAAGAGGCGAAGAGGGGGAACAGTTTAGTCAAAGGTTGGGTATGAATGACCCACGGACATGGACAACACGTGGGAGATGGATGGGGAGGGTAGGGCAGGGGAGAGCAATGGGGGGAAATGGGACAACAACAATAAAATAATGTGAAAAAGAGGAAAACAGAAATAGCAGCATGGAAGTGATGGCGACATAGTTGATGAGCAACACGCATGTACTTTGTTCATGGAACCTGGAGCCGCTGCACATAACACTTAAAATTGTTTTTTTCTTGCAATCGATGCCTCAGTATCGGTATCAGGAAAGCTACCTACCAGAGAGAATTAGTGTGAAGAAAACAAAGTCCCCCAAACCAAAAGGCGGGTGCGGGCAGGAACCTGTGGGGATCACGGACAGAGAGCAAGGTCACAATCAGGGCAATAGCAGGACTCACTCAGATCATTCGTAAGCAGGGACTTTGTCATCTTCAGACCTGGGATTTCCTTCCCCCTTCATTTCAACCTCTTAGACAACATTTCTGTTGTCTCACGTTATAGTAAAGGTTTTAGGTATTTGTTTTTAGAGAGAGGGGGAGGGAGGGAGAAAGAGAGGGAGAGAAACAGCAATGTGTGCCTGCTTCTTGTCACCCCCAGCTGGAAACCTGGCCCGCAACCCAGGCCTGTGCCCGCACTGGGAATCGAACTGGCGACCCTTTGGTTTGCAGGCCGGTGGTCAGACTATTGAGCCCCACCATTTTGTAGTAATTTTTTCAACGTTTTCTCAAGCTTATACTGGAAGAGCTGGCGTGAAAACAGGAATTCTGAATGTAGAATCAACGTGTTAACAGTTGCTCTGCACTCTACGTTGATCAGTAGAGAAAAGAAACTTGCAATGGTAGAAAACACACTGTAGTTATAACCATACTAAAGCTAAGTGCAGTGAACCACTTACAATTAACCTCACCTAAGAGCAGGTGAAGCTCTTGAGTGGGTCCCTTGGTGGTTGGTACAAAGTCCTGAGTTGAAAGCAGGGCCACCCAAGGGAACAGGGAGAACCGGCAGCCCTGCTACGCTGAGGCTGTGGCCCCGTGTGGGGTGAAGGGGGGCCGGGGCAGTTGTTTCACGGGGGGCTCCGGGACCAGTTGTGGGTTTGAGAGCCTCTCCATGCGTCCCGGTTGCCCCGCGGCTGCCTGCGTGTCGGGACATGTACCGTCTGTGCACTCCTGGCTGGCGGACCATCGCCGGCGTGGAGAAGACCCCGGGAGCCTGGCGAACAGGAAGAGCTGAGCTGGCGTGAGAGCCGCCTGACTTTGGGGTGAGCTCCCCAGGCACCCTGGCTCCATCCGGAGAGCAGAGAACCTTAGCGGCTTGAGGTTCAGCACAACCCGTGCAAAATCTTTGCACGGACACCCACCTGTGTGACCACACCAGTGCTGCTGGGAAAACCAGGCTTACAGATGAAAACAAGGATAAAAAAGAATGAGTAAAGGTATGGCTGAGATTCACTTCACAGCTGTTGTCCAGGCTCCTTATTCAACAACATCTTCAGGGAGAAAATGAACCGTCTGGAGTTGCTGCAATGTGTCACCTGAAGTGTCCGGTATTCACTAAGAAAAGACAGGACATGCAAAAACAAGGAAGTATGACCCCTTCCCAGGAAGGGAAGTGGTTAACAATCTGGGAAAATCTGAATTTCCTCAGATCTTTCATGTAGCTTAGAAAGACTTTAAGCAGCTACGGTGACAATATCAATATTGAAAAACCTAAACAAAATCATGCCCGTGGAAGGGAAGTATAATAGAGAATAAATCAACAAACTATGAGGCAATAGAAACTGTAAGAGAACCAAGTGGAAATGTTGGATTTGAGAAGTACAGCAAGTGAACTGAAAATTTGACTAATGGGTTCAAGAGATTTGATATGACAGTAACAAGAATCCGTGAACTTGATGATAGGTCAGTGAAAGCTACTTATTCTGAACAAGAGAGAAAAGTAATGGAAGAAAATGACAGAGCCTCAGAAAACTGGGGTCAACACAAAGCATTCATATGCTGGAGTCCCAGGGAAAGAAGAGCTGATGAGGCAGAAATACCATTTGAAGAAATAATGGCTGGAAACTTCCCATATTTGATAAAAACGTTTAATCTATAGAATCACAAAGTACAACAAAACCCAAGAAAAATATCAATAAACACAAAGAGTTACAGGCCTAGACACATGATAGCCATGTTGTTGAGAAGCAAAGAGAGTCTCTTGAAACGAAAGAGAGAACATCATGCACATGGAATCAACTGAAAAGGTACCAGCTGACTTGGCATGAAAAACAACGGATGTCAGAAGGCAGAGAGATGCCATATTTAAAGTGCTTGAGAAGAAAAAAACAACTATCAGAACAATTTTGTACAAGGCCATGCTAGTCTTCCAATAGGAGGGCACAAAAAAGAAGACCAAAGTAAACAAAGATGGAGAAAATTAGTTCCCCAAAATCCATCTTATGTGAAACACTGAAGAAAGTCTTAGTTTGAAAACATGCCACACCGGACAGTAACTCTAATCCACTGAAGGGAGTGACAGAAATGGAAGATGCATGGAAAAAGAGAAGGATTCTGTGCAGATATTCATCTCAGTTCTTCAAAAGACAAATTGGTGAAAGCAAGAATTATACACTGTGTTGTTAGATGCATAACATCTGTAGAGGGTGAAATAAGCCAGAGGGAGAAAGACAATCACCATATGATTTCACTCATACCTGCAATCGAATGAGCACCCTGAACTAACAAGCAGCATAGAAGCAGGAGTAGATGAAGAGCAGCTCTGGGGGTGGGCATGGGGGGACAGGGCCCAAAAGAAAGAAAAAAGAGAAAGAAAGAGAGAAAGAGAGAAAGAGAGAGAGAGAGAGAGAGAGAGAGAGAGAGAGAGAGAGAGAGAGAGAGAGAGAGAGAGA
>PVIW01001693.1:0-84590 GCA_004026585.1 Noctilio leporinus
TTTTTTTTTTTTTTTTTCTTTTTCTCTTTCTCGCTCACCTCGGCTTCCGCTGGAAGCGGCCCCTTGATGTTTTTGTCCCTTACTTGGGTTCACGTTTTTCAGTGGGCTCACCTCCCGGGGCTGGGTGAGGCTTGGTTGGCGGAGCCAGAGAGGAAACTGGAGCTTAAGCCCGGGTACCATGGGCACCCCGAAGTGGGTCCGGAAGCCGCAGCTGGTGGGGGGCGCGGACCTGCAGGCGGTGAGGAGCCGCGGGGCGGTGGGCGCGGGGTTGTGTAGGGTCGGCGAGAGGGGAGGCTGGGAGTGCGGGGTAGAGAGAGGACTGGGCGGACTTGGGGCTTCACCAGAAGCCCGCCGACCCCGACCCTGGAGTGGTCCCTCCAGGTCCGCCCCGCCACCTTATTCGGGGGCCTTAGGGAGCGAGTCGGGGAATTGCTGGCAAACCTACGACGTTGGCAAAATTTCCTCCGGCTGCCCCTTATTCTCTTGCATTTTTCCTAATTGCAAGTGTATACTCACTGCCATCTGCTAGGATTCTTGGAAATTCTGCCCCAATTCTGGTCGTTCACGTCTGTAGTTTACCGAGATTTTGTGCAAAACTGAAGCACAGAGGAAGGGCAGACTCAGAATTAGTTTTTAAGTTTTTGATTCCTTCCTTCTGGTAAAACTGGTTTTTTATTACATTCTCTCCCTCCTCAGTACACAGAAAAGTCTGTTGGTCAGCTCTTCACTGATAGGAAGGCTAAAAACTACCTTGGAGAAACAGCAGAGAAAGAGGAAAAAAATTACATGACTTAGAAACTTTCTTAAGTTGATCTCTATTACTTTATTACATAACAATAACTTAGATCACCAGTCCTCAAAGCGTTTGGTCTGGGCTTCTTTTTATGGGTTTATTGATATTTACTGTATTAGAAGTTAAAGCTGAGAATCTTTTAAAATATTTATATATTAATTATTTGATAGTATTGGTTCACTGAGTTAACAGCTTCCCTATGTTGTATATTTCATTATATCATTTTAAAATTACATTATTTAATATCAGCGATGTCATGAGTAACATCTCTAAGTATTGGGACACCAGGACACCATCAAGCTTGTAGTGGCAAGATCTAAGATCTCTCAATTTTAATTTTCACTTGAAATCTAATTTTGTCATAGGCAGTTAATACTAGCAGGTGTTTCCTGGAAGTGGCGGGTTCACCTTGTTCAACTTTTGGGAAGTTGTCTAAGTCTGAATGACTATCATTTGTAGGTGTTCTTTCATGTAAAAATAATATTCCCTGAAAAAAAGCAGCCAGTTTGGTTTGCAACTGAGTTACACAAGCACTTTCCCTCCTGACAGTTATCATACTTCAGTATAAATCCGAAGTGCTTTATGATACTTGTCAAGGCGCCAGGAGAATCACCGATGCTTTTCACTTTCAGTGCAGATGTCCATAGACTAAGGTACAGGCAAATAGTACCTTAGGGCTGAAGATAGTTTTGACCTCACAGACCCTCACAAAGGGTCTTATGAACCTGTGGGTCTGGGGACCCCATGTTGAGAACATCTAGTAAAGTCTTTGGACGTAATGTAAGGTTAATGTATATGTTGAGGTATAAGTAAATGGGGATCATTTGGTAGATGGAGCTCATTAGAAGATTATTTAGAAGATAAGGGAGAAAGTTTGTTCATATATGTAACTGAATATTTTTATCTCTACTGAGGCACCTTTTTCTTTAGATAAGTGATTTGAGAGCGTTTGAAGAAAAGTAATTTAGATATTGGAATGTATAGTTAATGTTAGGACAAACCAGGATGTTGAAATCTAAGCACTTTAGGAGAAAATTGAATCAGGAAAAGCTGAGCTTTCTCTCCAGGTGCATATTTACATAATCAAGTAAGTGAGTGGCATACCTCCTTTTATTGTGCTTCATAAATACTGTGTTTTATTTGTTTTTTTATTTTATTACCAATTTAAGGCAAGACCCTCCACCAGCAAAACAGTTATAACTTGCTTTAATGCAGTACTCACTTTATTGCGGTTGTCTGGAGCAAATCTGCAATATCTCCAAGGCGTGCTTGCATAATAAGAACATGTGTGAAGGAAGTTTATTCCTCATTTCACACAGGCGTGTGCCCTAACTGAATCCAGACTGTGACCTTTCACCTCACAGGATGATGCTCCACCAACAGAGCCACACCAGTCAGGGCTGGATTCCTTTTTCTTTTACTGTTTCAGTTGAGTGTTTCTACTACTTTGTCTTCCAGGTGGCTGATTTGATCCTCAGCTTCATCTCAACTCTTGATGATTCCCTCTAATGTGGTTTTTTTTTTTTTTGTTTGTTTGTTTTTTTTATGTCAGTTATTGGATTCTTCATTTCTGGCTGGCAGTTTCTATGGTTTGTCTTAGTTCTCACTGAGTCTATTTTTATCCTAAGTTACTGAGCTTCCTTATAACCAGTGCTTCAGTGTTTTTGAACTAAATATCCAGTAGATTGCTTATCTCCATTTTGTGTAATTTTTTTCTGAAGTTTTTTCAGTTCTTTCCTTTGGGACATGGTTCTTTGTCTCATGTTGAGTGATTCCTTGTGTTTGTTTCTATATATTAGATAGATCAGCTGTATCTCCCACTCTTGGTAGTGACTTATAATATGTGACCTGTAAGACACAAAGGTACAGTCTTCTTATCATCTGAACCAGGTGTTCCAGGGGTGTCCACTGTCTTCAGTGTGAGTTGTGTGTGCCTTTCTTCTGTAGTTCAACCTTGACTGCTGTTGACAGACAGACATGTCAGTGGGTAGGATTGACCTTCGGGCTGACTGGCTGTGAGGGCTGTTTATGCAGCAGACAAGCTGTTGTGTAGGATCCGGCTGCATGAAGTGGGAGTTGTTTGGGGCTTTGGTGCCAGTTAAGTCTGCCCTTCAGGTGTGTTGTTTGTGGTATAGTGCTCTGGTGTCATCTGAAGCCAGCCACTGGGTGTGTTGGTTTGAGAGTCTCTTAAGAGGGGCTCCAGTACAGGTCAGTTCAGCTGCCCTGTGCCCTCAGGTCAGGCCCACCTGGTGGGAGTTACAAAGTAATCTTTGGTTGGTTGCGGCTGGTGCTGGGCTTGGAGGCACTTAGGAGGGGCTATGCTGTGAACTGAGGCAAACTACCACTAATGTCAGCCTTGGACCCATTGGTGGCCAGGTTGGAGATCACCTTATGGGAGTGATGATGCAAATTGAGACTGGTTGCTGCTTGTGCCAGTCTGGGGCCTGTTTAGCAGGAGGTATAGGCCATACTGAGGCCAGCCACTGTTTGGTGTTTGGACCTCTGAGAGATTTTAGGAAAGTCTCTGCACCAGTGGAGGTGGCCTGCTGGTGTGGAAAGGCCTCAGCAAGAGGTTCCAGCCAGGTGTGTGAGTTGGGTGGGGAGGTGTCTCAGGAATCACCAATGCTGGGTGAATGGTTTTAGCTAGGTCAGGAGAGTTCAAATTTGGTACCTGCTAATTCATTCTTCCCAGGAGAGAGTTGTCCTTACCCCTGCCCTTCTAGCCCTTGCCCTGAATCTAGTCAATTTAATTCCTCCTCATATGTTCCTGGTATTTTGTGAGTTGCTGCCTGTATGTTGGAGCCCAGGGTGAGTGAGTTTACAAGTCAGGGAGTCTGTGCTCAAGCCCTTTAAGAGGATGCCTTGGGCTACATTACATTAGCCCTCCTTCTTGGAAGCAGTTCTTGCTGGTTTTCACAAGCAGATACTATAGGAGCTCCTTCCTGGCATTGGTGTCCCAGGTTTGAGATCCCAGTGTGGGCCTGGACCCTTCACTCCTCAGAGACCCTCTGTACCTGAGATATCTGTGGGCTGCAAGTCTCTGCCCTCCTGCCAGTCTCATAATGGTTACTTCTTTATACCCTTAGTTATAGGGCACCTGTTCTTCTATTCTTTAGGTGATTTTAAATGATGTCTGTTCTGTAATCTAGATGTAATTTTGATGTGACCTAAGAGATCCCCAGAAGTCCATGAACTGCATTTTGAGAATTGATCTTCTAGGCCTAAAATTTTGTTAGAAGTGTTCAATGAAATAGAAACATGGAAGTAAAAGATACCAGTTACAGATTAGTCTATGGACTCTGCCCTGCAGAGTCGTTCACTTTCTTTTTATATATCTGTTCTTTCTGGGAGAAACCGTATGTGTTGGTTAGCTTATTAATTTGAAATATGACAATTAACTGCTACATAGATAAAGGAGCAATTTATAATGCTAAAATAACATCTGGGAGTGGAGAACTGTAGCTTGGAATACAGTTAGGACTTAAGGACCAGAGCTCTAGTCCTGCCTCTGTTACTCATGAGGCTAAGTTGTGGGATTGTTTCTAATTCTTTTTGTCTCACCTCTATTACAAGGTTAATATTGTTCCCACCTTCCTCAGGGTAGTTTTGATTTTAAAATGATACCATCTGCTTGTTAGCCTCAGGTATATCTTCATTGTTACATCTGGAAAGCAGTGCTTGGTATATGGTAGATGTGTGTTGAATTAATGAATGAACTTTTAAAAAACTTTATTATGAAAGTTTAAAAACTTACCTGAAAACTTAATTATATAATGAATCCATCTATTCTTTGCCTAATATATTTGTAACCCTGGAAAATATGAACATGTTTTTATAAAAACAAAATGACACTCAACAAAATTAAAATTAGGTGCTTTCACCATCAAATAGCTCTAATTGAATTAAAATACATACATATATATCTTTAGACTTGGTTTATTCAAATCAGACCCACACGAAGCGCAGTCACAGGCATTTCATTTGTTTATTATAACTTGTGGTTTCTTTTAATTGTGAACATTTTTATTTCCCCAGATCTGCCCGTTTGTGACTTGTTGGAGAAACTGGGGCTAGTTTTGTAAAAGTTTTTAGTGTTTGATTTTACCCCATGTTATTTAGCTTATTCCTCTATCCCCTGCATTTCTAGTAAACTGGAAGTTAGATGTAAATGTTTGATTAGATTCATATTTACCCTTTTGACACAAAGGCTATATTGATTGTGCAATGTACGGAGGTCCATAAAGTTTTTTGATGCCAGGCTTAATTATTGGGGTCAAGTATTGGCAACCTGGCCTTTCCATTGTTCACCATCAACCTTTCCTGTGTTGGTCTTAGCATCCATTGATGGTCATTGCCTGAGTGAATGAGCTTTGGACTAGTAGGAGGTGCTACATACCTGATGAAGGTGGTACTGAGGTACAAGTACTACTAATACGGTAGGGCAGTAATTCATTTGAGTGAAGTCATCAATGGAATAAGAACTATAGGTAATAATAAGCCTCCAAATTAGGGACCATAGGTTTAACGGTGAGGATAATTTTTTATATATTATAGGAAGAACTATATTTAAGAAGATTGAAATCATACAAACATATTCTCTGACCACAGTGCTTTGAAATTAGAAATCAACTGCAAAAAGAATTTAATATGTAGAGATTAAGCACCACACTATTAAAAATAACTGGGTCAAAGAAGAAGTACGGCATAGTGGATGAGGCCCTAGCCAGTGAACCCAAAGGTCGCTGGTTCAGTTCCCAGCCAGGGCACATAACCAGGCTGCAAGCCAGGTCTCCAGCCAGCTCTGTAGCTGGAGGCAGGTGAAAGGCGGCCATACATTGATGTCTCTCTCCCTTCCCCTCTCTCTAAAAATAATAGATAAAATCTTGAAGAAAAAAAAAAGTAAAAGGTGAGGTCAAAAGACATGTAGAGACAGATGAGAATGGCAATACAGCATACCAAAACTTCTGGGATGCAGTAAAAGCAGTAATAAGAGGGAAGTTTATATGACTGCAGGCCTATCTCAGAACATGAGAAATCCCAAGTAAACTAACATTACATCTTAAAGAACTAGAAAATGAACAAAAGCATCCCAAAGTTAGAAGAAGGAAGGAAATAATAAAAATTGAAGCAGAATTGAAAGAAATAGAGAACAAAAAGATTATACAAAAAATTAATACAATGAAGAGCTGGTTCTTTGAAAAGATTAATAAAATTGACAAACCCCTGGCTAGACTCACTAAAGAAAAAGGAGAAAAGACTCGTATAAACAAAATCAGAAATAAAAGAGGAGAAGTTACCACAGATTTCACAGATATACAAGGACTCATACTAGAATTCTATGAAAGATGATATTCCAGCAAATTCAATAACCTGGAAGAAATGGGTAGGTTCCTAGTAATAGATAACTATCCTGGACTGAATCATGAAGAATTAAAAATGTAAATAAACTCATAAATAGTGAGGAAATTGAAACAGTCATCAAAAGCTGTCCTCCAAATAAAAGTCCAGATAACGTCTAAAGATTTGGTACCTGTCCTTCCTCAAACTCTTCCAAAAAACTGAAGATGAGGCAATACTTCACCAGAGATTTTATGAGGCTAACATAACCTGATAATAAAGCCTGGCAAACATAACACAAGAAAAGAAGATTACACACCAATATCTCTGATGATTACACAAGGAAAAAATCCTAACCAAAATACTAGCAAATTGAATACAATCATACATTAGAAAAATAATCTACCACAATCAAGTGGAGTTCATTACAGGGGCACAAGGAAGTTTAAACACACATGAGTCAATTTAATACACCACATTAATAAAACAAATGACAAAATCATATGATATCAATAGATGCAACATCCATTTCTGATTAAAATAATAAAGTGGGTATAGAAAGAATCTCAACATAATAAATACCATGTATGATAAGCCCTCAGCCATTACACTCAGTGAGAAACTGAAATCTTATCCTATAAAACCAGAAATGAGACAAGGAAGACCACTATTACTCAGCGTAGTTCTGGAAGTCCTGATCAGAGCAATCAGTCAAGAGAAAGGAAAGGCATCCAAATGAGGAATGAAGAAATGAGAGTGACACTTCTGGCAGGTAGCATGATTCTATGTATAATAATCCTAAAGACCTCACACAAAAAGATATCAGAAACAATAAACTAATACAATAGAGTTGTAGAATATGTAATCAATGTATAAAAATTTACCACTCCTTTATTGGGTTGATCAAAGTCTGTTTATTTTTTTCCATAAAATGAAAGACACATTTTTCACATTCACCAATAACTGTTGATTTGAATATTTTGGATAGGTCAGCTGTCTCCTGCTATTGGCATCTAGCGGGTAGAGGCCAAGGGTGCTGCTAAACATCATTCAATGCATAAGACAGCCCCACAGCTAAGAATTATTTGTATAAAATGTGAATAGTACCAAGAAACTTCATTCACAAAGCTCTTTTGACATGTTCAATCAGTAATGACACTTCTTTCATACCCTGCACCCATCTTACTTTGCATTTCAATTGTGTTTTTACTTTTCTTGGAATAATAAAATATAATATGCCAAAAATGTGTATTTTTCTTCCATCTTAAGTATTGAAATGGCTGCACAAAAATCCACCAATTTTGATGTTTTTTTTTTGTTTTTTTTTTTTAATGCACACTGATATGACAGCTGTCAGGATATAATAACAAAATTGTTGTGAGTGAAGTTAAAGACAAGCACTGCTGGAGCCATTGTATGGAAAATCATAATGAACTATTTGGCCAACCCAATATTAACTTAAGGAAAAAATAAGAAAATTCTAAGAGAATGCAATACCTAGGAATAAACTTAACAAAGGATGTGAAGGACCTATATTACAGGGTGCGTGTGATCAATTGGCAAAAACGTTGCATCTCCATATTTCATGTGCTGCTTAATTTTGAAAAACTATGTTTCTAAGGTTATGATTTAACATCATTCTCAGATATAAAGTATTAAATTTTGAGAGCAACTGCCATGTCGAAAGAATACAATGCCAGAGCAACCATAGTTAGACTGCATGCAGGGTCAACTGCTAAGGAAATTGTGGACTTCAATAACATAGTTGTTTACAAAGTGAAGAAGATGTATGATGCTGATCATGATGTTGCCACACCAACAGGGAAAATGCATAAGGTATATAAGGACCGCACAAGTCCAGATATTGTACCCAGAATCCAGGAGATCATCAATGAAGATCCAGGATGTTTACCTTGATGTTTTGAGAGTAGTTGTTTTACCATGGATGAAGCAAATTGCAAATGGACGTCATTTTCTTTTCCAACAAGATGGTGCACTAGCACGTAACACCAAAAAGGTGCAAGAATGTCTCATTGTCAGTATTCCTGAATTCTTGGTCAAATGAAATCTGGCTGCTTAGTTCACCACATGCAAATCCTTCAGACTGTTATGTATGCAGCATTTGTGAGAGAGAAGTTAATAAACAACCTCATTCCAATAAAGAGGCCATTAAAGCTAAGATTGAAAACATCATGATGTCCGTGGATAAAGAAAAGTTAAGGAAATAGTGCTTAAGGTTTCAAAGTTGGATTGAATCTGTTCAGCAAATGGAGACTTTTTTGAACAGTTTTTAAAATAATGACTATTTTAATATTTACATATAAGAATAAATTTATTTCAAAGTATAACACTTTTGTGGTACATTGTTTATTTTACTAAAATTTTGCCAATTGATTGCATACACCCTGTATATACCTGTATACTGAAAACTACAAAGCATTATTAACACATTGTTGACCGGTCACAAAAATCTTGTTTTGAAGCCCAAATGTTGTTGAACTTGTGCTTACACTTACATTAGCTTTTGCTTGCTATAAAATTGCCCATCAACAATGTGTTAATTAGATGAATGTAGTTTGCTACATAAGTTAACTTGCCTTAGCTTTTGTTTAAAATTGTTGGTCAACAATGTGTTAAAAGATTGAAGACAGTAAAATGGAAAGATATTCCATGTTCATGGATTAGAAAAATCAACATAGTTAAAATGGCAATATTGCCTAAAGCAATATACAAATTTAATGCAATTCCCATAAAAATTCGAGTGCCATTTTTTAAAGAAATAAAATGAAAAATTATCAGATTTGTATGGAACCACAAAGGACCCTGAATAGCCAAGCAATCCTGAGAAGAAAAAACAAAGCCAGAGGTTTCATACTACCTGCTCAAAAGAGCATGGTATTGGCAGAAAAACAGAAACATAGACCAATAAAACGGAATTGAGAGCCCAGAAATAAACCCACATGTATATGGGCAATTTATTTATTTATTTATTTATTTAAAGGTTTCATTTATTTTTAGAGAGATGGGTAGGGAGAGAGGGTGAGAGATATCAATAAATGGTTGCCTTTCACCTGCCTCCAGCTATAGACCTACCTGGAGACCTGGCTTGCAACCTGGTTATGTGCCCTGGCTGGGAGTCAAACCAGTGACCTTGGGTTTGCAGGTTGGCGCCTTATTCACTGTGCCACCAGCCAGGGCCTGGTGAATAACTTTTGACAAGCCAAAAACACAATGGAGAAAAGAAAGCCTCTTTAATTAATGTTGCTAGGAAGATTTGAAAGCCACATGCAAAAGGATGCAGCTAGATTACAGTTTGACCTCATCTACAAAAATTAATTCAGATGGACCAAAGACCTAAATAAAAGTTCTGAAACAATAAATTACATAGAAGAAAACATAGGTACTAAATTCATGGACCTTGGCCTTAGAGAAGATTTTATGAATTTGACCCAAAAGACAAGGGAAGTGAAGTCAAAAATAATGGGACTATCAAAATACTTCTGCACAACAAAAGAAACCGACAAAACCAAAAGGTTCCCTGGCTGGAGGCCAGAGTTGATTGGAGCATCATCCTGCACAGCATACACAAAAAGGCTACAGGTTGTGGGTTTGTTCCCTGGTGGGGGAATAGATCTGGGTTGTGAGGTTGTGGCCTCAGTCTTGGTAGGTGGGGTGCATGCAGGGGGCAGCTGATTGATGTGTCTGTCTTTCTGTCTCTCAAATTAAGAAATATATTCATATATCCTTGGGTAAGGATTAAAAATGTGCAATACAATATTAACTATAGTGACCATGTTGTATATTACATACCTGTGACTTAAATATTTTATAACTGCAAGTCTATTTTAAGTTGATTACAGCTTAATTTTGAATATATTCTAGACCTACATTTTTACTTGATACAGCCCATGTTTTGTTTTTGATGTCACATTTTACATCTTTTTATCTTGTATTCCTTATTAATTATAGTTATAATTACTTTCACTATTTTTGTTTTAACCTTCATACTACCTTTATTAGTGATTAATTCACGTAATACCTTTACTCCATATTTATCAGTGAGATTTGTACTTCGTATTGTTCTCTTGTTACTAACTAGCACCCTTTTTTTGCAGTGTAAAAAAAGTCCCTTTAACATTTCTTATAAGTCCTGTTTAATGGTGTACCCCTTTAGCTTTGTTTGTCTGGAAATCTCTTTATCTCTCCTTCAATTCTGAACTATAACTTTGCCAGATAGAGTGTTCTTACTTGGAACTTTTTTCTTTCAGTGCTTTCAATATTCTCTCTCTCTCTCAGCCAGGGAACATAACCAAGTTGTAACCCAGGTCTCCAGCCTGATCCATAGCTGGCAGCAGGTGAACGACAACCGTACAATGATGTCTCTCTCCCTCTCTGCCTCTCTCTCTCTTTACCACTCTTTAAAAATTATAAATAAAATCTTCAAAAGTAAATAAAAATGATTTCCATTTTTGGAAAAAAAAAAGAATCTGGCCTTTTCTTTAACTTTTTACACTTCAATTATAATGTGTCTCAGTACTTTCTGAAGTATTGCCAACAGTTTTCCACAGCAGCACCTCCATTTCTCCACATCCTAGCCACCACTTGTTATTTTCTTTTCTTTTTCTTTTTTAAAAAATTTTATTTATTATTCTTAGAGGGGAAGGGAGAGAGGGTAAGAGACATCTATCTATGGTTGCCTTTCACCTGCCTCCAGCTAAGGACCTGGCTGGAGACCTGGCTTGCAACCTGGTTTTGTGCCCTGGCTGGGAATTGAACCAGCAACGTTTGGGTTTGCAGGTTGGTGCCTTATCCACGGTGCCACCAGCCAGGGCCACTTGTTATTTTCTGGGGTGTTTTTTATTGTTGTTTTGTTTTTGATAATAGCCATTCTGATAATGAGTGTTAAGTGAGGCTTTATTGTGGTTTTGATTTGCATGTCCCTACTTAGTAGTGATGTTGAGCATCTTTTCATTTGTTAATTGACCATTTGCAAGTCTTAAGTCCTTTGCTCATTTTTTAATAATGTTTGTTGTTTTTGTTGTTAAGTTGTAGGAGTTTGTGTATACTGGGTATCAATCCTTATCACATTAATATGAGAGTTTTATATTTTTAGCTCTTACATTTAGGTCTTTGATCCATTTTGAGTTAATTTTTGTATGTGGTATATGGTAAGGGTCCAGCTTTATGGCTTGCATTTTTATTAAATGGTCACAGATTGGATGTTAATAGAAGGTGGAATTTGCTGCTGTTAGAAATGTAGTGAAAGCCTAGGATATAGATGAGACACTGGTTTTATACTGTTGACATTTCTGAGCACTTTGGGAGTTCAGAGTAGTCTTCAGGAGGTTCTCAGTGATGACAGCCCTGTCGCTTAGTTGGAAATTTGACATGGTCCTGGGAGGTTAGCAAGAGCAGTGTTTACCTCCTCCGCCTTCTTGACTATTTGTCTGAAATCTATTGTACTTAGTAGTGAAAAAGTAAATGAAACATCACTAAAATTTCATGCAGGGTGTGATTTTTCACCTTTTTCAGGGATCGAGGAATGATCTGAAAGCAGCTTTGGATAAGCTCAGTCAGCAATACCTGACTGAACTTGTGGGTGACCAAGAACCTGGGGAGGAAGACACGGAATGAAGAAGACACCACAACTGAAAATTGGAGGTATCACTACCCCCACCTTACCTCATTCCCCATCGCACCTTTCATTCCCTGGAGCAAATGGCTGAGTTCATCTCAGATTGCTCAGGTCAGAGCACACTGTGGTCTTTGATATTACAAAGGCTCTTCTTTCATTCCATGCTTTCATTTATTCACCCCCTTTTCTCATTCTCCCTCACATTCCCCTACTTCTGCCTTCAAAGTAGTCATTCTTATATGTTCAGTGTGCATTGTTTTATTTGTTGGTGGCCTTCTAAAGCCAGTAGTGTTTTGTGTGCTTGTGTTTTTGATTTACTTAAATGTCATTGTATTGTGAAATTCTTCACTCAACTTTTTTTTTCCTTTTTTATGTTGAACTGTGCTTTTACTATCTATCCTTGCTGCCTTAGGTATAGCTAAATCTTTGCTTTTAACTGCTAATAGTTCATACCCTGTGGTATTCACTGACTTTGACCTTTCCCCCTTTCCCACCCTCTTTTCTCCCCTGTAATGACAGACAACTAGATTTCTCCCAGCTCCCTATTACCACAAACAGCTTTGAGACGAATAACCGAATAATCGTGTGTATCACCCCTGTGGACTCGGAAGTGGGATTGCTGGGTGTATGTAATTTAACCTAAGTACTGCTAACTTGCTCTCCAGAACGGCAGTACTGGTCTGTATCCTCGCAGCAGGGTGTGTCGCACATCCCTCCATTCCTGTCAACACTGGGCAACGTTTTGCATTCTGATTTTTGCCAGTGTGTTGAACGTGGAGTGATACATGTAATCCCAACTAAAGAGCAGTGTTGTGTTGTTCAGATAGCAAACACTATGGCTTGATTTAAAGCTCTTAATAAAATGTAAGCTGTTTTCCTTTTCTTTTCATCCCTTGCTCTTGCATATGCAGGCATCATAGTTGAGGAGGGCGTCCTGTTAATTGTGCCTTTCAATCCCAAGACTTACTTGTGGGTCCTAAATTTTACTGGAATAACTGGTATCAGCAGTCAATTCTGGGGTTTTTATTTTCTTTCCTTTTTAATAGCTCTACTGAGAAATTTGCATATCATACAATTTACCACTTTAACGTGTATACAATTTAAAGCCCTGGCTGGTGGCACAGAGGATAAGGCACCAGCCTGCGAACCCAAAGGTCGCTGGTTCAATTCCCACTCAGGGCACATAACCAGGTTGCAAGCCAGGTGTCCAGCCAGGTCTGTGGCTAAATGCAGGTGAAAGGCAACCATACATTGATGTCTCTCTCCCTTCCTGTCTCTTTGAAAAATGATAAATAAAATATTTTTAAAAATAAATAAAAATAAAGTGTACACACAATTAAATGTTCTTTAGTATATTTATAGGGTGGTACAATCCTCATTGCAATCTAATTTCAGAACAGTTTCATTCCCTTGAAAAGAAGTCCCAAGTGCATTAATAGCCACTCCCCTTAATCCCTCTTCTGTCTTTTAATTCGTAAAGATAACATGCTTTCACAATTTTAATGGCAAATTGCTATTTTTTAAAACATTTATTCAGAAATTCCATCAGGTGTTTAAATAACATTTGCACAGTCTGTGTGATAAAGAGCCACGTTTAGACTGGTGTTGATAACATATCTATTCAGTTGTTGCTCTTTACTAATGAGCAGGAGCATCAGTTTTCTTTAGGCTTCGGGAGGATCTTTAGGGAAAGGTGATGACCCTAAAGACATGGGTATTAGTACCGAATTCCTTAAAGTATGTATTTTAGGCTAGGAAATGAGGACAGTTTGGTTAAGAACTGTTTTACGTTTTTGGATTATCAGTGGTTAAAGACTGGGAAGGGAAAGCTCAGTAAACATTTCTGGCATGTACACTGTCTATGACATTTATATGCACTTGGATGTAGAGGTTAACCGAAGACAGTGGATATTTATATTCCTCTGACACTTTTCTTTAAAGCTGGCTTATTAATGTAAACACAAAAGAATTACAGCAGTGGAATGAACAAGAACTTTGGGAAGTTCCTTTTTATTTAAACACTAATAATTCTAGAAGCTTTTACGAGGGATGATGACAAGGAAAGGAAGAAGGTAGAAGACATTGGCAGTGAAAACAAACATCACCTTTCAGAAACTTTTCTCAGTTCTACAGACAGCTGCTTATTCTTGCTTTCATACGTTCATTCCATCTTCTCAGCATTTCTGACTTTAATAAATAGTTTTGGTAGAGTGTGTGCAAATACCACATTTATTTCAGCATTTATTTACAGGTTATTTGTGTTCAGGCCATGAGATTTAAGTGCAATAAATGCATTTACTTGCATTTGCAGATTCTGAATCTACTGAGGAAATGAAATGGAACTAGATAGGGTATGGGAACATGTTACAAACTAGTGTTCTCTTGGAGTGACGGCCTTTCCTTCTGGAGGATTTTACAGGCAATGCCACTGGCTGGGTGGGTGAGTGGGATATGTTCCCCTCAGCCTTCCCTGTTTATTGGTCTCTGGCAGGGCACTCTTTGCACAGGTAAACCCAAGGCACTGCAGTAGTTTTTCTGGGTGGGGGAGGGTATGGGTCATTGTTTCATTTATTTGTTTCCTTTTTTCTTTCCTTCTCCTTTAGTTAGGCCTTTTAGTGGGATTTTTTAAAATTGGTTTTTAAAGTTTTATTTTGTTATTTTTAGAGAGAGGGGAAGGTAGAGAGGCAGATAGGGAGAGAGACATCAACATATGGTTGCCTTTTACCTGCCTCTAGCTGCAGATCTGGCTGGAGACCTGGCTTGCAACCCGGTTATGTGCCCTGGCTGGGAATCAAACCAGTGACCTTTGGGCTCGCAGGCCAGCACCTTATCCACCGTGCCACCAGCCAGGGCTCTAGCGGGAATTTTTAATTGCATATTTTTTCTACTGCCAAGGTAAAAAGTCCAAATACTACAACATACTTGGGGGGTTGATTAAATATCACAGTGCATATAGTATTATGACTGATTATCTAGGTTAGATGAATTTTACAGTATGTCATAGAAATACGAGTACAAATTTATTCCTATCCTATAGTTATTTGTGTAATTTAGTAATTCTTTTGAGGGGGAAATGGATTATTTTTGAGGTAGGACTATAGAATAGGGATGTTTATGAATTGTCAAAGGTACTACTTCAAAACAAACATGACAGAATAAGCAGATAAATGTTAGTGGGTGATATCACCCACTGTAATTATTTACTCTAAAGGTGACAATTACACTGTTTTGTGTGTTTGGAAACTTAAACTTGTTCAACCACTGGGTGGCATTGCAGGCTAAATGTACTAGTTATTTCTACATTTACCTCTTGGTGTTTGGGCTGAAAACTGAATGGCAGAGTCAACTACCAGAAGCGCGGTGTGTGTGTGGTTAACTGAACAGCGCTACGCAGAAACAGACTGGATCCTGTCTCAGACTCTGTTTCACAAAGCTATGGGAAAGGGTGAGGTTTCTCAAAAATGCTTTTATTAACTGATTTTTAAAAATTGAATATATAAAATTAAAATAAATGCAGTCTGTAATGACACACAGTAGCTTCCAAAATTAGTTATGCTTTTTTTCCAGAAATCTTCTGCTGATGTTGAAGAATACATAACAGATAATAAATTCACGTTACAGAGAAAGGGTATTTATTTGCTGTGCATTGAAAGTATGAGTATGAGCCTGTCTAGGTTGTGTGCACAATATTTTCTTTTAGTGTGGAAATGTTTTATGTAGGAGATTTAAGGATAAATGTGAAACAAATTAGTATTAAAAACCAAAACTATTTCCTTATGTGTTGTTGGCTTTATTTTGGCCATTCAGAATTAAATTTTCAAACCACACTATTTTTTTAGTCATTCTAAGATTCATTAGATCATGAACCGTATATAGGGAATGGTCATTTCATGTATGGGACTGACTTTCAAAATGTATAGATTGTTGGTTGCAGCTTGGAACAAGTCTTGCCATAGAAACAATGTTATGTAGGTTCATTTCACAGGATAGCTATAAAAACTTACTTAATTCATAATATAGCTGAGCTGTTGTACTAATGATACAGAGGAATTTGACCACCCCATATATTTGCTTCTGTGGGAAGATGTTCATGTCAGGCAGCCAGCGTTCATCTCTCCCACGTCAGGACCACAGCAGTGCAGACCCCTTGGAGGGAAGACTTGCCCCAGGCTCCCTCCTGCACGGGCCAGGGAGGAGGGCCAGGGAGGAGCTCTGGTGTCCCAGCGCTGCTGGGGCAGAGGTTAGAAAGGGGACAGTGAAGGGCTCTAGGTGGGTGGAGCCCAGCAAGAAGGGAAGGGCCTGGCGCAACAGTGGCAGAGGTTGGAAAGGGGACACTGCTTGGTGGGCCATGAGCTGAGGGTGAGGCGGGGCTTCACGTGGCTGTGCCTCCCGAGACAGCAGCAGCAGAGAATTTCGGTGCAGCAGTTCCAGGACAGGAGACAGGGCTCTGACGAGCAGTGGGGATGCATCGCGTCTTCCTGTGCTCTGCGGGTCTGCACTCAGCAGGGACAGCCGGCGTTCCTGGGTGACTGCGTGGTCTCCTTGATTCAGGCCTCATGCTGGTGAGGCTAAAGTCTTGTTTTTACTCCCTCTATATGGGAGCCAGTTAGTTTTAGTTTTACCAAGAAAATGTTTTTACTTTATGGCTATAAACTATTCTTGGATAGTTTCTGTTAGTAGCATGCTGCTTACCAAGGACAGCAATGGAGTGGATGGATAAGGTCACCATCACGGCAGAAAGAACTCAGACCACTTGCCATTCCTCTTGTTACATTTCTCATTCTCATACATGAGAATCAGGTTAAAATTTATGATGTGTAAAGGGCATAAAGAACCAAGAAACTTGAATAACCTGTTTGGACAGCTTTCTTTGGAAACTTAGGGAAACTAAGTATTAGAAATTTTATCAGTTAATATCCAATGTTAAAATTTACATACATAAGAACCAGTGATAAAAAATATGTATATGCACCCTGGCTGGTATGACTTAGTGGGTGGAGCGCCAGCATGCAAACCAAAGGGTCACCAGTTCGATCCCCAGCCAGGGCACATAACCAGGTTGCAAGCCAGGTCTCCAACCAGGTCCATAGTTGGGGACTCAGAAAGGCAACCGTATATTACTGTTTCTCTCCCTCTTTCTCCCTTTCCCTTATCTAAAAATAAATGTTTTTTTTTTTTTTAAATGTGTATATGCTCTATAGAAATTAACCTTTAAAAAGTTGAGTAGAGCTAACTGTAGTATTTGATTTTTATTATTAATATTAAAATTGCTTTGAGGCCTGGCTATGAAGGCTTCTCTGAAACCTTTGGGGTCTTAGAATTTCCTTGCTATTTTGTTTTTCTTCCTTTTTTTCTTTCTCACAAGTCACCAGGCTTGGTTTAGAAAAAAAAGTCATTTGCCTTTATTGGTTTCCGTGTTTACGTTTTGTGGCTTTTATTTTAAGGTTCTAGGCAGGTGGGAGGTGTGGGTGGCTAAGGTGAACCAATCTCATCCTTGAGCTTCTTGACTCAGGGCCAGTATTCATCCTCCGTTTGCACATCTGCCGGGGGCTCTGTCATGCTCCCAACGTGCAGAGCCCCCGCTGCTTCAGAGGGCTGGCTGTGGTGCAGGGAGTGGAGAACTGGTCACCCTCTGTCTTCTGTGTGACCTCCTGTGGAGAAGACTAGGCAGAAAGGAGATCCAGACTAGAGTTTCTGTACTTCCCTGGTAATTCAAGATCAAAATGCATTAATTTTCAGTGCACATAGACTGCAGGGAAATGTTTGTCTTTTTACTCACAAGGTTAGCTTTGATTTCTGTTTTTCCATGGACATGTGTGGTCCTAGGGAGGGTAGTCATTCATTCCATATTTTAATTTATTTTGTTTGAATAAGGGGAATGAAAATTACATCATAAAGAGCTATGAAGCACTTGAAAAAAATTTTGGACCAAGACATTATTTCTGCTCTTTTTTTTTTTTTTTAAGATTTTATTTACTTTTCTTTTTTTTTTAGGTTTTATTATTTTAGAGAGATGGGAAGGGAGACAGGCAGAGAGGGAGAGAGACATCAATGTATGGCTGCCTTTCACCTGACTCCAGCTACAGACATGGCTGGAGACCTGGCTTGCAACCTGGTTATGTGCCCTGGCTGGGAATTGAACCAGCGACTTTTCACAGGCCAATGCCTTATCCACTGTACCACCAGCCAGGGCTATTTCTGCTTTTCTGATGCCTTCTTAATCTTTCTCTTTTGGCTAATGACCTTATCTTCAGATGGCCATACCTCATGGCCCTTTGGTGTCACTATTCATGCCAGAGCTGGTAGGGAAAAGATGTTTCTTCAAGCATTTTGCACATGTTCTAAATGATAAAACAGAGTGGAAACACGTTAAGGTAAGCAGTTTGGAGGGAGAGACATTTCTCTGGAGATAAACATTCTCCAAGTCCAAAACTGCATAGTTTGAGTGCAAAAGAACTCTAGCAAGTAAGACATAGTATCACAGGATATAGTAAGTCCACTTCTTATAAATACTTGTAAGACTTTCTGTTGAATAAATACAATGGCGGACCCCAAAAAACCTGGAATTGACTTATAAAGAAATTTGCACTCTTCCATGTTTAAACTTGTCACCTTCAAAGTACTCTCCATTTCATGCAGTATGCCTATTGAAATATGTTTTTGCACTGTTCAAAAGCAGTTTTCAACTCATTGATTTTGATGTCTTTTAGTGCTTCTGCCATTTGTTTGTTTTACTTCTACATCAGCAAAATGTTTCCCTTTGAGGACTTTTTTCAATGGGGGAAAAATAGTCGCTTGGGGCAAGATTGGGTGGGTGAATAGGAAGGGTGGGGGCACAGGGGTCATGCCATTTTTCATCAAAAACTGCTGAATACTTATCACGGTGTGGGGAGGTGTGCACACAAGTCAGTTTTCAAAACAGAAAAAATCTTTGAATAGCCTCTCACAACAAGGTCAACTGGTACACTAATAGATGGGTTCCTAGAACACTGACCTAGTGGAGAAAGCCTGTATTTCAAGAGGCTTGTCCTCTAGAAGATAATTCTGTTTTTTGGTGGTTTCCTCTCTTAAAAAACCTTTAAAGTTTCATATATGTCACAAGACAGGGTGAAGGGTTGTGCTTTTATTTACCTTAGCATTGAAATAAGATGATTGCAGTTTGCTTTGGGAGTTTAGTGAAGAGCAGCATATTTAGAGTATTTTGCAGTGAATCTCATTTATTTCCTGGTAGATTTAACATCTAGTATAAAAGGTATGAATTAGTAAAGATTTGGTTTTAATGAGGATAATTTTTAAGTAGCATAAAACAACACTTTTTACACTAATAGATCTGAAGTGTTTTTAGTTCATTTTCTTGGTTGTACATACCTCACAAAAACTTGTGTGCACATTTTACTGGTTAAATATTTCTGCCTAGTGGAAAGAAAAATAACTGTGTTCTTAGCTTTTGCCAAATTGTCAAGAATCCCAGGTTATGGCTGTGGAATGACTTTGGGTTAATGTTCATTATAAAATTGGAAGGTGATACTCTGGAAGTTTACTTAAAATTAAAAATTCACTTAAAATGCATGAAATGCTTTCATATTTTGTGCCAGTGAATAGTCATTACCATATTCATGAATTATCTTTTTGTTTGTTTTTTAATTCCAAGTGCTAAATATTTATATTATGCTTTATTCACATGTGTTAGCATTTAAAAACGATTTTTAACCTGATTTCTTATATGAATGGTACAATTTATAGAGTTCTAACATACTTATAGGATACTAGGACATTTCAATTTTTTAAAATAATCACCAGTAACTGTATTGAAGGTAAAATGTTTTAGTTGGAAAAAACTTATTTGGCTTTAATAATAGAAAACAATTTTCAATGATTAAATTTGTTAGTGTTCAGCTATACTCTGCTCAAATATAGTGTGTAGAAAAGTTCTTATGATTACATAAATTGTCTTAAGAGCATTTTTTTTTAAACATTTTTTAAAGATTTTATTCATTATTTTTAGAGAGAAGGGAAGGCAGGGAGGGAGGAAGAAAGGAAGAGAAACATCAATGTATGGTTGCCTTTACCTGCCTTCAGTTAGGGACCTGGCTGGAAACCTGGCCTGCAACCTGGGTATGTGCCCTGACTGGGAATTGAACCAGCAGCACTTGGGTTCACAGGCCAGTGCTCAATCCTCTGAGTCTTTTTTTTTTTTTTAATAAACTTTTTGTTATTGTTGTTGTTATATTACATTCATCTCATTTTTCCCCTCTGCTCTCCTCTTCCCGCTTTTCTTTTTTAATGGGTACTGCCTCATAAACTGATTTTCAAAGTATATCCAGTATTTATTCTTAGAACTTTCTGGTTTATATTGGAAACTACATAGTGACCTCTTCTCCTTCAATTCATCCCTTTTACTGTTACATTCTCATTTTTTAAAAAGTTAGTATTTTATAGTTTATGCTACTACAGTTGTCCCAATTTTCCCCCTTTGCCTCCTCCACCCAGCCCCCTGTTCCCACACACACACACACACACTCCCTCGGGCAGCTCTAATACTGTTGTTAAAATCGTTTTCCCTCTAAGATTTTTAGGGAGAATTGGTGAACATATCACATGTGAACTTTGGGAAGTGTTTTGGCCTAAACCAAATAATGTCTTTGTGGACAGATAAAGACATGACAGTACAGCCAGGTGACTCATGGCTTGCTGAATGAGGGACGCAATGGAGTGCTGAGTAATGAACCCGTGTTTACTCAGGTACATGCTAGTGACATATGCCATAGGTTCTTAATGACCTCCATACTAGCCTGCTCAACATTTGAATGACTGGTTCAGATAATTATACAGAGGGATATATTTATCAGATTTATAGACAACAAGTTACTAGAAGGGATAGGGTGTGCATTAAAGTAGAAAAGAAGCTGGTATCGTAGAAGTTCTTGATTGGCTGAGGAAAAGGACAGATCCTAAAAACATAGCATTTAACAAGGACGACCAAAAATAAATTTGGGTCCAATAACCTAGTAGTTTAAGCATACATCTGAACAATGTATAAAAAGAAGAATTTGTGAATTTAATGGATTATAAGTCTAATAAAATTGGTAATATGTGGCAACTGGCAAGTCTAATGATAGCTTATGTTACTTTATTAGACATAGTAATTTAGTGTTGGTTTCATAAGCCAAGAACATAGTTCACTGTTGTACCCCCAGAGTCTAGAATGTACTATACTTATGGTGGGCACTCTGTGAATATTTGCTGATTGAATGACTACTCTAGGACAGAAGAGTCCTTGAGAAAGGAAATTCTTGGCAGGGATCTGGGCAAGAGAATTCGAATAATGCAAGAGCTTTCTGGTGGAAGAGGGATTGATTAAACTTGTCACAGTATGTGGTTACTGACCGATTAAGATACAGGAAGGAAGACAAGAGTTCCAGTCACTGTAAGGAAATGCTTTTATTAAACACTTAATTTTGAAATAAGCATACACTTACCAAGATTGCAAAAATAGTTTGAAGAATTTTTTTACCAATCAGAATTGCCTGAGGTAGGAATAGGGCCGCTTTGGAAGATACTGGGGAGGTCCCTACCACTTGATGTTTGCAAGCATCAAGTTACTGCCTTTTCTGGTCCTTCTCACACTTAGATAGCTCCAGTTCTTTTCTGCCATTTTCCTAAAGGCCATTGCTTAAACCTACAGTTATAACTTGCAAGCCGGGGACAGTCAGGTGATAAGTGAGCTGAGTGTGAAGGAGCACCTTGTCTGTCTTTATTTTCCTGCTTTCCATGTAGGCACTAGTAGCAGCAGTATTGCATTTCCTGTCAGCTCTGCTGTAAGAAAAGTGGGCAGCAAGCACAGTATGAAGTGTCGGACAGCGCACGGGCTCAGCGTCGTTGGAGTCACTATAGGTCATTGTTACCTCAGAGGAATGCCGTTCCAATGTTGCTCCATATTCCCTTTGTATGAGCAGTCAAAATCTTGATTGTTTATTTTTAACTGCAAACTCCTATTTTTAAAATATTAGCACCAAATTTAAAAAATAACATTGTTTGAGGTCAAACAAAACCCCAGTTTGTGATCTGTGTCATTCATTTTATAGTGCAGCTAAAGGCAAAAAAATGCTACTGCCCCCATGTTTTATGAAATTCTTAACTACAGTTAACTGAGTAATTTTCTGAGCTGTCCTATGCATCAACTTGTTTGGTATTTAGGAAAGGTTGATTTGACTTAGCATAAAAAAAGGAACAGTTTAAAGATGCATTTGAAGTTTACATCTGGGTTTGGCAAACCTTTTCCGAAAGGATCCTAGATCTCTGTTGCTAGTGCTCACCTTGCAGCCGAGAATGCAGCTGACGGCTTTGCTTTGGTAGTCACTGGCGGTAGTTGTGCCAGTCGTTGAATGGGGTAGGGTGGTGCTTGTTTGTTTTTAGAGAGGGAACATAGCTCAACAGGGTAATGTGTGAAGTGCACTAATCTTAAAAGTCTTGATATATGTAATATGTACCAAGATGTAAAACAAGGTCTAAATATAGAACATTTCTAGCAGTATCCCAGAAGTTTCTTCATGCCTTTCTAAGCCTAAATCCTCCTACTCAGATTAGACCAATAAAAAGTTATTAGGGAAATTTCTTAAAGTTGACATACTAAGAATACCACATTTTTTTGTGATTGTTTTTATAGAGCAACTTGGAATTTTTGTTGTTTGTATATGAGGCATCCAATGTATAAAACTGTTAAAACATTTAAAATTGTATTGTCATTAGAGCACATAAAAGTAATTGAAGCCATGTGTATGAAAGTGATCGCTTTGGAAGGATATGTACAAGAAAAAAAGGAAGACTTAGAGAATAGGGAGATTTAAGTAGCATTTAAATGAAGCCCTTAAAAATGAGCAGAAGTAAGTAAACCTGAGTATGACCAGGAGTGCTGATGTGAAAAGTGAGCAGAAGTAAATAAATCTGAGTGTCACCAGGAACGCCTGATGCATTGAGGCCCATGAGGGTGGGAATAACACCTGCATTTCATTTCTGTCACAGGAGTACCTACCTAGTGCCAGGTCAGTAGGCACTCCATACATAATTTCTTAAGCACAGTCACATTTGGGGAGGGCCGGAAAACTATAAATGCCACTGGCTATGACAACTGTGCAATTTGAGATATGTGCCTGCCCGCAGGAAGGCAGGCAGGCAGTGAGAAAGTGAAGACAGCAATGGAGGACTTCTTTTCCCAGACATTTGGCTGAAGAAAGAGGTGTAGTAGCAATTAGTGGGAGATACACTTTTTAGGGTTTTTTATTTTAAGATGAAAAGTGTGAGTATTTTTGTATGTTAAAAGGTAAGTAATGAAGGAATAAAAAGGATGAAGTTGGAGAAGGAGAATGGCAGAGCAAGGCCAGGAGGCAGAAGTGGATGCACGCCAGAGCAGGGATGGGTTAGCGTTGAGATGGTAGAAAAGCAAGGTGGGAGGAAGGACATGTGTGGCCATAGAGACGTTTCTGGTAGAGGAGAGATTTAGGAAGAGCTCATCTGATGACTGCTATTTTTGTTCTTTTATTCTTCTATTTGGGAAAGAGAGGATAATATGTAGAAAAGTCTACACTTCAGAAAAGCTCAAAATCCCTAACAACCAAATGGTATCTTTCCTCAAAGGTGGGTCGATTGAAAAGAAATGTGAAAAAAACCCAATGAGCTCCACTGTAAGTTGTTACAGAAATAGAAGAGGAGGCTAATCATTTCTCCCAAATAGTCAAAAGAAATAGTAACAACTTTTGGAGAAGAGTAAAGAAAAAATATTAAGAAGAAAATGATATGTAATCTCAAAAGGTGTGAAGATTTACAAACCCTTTAATCACATAAGCTGCTAAAAGGACCAGAGGGGGTTCTCTCCTTTATTAAAGGGTAGCGGGGAGGCAGGTCTCCTCAAAAACCAGGGAAGCAGGGATGGTTAATATTTAATAGTTTAAAAGATCTCAGTAAGGTTTGGTGACAAGAATGAGCAATATGTTGAAATGCGGGAAACCATAATGGAATAGGAAAGGATTCAGTGAAATTGAGTTTTAGCAAACAGCATCTAGTTAAATCCTTAGGACCTAGTGACTGCATTCCATAGAGGTGGTAATGTTGTCTGAAGTCCTGGGCATGTCAGTAGATACCATTTTAGGTGATTCTTGTGGACTTGAGACGAAGGCTGAGATTAAGGCATCAAATAGTGCCTGCGTTTATCAACAAACACATGGAAATGCATGACCTTGAAAATAAAAAAATTTTAAACTTGCTAAGCAAGAGAAATATTTGAAAGAATTTTTCAGAAAATAGATTTTAAAATATTTTGTTTGAATAGAACAATGGAGAGCAGCTAAAAAATAAAAACATGAAACACCCTCCTATAACAGTTGGGAAGTCTGGAAGAGCAAAGGGAAGCTAGTATGGATAATGAGATTTTAATTAAGAAAGAGTTTGATTTTTAGGGTAGAAACAAAGAGACCTTGCATTTGCTACTGATTGCTTGATATCCCTGGGAGGACTTTATGATCATTTTTATTCCTTCAGTTTACTTATGCAATACCTATTTCAGAACCCTGAGCTTTTATCACATGCTGTGCACTTTATAGATGTTATTTTCTAATTTCTTTGACTAAGAAATGGCCTTGAGAGGAGTAAACTGTCCTCTTAGTATCTGTTATGGATATGAAAGGTATATGAGATAGTGGCTCACATTACACTAACATGGGTCAAAATAGTACATGTGTTTTTTATCCATTATGGAAAAAAAAAAGTTTGAATCTATAATTTGGAAATTGGCTTGTCCTTTTTATTAAGGCAGATTTTAGACGCCATTATTTGATTAGTTTGTGTTTTGACTGGGAACTTGGGGTCCACTAGTGAGTTGACCAGCCAGGACTCGGAGGTAAAACGCTAGGTGGACTGCTGGTCAGCAGGTGCTGCTTGTGGTGCTGTCCGCGCTCAGCTTCCGCCACACCTCCCGCGCTCTGCTTGGTGGTGAGACTGCAGGCAGGCCCCTGTCTCCTTTGCCCTCTGGCATTTTGTTAGGTGGTTCCCCCAATAGTAGGCACACAGAGGAGGGAAGAAGGGATCTGCTGCTGTCTGTTAGCTCCCTGTCCCTAACAGCGATGCCACTAGCCTCCCGGCCCGGGAGTGACAGCTACTTCCTGGAAGAAGAGTTGGTGCCACTTCAGTTTTTCCATAATTGTACAATTTTGTCATTGCACTCAAAGATCACAGTGCATTCAGCCAGTGCCCCCTTTCTGGAGGTTTGAACTGGCTCAAGGGTCCTGCCAAGGTGCTAAGGCACCGGTGCCAGCAGAGCAGCATCCACTCCTCAGGCCTGCGCGTCCGCCTCCTGATACCCTCCTTGTCTCTGTCTCCTGTCCCTAAGCCTTGTGTCTGCTCCCCGTGCTTACTGTCTGTGACATCTCACTGCCCCCCTTTTGCTGTGTCACCTCTTCACAATCTGGTTAACAATCATCGTTGTGAAATTTCGGTTAAAATCATTGGTGCAGGTTTGGTCTCCTGATGAAATAGGCAGCCAGATGCGTAGCTGCTGCACAAAGGGAGTGAGACCAGGCTCTTGCCCCAGCTCAGCTTGGCGTTCACTAGCAGGGGCTTCTCCATGTCCCGGTCGCTGGTGTGGGTCGCTGCCACCGCACAGCTAGGGCTGTGGAGAACTGAGTATGTACCTACCGTCCGGTCATGAAGGCCTTGCTCCCTCACTGCTTTTACACTCTGCTGCTCCCCAGCCTCTGCAGGGTACCCTATTTATTCCTGTTTCATGCTTTGTCATCGCCTTCCTGGCTTCACTTTCTCTAGTCCATCTAGAAGTCATTATCATTTCGGGCACTCTCTCACCAGGACCTTCTACTCTCTTACCCTTTTGTCCTCCTGCCGTGCCACACTGCAGAACCTAAGCCTGTGTCCTTCCATCAGTGTCCTCAGATGCCATGGCTAGTAAGTGCCAGGAGGGAATTCATAGCCACCAAATGTCCTGTGGCAGGTGGGCTCTAAGTGATGCCCAGAGGACATCTCCACCTTTATTTCCTCCAGCTATTCTGTAACCCTTGGGGCTCTGCTCCATTGTGACCCTAACCTGCTGCCTCTTGGCCCTCGCACTGGAAGGGTGGGCTCACCTATCTTTCCTCACTCCAGGTTGATACAGAGCAGGCTTCAGGTCTCTTTCTCCATCTGCACCTGCCAGCAGCTTTTCTTGCCTGACTTGCAGGAAGGGGTTTCTCCTCCTTGTCAGAGGCTGAATCCTCTGCTGTCCGTTTCCTACCACCTTATTTGTTTTTTACTTACTTACTTTTTCTCTTCTCCCTCCCTCCACCCCCAGATATCATATAGATCTCTTAAATGTAGGGATTTTACATTTAATTGTTCCACTGCAGACCTGAGTTACGAGAGAAAGCAATGAATCCAAGATTTTTGACCCAGGCACTGGGAGACAGGAGCTGCCGTAGCTGAGCTGAGGAAGATCATGAATACAGCAGGTGTGGAGGGAGGGGTCAGACAGTCAGTTCTGGACGCAGTCGCATGTTAGACATCTCTGTGGAGAGGCTGAGTAGGCAGGAGGAAGGACACGTTTTAGAGAGGAGGTCCGGGATGTAGGGATAAGTAAAGATGCCGTCAGCATGTAGATGACCCTTTAGCCCATGAGAAGAGATGAGAGCTACAACAAGAGTGATTGTGGATAAAGAGAGAAGGTGCCCAAGGTCTGAGTTCTGGGTCATTCCACTGCTAAGAAGTGAGGGAGATGAAGACAAACCAGCAAGGGGATTGGGAAAGTAGTCCTGTGCTCAAAGGAGGACAACCTGGGTCAGAGAGGAGAAAATGTTACAATGCAGGAAGCTCTTAAGAGGGCTGTGTGCAAGAGGGCTCAGTGGGAAGTCACGTAAAATGGAAAGGGCATTGTAGGGAGTCCTTCTTGACCTTAACAAGAATGGTTTTCATAGAATCGGGGTAATGAAAACATGATTGGAGTGAGTTTGATAGAAAATAGATGAATGAAATTAAAAATAAAAGGATAATTCTAGTTTGATAGGATACAAATTTATAAAGGGAGTTTCTGATTTAAAAAGTAATTGGGGGTGGGCAATAAATGAATGGGCTGTGTCAGATAATCTGATTACCTTTCATACTTCTGAATTGCAATCTAGGCCCTTCAGCTTTTGACTGAACAGATACTATGTTGGGAGTGTGGCCTTATCCCAGGCCAAAGAGGTTCTAGTTCTGCAGATTCTTTTGGCTTTTCTCTGCCATCTCTTGGACCAGCCCCCTCCTTGAATGAGGAAACTGAGAGAAACTGATATATTTATTGATCTTGTATCCTTGGAACTCATTTCAGTCTCTTCTCTTGAATGCTGATGACCTGATTGCCCCCTATGTTGTGGGTCATGTGCCTGTTTGGTCTAATTCTTCAGAGTATAAGCTTTTGAAGACCTGGAGCAGCACAGAGCATGCAGTGAATGAGTGACTGCAGTTGTGGACCGATGCCTACTTACTAGCCCTCATCTGTGGTTTTCTGACACCCCTCTAAATTTTTAGAGAGAATTTTATGTCTGAGCTTTCTTGAACTGGTTTTATGGGAGAAAGAAAATACCTGGCTACATCTAATGCTTCCTACTGGGGTTTGGTGTTCTGTGTTATCTAATACCCATGGTAACTGTTTGGTATTGCCTTGTTGGCACTTTTTTAGGGGGGCTATGTGGGTGTTGAAGGGGTGGGGGGTTGGCTGAGTGGTGAAAGGTAGGAAGGGGTGGGGAAGAAAAGGAAAAGCCCTATCTTGCTCTGTCTGAGTTGCTTTCATGATAGAACTTAATGAATAGATGCTAGATTTATTTCCTGAGTGGTGATATATTTACATATAAAAGACTTGTAGAAGATCTGTTTCTTTGAAATGAGTGTAGATTATCTTGAAATGCAGGGGCCCTGTTGCTTTCCCAAGAAGAGGCTTTAGGGAAGTATGAAATGCTGTCTCAATGGGCTTGCTTCCAGGCATGCTTTGCATTCTCAGTGGATTGCTCTCACTTTTGGCAGGGGTCACCTTGCTTTCTGGTGGCAGCTCTCTGGTGGCAGATGCTTCCGCCAGGGCTTTCCATCTGGGGAGGGCTCTTCATCCAGGGATGTTCTTGGCTGTGAGATTGTAGTTTCCTGCTGGTGAAGAGCTGTATGTTGGCTTAGGTTAAGGGGTGGGGATTCAGTTGCAGCAGTCTCTTCTGAAGTCAGTTACCTTTTTGCCAATGAACACGGGGCTTTTTATACCTGCAGGCCCAACAGCAGTTTGAGCTGTGGTGTGAGCCATGAGGTGAGTAGCAGTGGAGATAAAGAGCCCGAGCATCCTCTCTGGCTTCAGTTGGCCCCGTTGCATCCTACACAGAACCAGGGACCAAAGGGAGGCAGACTAAGGCTGACCTCCAGGGCCTGTGGTGTCTCTTCCAGCAAGGCTGTTCTGTGGGAACAGTACCCATGCCTGGCCCACATGGGTCGCTGTCATGAACAGCAATACAAATACAAATAGCATCTTGAGAGAACTTGCTCTCTAAGCTTGCATTCTTGTATGGAGTAGGAGAAATACATAATTGAGACTATTATCTTCATCTAAGTAAAAAGGAAAATAGAGTAAGAATTCGCATTTACTAAGTCAAGTTTTTTTTCTCTACATCAGGCAAGGAAATAGGAATGGCATCTGTACAACAGGCAAGTGGATATAAAAGCTGTGGTACCTATTATGCGCAATACAGTATTATTCGGCCATAAAAAAAGAATAAAATCTTACCACTTGCAACAGCATGGATAGACCTAGAGGTACTATGCTAAGTGAAATAAGTCAGAGAAAGACAGATAGCGTATGATTTCACTTGTATGTAGAATCTCCAGAGCAAAATAATTGAGTAAACAAAATAGAAACAGACTTACAGAACAGAGAACAGACTGATGGGTGCTGGAGGGGAGGGCAGTTGGTGGGCTGGGCAGGAACGGTGAAGGGATCAAGAGGTATAGGTTGGTAGTTACAGAACAGTCCCAGGGATGTGGGTACGTAAAGTATGGAGGGGAACACTTTGTAAAGTAGTAAATGATTGTTTAACCACCATGCTGTACACCTGAAACTAATACAAAATAATGCATGCAAACTAATTAAAAAATAAAATTTTAAAGACATTTAATAAGAACAGCATCTGTAGATGCACTTTATAAAATGAGCCTGGTGAGGACAAACACCCGAGTTGCAGATTTCCAGAGCATGCTTAAGCATTTATCACTTAGAAACAAAAATCTCCAAGAGAGCTCTTCATTTTGAAAATGCTTTAATAAGTGTTGACAACACTGTTTTGTAAAATGTAAAGGTACTATACAAATTCTTAATACAAAAAGAATAAATTAAAAGCAGATTTCTTTTTAATTCTGCCACTTTGTCAACAACATACATCTTTTTCATTGATTACAGTTGAACAGAATCCAGTAAAATCATTTTACATGCTCTACAGTCAGTTTCAGGAGCAACCTAATCCTTTTTTCCCCATTATTAAACTAGAGTCTATTTTACACAACTTGTAATAAACTGTTGACATTAATGTGTATGAAAAACTTGACACGTAGTTAACTAAGCAGTAATTGGTCATCTGATAGCACCAGGACGGGGTTTGCTGTATTTAAAACTAAACTAATACTGAATGAAAACAAATGGGAATTTTAGCTTCTCCAATGCTCACTGCCGTATAATAAAATAAAACCCCCACCTGTCTTAACAGGAAAGTCTGATGTGTTTTCACCAGTCTTCTGGCTAAACAGGCCATTTTTACACATATCCACAGAATCCAATAGGGACTTTCTATCAGACCAGGGGCCTCATGGTTCATCTTGTTTTATTTGAAAGAAGTAGGGATCTATAAAGAGCTTGTAAGTGCTTGTTTACAGTAACTGTCACTTCCCACCAATTGCTTCTTCATTAATCATTGTTAGTCTCCAAGGACTAATACTTTATGTACACTTTGTAGTAACTGAACGCAGCTAAACAGTAAAACCTGTTTTACTTAATCTCTGTCTTTACTACCAGACTATTGTGAGGTTTGTCTGAACTGTAATCCCCCGCACACACCATGCCTTTCTGCTCCTAGAATCCTGAACCCAGGTGCTTAGAAAGAATTTTCATCTCTCATTTCTTGTAACCCAATTGGGCTAGAAACTTGATGTGACTAACTTCAAACTTGATGTCAGACTTGGACCTCTTGTATAATCATGTCATCTTTTGTGTAACCTTTCCCTTTTGACTTTTCCTGTTGGCATGTAGTTCAGTTGGATTATGCACATAACAGTTTTTGGGATAAAGAAGAATGACCCAGTGTATCATGTTTCCAAATTGGGAAGGGAAAAATCCTGCTATTTGCACTTTTACTATCAAAATAAGAGCAACAAAAATACAGCCCCCGCCCCCCACCAATCCCCAGAATCATTTAATAACATTAAAACCAGGTTTATTTCTCCTGCAGGGTTCACCCCTCAAGTGTTCTGGGAATACCAATCCCTTCTGCAAACTGGTGTTAATAGCGCAGCCTTGCGCAGAGCATTGCAGGCCGGGTCCTGAATTGTCCAGATGGCCCAGCCCGCTGCGAGTCCACGCACTTGGCCAGCTGCAGCAGAGGGCGCACCACGGTTAGTTCCTTTCCCATGTTCATCCATACCCTCCTGGTCTGGTGCAGTCTGTTGTTATTCTTGGATTACATATACTTAAATAACAAAGATTTGTCTTTTTACGCTAAAGCTAACTTCAGTCCTGCTTTCCCACAAAACTACCCCTACCCCTGCTCCTGTCTCTGGCTGTCCAATACCTTTCCTTAGGAAGTCATTACAAGTGAGGAAAAAATCCCCCACACCCACCCCTCCCCACTTGCGCCAATAAGCACAGCATACCACCTCTGTGGAGACCGTGTTTGTGCCATTTTGAATAACCCAACTAAGAGTGTGCACTTGTTATTGTTACAAAAGGAGTTCTGAGGCCTTTGAAGATTGATGGCTTTCCAGTTGTGTATTAAGCGTAGCTTAAACACATGTAAACGTGCAGCTCCCCCACCTTAGTTTCGCTCTTCTTGATGTTTTTGGTACCTGTAGACAAATGTGGTACATCAAGGTGCCTGACACTGTGTAGGTATACGGGCCCCCTGGGAGCTGGATTTTTTCGACCCTGCTTTGCCTAGTAGACACATGAGTGAAGTCTTTCTACCTAAGGGCATAGTTGGGTTTTTTGAATAAGTGACACATTGGTAACCAAAGTCGGATCTGAGCTCTTTGTCACACAAGTGCTAACAAACATAGAATGAGCCACAACAGTGAAACATTTGAATGGATTGCAATGTGCTTTTCTTCCCTTGGTTTCCCATAAAAAGTAAAATGAAACACCTTGTGCAAAAAAAAAACAAACAAAAAAAAAACCCAAGATGCAGTTTTACTGGTTGTTTACTGAGAGAACCGCTGTTGGCATCACCACCTTGTTTCCTACAAACCCCAGGCGGAAAGCAGCTTTGTGTCCTGGGTACAGATGGGGCTGACAGGACACCCTGCTGCTCCCCGCGGGCCTGCTCCGCTTTCCTGTGCAGACTCAGACTGGGCCCTGCCCGTCTGACCAGCGTCAGCTCAGTTTCTCGGGCTCACCACTGATAGAGAGGTGGGCGGTAGGGAGAGGGAGAGCGAGGGGAAACAATATACAAATGGTTGACTCGACGTGTGTTGTAGCAGTTTAGAATTGGAAGGGTATTTCATTGCACAAAGAATGCCTTCTTCTTGGCCCTCTGATTTTTATTTTTATTTTTTTAATTTTTAAAATCTTTGGCAGCATAGAACTGATTATGATCCTCTAATGTATCCGACATGTTAAACTTCCTTTTTCGTTACCCCCCCTTCCCCCAATGAATATGTCAGGCGTCAACTAGACATCCCCGCCAAGCATCCTCTTCTTGAAGTGCTCGGTTGGCTGCCAGGTGGCAGGCTGGCCACAGCATAATAGTCTTTCTGGATCACCCTGTTTGTAAGTCTCCTTTGCTATTCTCTGTACATGCCACTTGTCCACAGGAATGTTACGCAGCCGGCTTCCCTGATGGTTCCTGGCCAGGGGGCTGTCATGGCAGGGGGAAGCCACCAAGGTGCCATTGAGGATAGGCACCTGGCTCTCTGTAGGCAAGAGAGCCAGGGGACACACAGTGGGACCGGAACCTTCCAGAATGTCTCCTCAGTCAGGTTTTTGAGTGTGAGGGAATGCGGAGACAGGAGAAAAAAGTGCTGAGGGTCGAAGCTGGTGCAGGGTGACAGTGCGTCTGGGTAAGGCAAATGAGAGGCAGTGAGGTGATCTCAGAATGGCATTGACGCAGTTGGATGGAGGCCGCTGGCTCACACGAGGGTCCCGGGCTTGGCTTTCTCCTGCCCGCACCACTGGACGTCCACCAGCTCTGGACAGAGGGAGGGATCCAGGAAACTGTCACTGTAGCTCCTGCGGGGACGCCAAGGAGAGAAGGCGGTTAGTGGGAATGGCGTTTACCTGCCTGCATTCAGAAGTGCGTGTTGATTTGCGTAGGGCTTCATACTGATCAGCAGTCTCGTCTTCCCTGCCACAAGGAACTAGGCCTGATGTAGCGCTGAGTAGGTAGAGGCTTTTGTGGACTGAAAAAATCCACATAAAGGGGACTTAAACCTTGAAGATCTCTGAAGGAGGAAAGTGGAGCTAATGCTTAGCTTACTTACTATGCAGCCTGGCATGCTGGAATCTCTTGAGAGGTCTCAGAAATACTCAGGTGTGGGCCACACTCCTAGGTGCTGGTTTAATTGGGCTGAGGCATTTGCCTGTGGGGAGCTTTCAGAGCGGGATGTGCACAGAGGCAGGGAAGCCCTCGGGTTGGATTCCTCGGGATTTGTTTTCCACGCAATAGTTGCTTTGAGTGGGCCTCCCTGAGACCCTGGGGCTGACCAGGTTTCACCAGATTTTTATCCTGCCCTGGAAGCACATTTAAAATGTCAGGTTTCCCCACAGTGAAACTGAAGTCATATTTTGAGTTTAGTTTTTAACACCTTTGAATCAATGCTGACTATTGTAGGTAATGCGTATTTAAAAGATACGTTGAAAATATCCAGGAAAGTACACGTAAACATAAGATTTTTTAAAAGTCTTGCCCTGACTGGTGCAGCTCAGTCAGTTGGTTGTGCATCATTCCACAAAGCGAAAGGCTGTTGGTTCAATTCCTGGTTAGGACACATGCCTGGGTTGTGGGTTTGGTCCCCAGTCAGGACACGTGCAAGATAGATGTTTCTCTCTCATTGATCTTTCTCTCCCTTTCACCCTCCTTTCCCCTTCTCTCTAAAAATAATATCTTTTAAAAATAAATTTTAAAAAAGGGTAGGCATCACTGCGTAGGTTGAGTAGAAGGAAATTTTCCATATCAAGGAGTGATCACATAGATATATATGTTGAAGCTGATGATCGCTAGGGATCATCTTTAGGAAAAATAGCCCCTGTGGAAAGCTAGCTCTTTCAGGGGAAGGTAAAGGTTGGAATTTGCCCAGAAGGCCCCTGAAGGCTGGCCACTCAGCAGGGAGCCACTTACAGGGCCTGAGGAGATAAGCTCCAAGTGGTCCTCTCCCCCAAGTGCCACTGCTGCCGCAGGCCCTGACGTTGGCCCTGCTAACCTGGACGCTCGGTTCCTGCTTTGCCATGTGGTCTGCAGGGACTTGTGTTTTTCATTCTTCCTAGTAGTGTAATTTCATTTGTGCTGATTCCTGAAGGGATGAAACCTGTAGGCCTTTGACCCAGCCTTCAGTTTTTGAAGTGATGTCCCTTGTAAATGACATTGGCCTGTGACTGTGAGTTAGCAGATCTGTGTGGTAAGGCTGGATTTCCAAGTTTGACCTTCCCAGAGCAGATGCCAGTTGTAGGGTAGAAAGATCTATGTGGAAGTGCCATAAAGACTTTCCACAGAATGTCATAAGATTCTCCCCACTGCTGATCTTCCTGTACTTAGTGTTAGGGTTAGGGTTGGGATGGGTGACAGGAAGAGCCTCCAGTGTGGTTCAAAGAAAAGCAAGTTTAAAGAGCACCTTAAACATGGCCTCAGGAACCAGTTTATGATTGAAAGTGATTCAGTTGTTGCCACTCTTCTGTTTGATTGGCTTGCTCACTTCTCTAGGAATTACTGGATGAAGGCATTCTGGATTTTGTAAATGTTTCTCATCTGGCTTAAAGAGAAACATGAAGTTGGAAGAATCTCAAGGCATCTGTGAGCCTACTGTGGGCTTTATTGAGTCTTGTGCCTGGAGCCATGGTTAACGCTGCTTAAATGTGGCTTCAGGTGCTAAGTGAAAAGTTCCTTAATGATGTACTAGGCATGGATATCAGTTATTTACATGGTAAATGGCTGGCTGCATTACACCCATCCTATAAACTCAATCTGCCCTGACAAAACAGACTTTTTGCATTGTGCCTGAGGAACTGAGAAATTTTTTGTGACACAAAGTGGTTGGACTACCACAGTGGACATAGACTGTCCCTTGGGGGTGCCTGTGGGGCTGGTGCCCTGGTGGAGTCCCCCTGTATCATCATGTGGTCCTGGAGGTGTCACCCCAAACTCTCACCAAGGGTGGACAAGTGTCTTGGGTGGGCCAACTAGAGTCCTTCCAACACAGACCCTGGTCCAGAGATGGGCATGTGCTGAAGCAAGGCCAAGCACCTTTCCCACTGGGAGAGTCAGTCTCCCGGGTGTGTCGTTACAGGGGCAGAAATGGAGGTGGAGATGGAAGGAGAGCTAGTGAGCCCTGGCTCTACTTTGGTCCTTTGCCATGAGCCATAGCTTACTACTTATAAAAAACAGCTGGGTCCAAGTCGTGTTTCTGGAAGTTGGAGTAAATTAAGGTTGTATGGTCAGAGCTAAAATTTGTTATTAATATTTATGGAAAAGACACAAGGTTTTTTATTTGCCTAAGTTCCAAATAGCCCTCCCTCCTTTTTCTCTCCTTTTGATAATAATTACCTCTCTGAAATCTGCATTTCAAAAAGATCTCCTGGAGAAGACCAGGACATTTATCTCTCAAAGGCACAGGGAAAACTTTTTCTAAATCTAGGTCTTGAATAATCTTTTACAAATCTTTTGAGATGTGTAGAGGGGGTTTTGGGATCGCTAAAAAGGAAAGTGGGCTCTGAATTACCTAGAGTGCTGCATTTCTGTTCCTGTAAAGACTTTTGATTCCATGGGGAATTAAATTGCAACTTAAATGAATAAAGCCAGAAAGATCCTGGAACCTTTACTTAGTTGAGTTTTCCTTTTTAACAGTTTGAAGACAGTGGTAGAACCTTACAGAGCTGTCTCACAGCTGCATGGACAAGAAACACAGGCACCTGGTCTCCATGAACCTTCGGACTTCTTTTTCTCCCTACTTCGAGGGCCACAGGTAAGTTCCTCTGGGTCCCAAGCTCAGGTCTCTTTGTGTAATTAGCAATCTAATTGGCTTTCCAGTCTAGGGTTAATGGGTCAGTTTAGACTGGTGGGAGGTTCTAACAGAGCACTGGTCCTTGGTTAGTCAGTCCACAGTGCCTATTTGTTTGAGGTCTTCTGGTTCCGTCCACATTTTCACTTCAGAAACTGCAGATTTCTGTTAACGCGCACATGAGGTAAAGGAATAACAGTTCCATGGTTCATGGGATCTTAGAAGCCAAAGCTGCCAAATTAATGTGCGCAAAATGGAAAGTTGTTAGATTGCTTGCCAACTAACTCTTAAGATTTATGCTAGGATGAGTTGGTCACAAAACAGGCTAGACTGACATTAGACCACCTGCCAATCTCAAGAAAATTTTCACTCGTTGAAGTATTACTTTGGCTCTCACAGACCTAATACTTAAATGAAGAAATGGAATCTTAATATCTCCCAGAAACACAATTTGTGTCCATCTGTTCTTTTATAAACTAGTGAGTTTTGTATCATTGTACTTGTTTCAAGGCTAAAATTTTAAAAGAAAAGTTAAAATGTATGTTTATGTATGTATATTGTAAATATGAGATATTTTTCTACTGGACAGTATTGCCAAAATTAAGTTTGTAAATGAGCTAATTGGCTTACAGAAAATGAGCACTTAATTTGATAAGTATTCTAAATGCTCTGAAATCTACAGACTTAGCCCAGATGTTTTTTAGGTTTATGTGATCTAAGATAAATACTTACTAAATAAAAGCTAGTTTGGCCCTGGCTGGTGGCACATTGGGTAGGGTGCTGGCCTACAAACCCAGGCTGGGGCAGGGTCACCGGTTCGATTCCCTGCCAGGCACATGGCCAGGTTGCAGGCCAGGTCCCCAGCCAGGTCTGTGGCTGGAGGCGGGTGAGGGGCAACCATTTATTGGTTTCTCTCCCCTTTCTCTGGAAAGAATAAAATTTTTAAAAATCTTAAAAAAAAAAAAATACTTTGTCAGTTTAATTAAAATATGTATATATTTAGTTATCAGCTTTACTATTAATGCATAAATACAACTTTTAGTCTATGGGTTTGTGATCCCTGTTAACAAAATTTGTCAGCAAGGAAGATTAACTTAAGATTTAGTTCACTGTTTTAATACCTTGAGAAATTTTTCATGACTAACAAGTGAACAAACATGTATATATTGGTCATGGTCTGTTGTTGCTCACTTGGTAGTAGATTTTCCTATTAACCAACTATCTTGTATCAGGAAAATTTTACTTGAAAACATGATCCCTACATGGGACCTCAGAACTCAATTTACTTGTCCGGCAGTCCAACAACTGCTGAGTTGTTCCTTCGCTCCACAGAGGCTGCACTGCCGGTATCATCCTCAGTCTTCAAGACTAGTAGAAAGGACTAATGTGGCATCATTAAAACCCAATTAGGAAAATTTCATGAATCTTGGGAAGAACTTCAGTGGGCCAAGGTGCTGTCACTGGTTCAGAGAATCTAAGCTCATTCCTTCTTCCTTCACTTTTGAGAAACATAAGCTTGCTCCCTTCAAAGTAGCACCCTGTGGAATCTTGCATCTGCCTCATTCCCCATACTTGGATCGTCATATTGCCCGGTGGGACCTATTGCTAGTTACCTATTCTCTACTTCCAGAAACATCTCTCAAAAGTTGAAGAAGCCTATGCTGAACGAGAATGAATATACCCTGACATGTGATTTCCCTCATGACCTTCTTTCTGGCATATTCTGAAAAAATCAAACTTAAAGGACTCCCTCTTCCCTTGTTGGAAAGACCTTTCCTGGTACTGCTCACCAAATCCTGTGCAGCTAAACTTGAAGGCACCTGTCCCCAGTTTAAGGAGGCACAAGGCCTGAATGGACCAGAAAAGCCACTGGTGATCTCAAACTCAAGATCTTCAAGCAGCCAGAGCAGGCGACATTGGATGTAGACAGATATCCCAAACTCTTGACCAAGTCTGTAGAACTTAAAAGTGTGATTTCTACCATGCTCTCCTTGACTATGAAAATCACAAGGAGGGAAATGAATCGGATTCTTCTACTTTTTTTTTTTCCTATTTGCCTTTTTCCCTTGATCGCATCTGTATATAGTGCCCTTGCCTGAATCTCCCAGGTGACTGCCAAGGGTGGCAGCCTTCTGGGCAGCTGGATTTGCCACCTAAAACTCCTAGTCTCCCATGATGTAGGAGACAGACCCTGGTCCTTCCTAGAACCGGTTTTTCTTCTACCCCTAATGCCACCATAAAAAATACCCTCATTTCTTTTGGTGTCAGCTATAGCATATACTTTTGCAGCCAAGCTCCCAGTGCCTCTTCCCCCACCTCCTTTCTCCAGTTATAATTGCACTTTCCTAGTTAAGACAAAAATACCTATGTAAACCATAGTACACTTGTAACCCCCAAGTTCTTAAGATTACCAAATTCATACCTGCCCCAATGATGAAAAATCTTACCAGCAGTATCTACCTCAGCAAGGAATTAAAGAACAACTTTCTATTTCAGGCTAGGAGGCTTACTTCCCAGATACACTAAAACCCTAATCTATTCCTGTTTTGAATGGGCAAATGCAACATCCATGCAGATGAATCCATCAGCAATGCCATTTTAATGGGAGTGGTTTGTGCCCTGACAGGATTTCTCTGGTGGTTATGCTCCTTGGGCCTGTAAATGCCTATGCCTAGTCGCTGGCACATAACTGCGTAATGCTTCTCACTTAGGTTATGTGCTATACCCTAACTATCTACAACCGAACTGAGATACCTTACTACTCAACTGCCCTGAATTCACATCAAGTTAAGACAGCGCTTACCAGGAGGCACTCAGGAGTCACTTCCTTTGGCAGCTCCCTACTTGTCTGGTTACTACAAAACTGGGCTAGGATCACAAACACTATCAACTACTTCTAAAGCCTTAGCTGCCCAACAAAAACTTCTGGGCTCTCTAGCTGACTGAAGTTGTCTTTGACAATAGGATGGTCCTTGATTACCTCTTTGCTGAACAAGAAGGTGTCTAGTACTTAGATTAATGCTTTTGGACAGCTTGAGATTCAATTACACAAAATTCAAAGTGAAACCCAGTCTGACTCATCTTGAAATTTTGATCTATTCAGTTGGTTACCAATAGGATTGGGTTTATGGGTTACAATTTGTCTTTTTATCCTATTTTTTTATTTCAACTTGTTTTTTAAGGTGCTCAGTTATCTTTGTAAAAATAACTGATAATCAGTTTGAAACACTGGGCAAGCCTTAATCTAACACCTGTACCCTTGACCCTCCACTCTGACTCGTTACAGGAAGTTGCTCAAATGTGGCCTTCAAGTTGGTAACAACCTGGAAAACTTCTCTCACCCTGAAGGAAGATGTCTAGTCATGGCATGGTGAAGAAAAACAAAATGGATGAAGTCCATGCAGAAGGAACACCTACCAATATATTGAGTGATCAACACCCCATAACAGGGATTTGACCCAAAAGTAGATACATATACCCAAACTGAAATGGAGTTACTTATGTCAGGGACAAAATGGAGATATGGTCAACACAGGCTCATACGAGCATAACCTTACCTTACAGGAACTGATATCTCTTCTTAAAGTCCCACCCACCACGTCTGTTCACCCCCATGTCTAGAATTCCTTGTTTCCTTGACTCAGCTACCCTGATCCAAATACAGTTTGCTTATTGACATTTCTTGTTCAAATGATGCCAGTGAAATCCACTTGCCATTTTCCTCTTCCATGGGACTAGACACCTAAGGGTGACCCTTCTCTGCTCCAAGGGGCATGTTCTAATGTCTTTGGTTGAGGAGGGGGGCGGGGACACACAAAAGAAGGAACACAATGCCCAAATGGTTGATCAGTGATACTTTCTGCAAAAGCTCTTGATCAAGAGGAGAAATGTGAAAGGGTTTCCCATCTGAAATGGAACTGGAGGATATGAAATGTAGAATTTCACACGTGTCCTCAGAAAAGCAGAACTTAAGAACTGGGAGACCAATTTCCTGCCTGATTAACAGAAGACCAAGACATCTGACAAGTGGATATTCACCAAGAATCTCTGTCCATCCTCCACCCAATTAATTAACTGTTTTGACTCTGGCTGGACTCTCCTTCCCCTTTCATTCCCTGCCCAGTAGCCCACCAAAAGCCCTCAATGGACTCATCTGTAGCTTGCTATAGCATGCACTTCCCAGAACTGCAGTTCCTTTGCTATTCCTGAATAAAATCTATTTCCATTTGAGCTCGTCTCAGTTTACCTCCTTATACATATTAACAGACACTATGGGATTGTTCCAATTAGACCACAGCAGTCATTTAAGTTATGCACTTGAAAGCAAGGGCTCTCAAATCAAACAGAATGAAATACCTATTTAAATATCATGCAAATATTTCCAAAAGGCTTAGAGATTATAGAACAGCTTCACTGAACATTCATTGCAAAAGGGTAATAAAAAGTTAAAGACAGAGGTATTTAACAGGACTACAGAACTGACATGACTCCTACTATCCTCTATCCTCCTTTACCTGAGTACCCACAGTCCGACCTCTGAATTGCCTTTCCACTCCCGAGAGACTGTAAGACCTGAGCAAAAATCTCCCAGGAGCCTTACACAGGTGCTCCCATATGGGTTCCTCTCAAGGCTGATGGAACTCTGAGGGGTTTTCTCGTAAACTGCTACCAGTTATTCCTCTAAAACACCTGAGGGTAAACAAAAATCAATGGAAAACTGCCAAATTCTGGGAGATGCCAGGGCTGCACTACTTTAAACTCCGTTCACTCCAGAGCCTGCAGTGTATGGAGTCTGCAGAGTGGATCCTGGGAAAGAAAACTGGAAGAAGCCGGCAAAGGGTGAGAGTTCTTCCCAGAGCTGGCTCTCCTAGATGTCCCTAGTGCCAGGTGTATCAGTCAGCATGGTTTATGCCACACTGAAAAACTTAATGTGAGGGAGTGTTCTTAATCCACAGAATGCTAGTGTAGCAAGCAGTTCACAATTACTACTTAGTTTTCAGTAGGAATTAAGGATTCTAAGGGTTAGATTTCTAATGGGTGCATTCTAGAACCTATGAAATGTCTAGAAATCTGATACGTTCTGGTATTATCAATCATAATTCCAGTTATTATCTTAAAATGTGGTACATCACAGAAATAAATACATTTCCCTGTCAGTTCCACTGCAACGAACTCTCGTCAGACCTTCAGCAATGGGCATACCAGGAACTCTTGACCACTGACACCACTGTCAGACCACGAGGTGTCCAGCGGCAGGTGCACACTTCACAAGGGAGGAAGGCTTCCCCTGAGCTTCGGGCCTGCGCAGAAGCTGCAGGCCTCGCAGTCAGATTGACTGGGAAAGAAGTAAGCAACATCAGGGGAGACTGCTTCCCCCAAGATGCCAGATCAAGAACCTTTCTTTCTATTCCTCCTTCCCTCTCCTTTTTCCCCAAATTTTTATAGTGTGAATCTTTATGATTCATTCTGGGGTCCACCTTTCTTGCCTTGCTCTGGCCTGGAAAGTTAATGCCATTGTTCACATATCTCAGGCCACTGCAAAGGGTGGTTATCTAACTTCTAAGCAACTAGGTTACTATTTGCTGGTGATTCTAAGGTTCTGCTCATTCTTCCCAAACGTCTCCCTGAGTTCCAACCCTCTCGTTACTCTGGGGCAAGCTCAGCCTCCTCTGTTGTGTCAGATGCCCTAGCTCAGGGGACCCATCTCCTCCCTTTGGTTAACAGCCCCAGGCTCGGAGAACTTTGCATCCAGGCTTTGTGTCCAAAAGAAAGGGACACAGGCAAGGGTGACCAGAATAAAACCACCTGTGCAATCAACAGACCCTTAAACTGTACTGGCCTACCTAGTTTTCATCTTTTCATTCCTGTCCCACAGGCTATGCTGTGACCACCACTTCTGCTGCACCAGGATTGACACTTTGGGCAAGTTGAGACTCAGCTACGGAAAGTCACTCAAGCCAGTGGGCTCCAGAGCAATAGCTGGGAGCTTCTGATCACATCTCCCAGCTAGGCTGCCTGAGCAAAGTGGGGAAATTGTTAAAAATAAGACGATGGGCTCAAAATGGAACTGCCTACCACCAAACCCAGACTTTACTGCAGTCTGGCTCTCCCAGAAATGGAATCTGAAAGCCGTCAACCGGGAACTGCAGGGCTGTGGCCTGCCTGAGAGACCCACCAGCCCCTAAAGGAAGGTGACCCTGCAGTAACCGACTTGCTGGTCCACTCAGTGTGGCTTCCTTGTCCCTGCTGCCCTTTGTTTGGTCAGCTCCCCAGAGCCCCGCTCTCTCCGCTGACGGAGTGCTGACCAATTCATGGGTCAGTGAATAAAGCCAACAGAATCTTCAAATGTATTCAAATTTTGTTTGACACCATTCCGCAAAGGCAAAGCCTCTGTTTCCCTAGTCCTTCGCCTGCCAACTCGGGACTTATAAAAACTGTTCCGTGTCTCTCCTAATGCGTTCAGACTGAAGTCCAGCTTTTTCCCTACAACAAAACAAGACTCTGCTGTTCCCCAGACACTGCTTGCTTCTGCACTTGTGTTTTTGCCCTTCGAATGGCTGCTCAGCCTCCACCTCCCTAACCCTCCTCCTCCCCAACAGGCCTCTGTAGGCACAGCCAGGCAGCATCTCCAAGAAGCCAGAAGTTCTATCCCCTCAGATTCCTTTTAGCACTTTGTTTAAAGTTTGCGAGTACTTCATACATAAGTGCTGCAAGTTCCTAATTCCTCTGGTATAGAAAATCCTGATAGGTTTACAAATTGCTCTCTAGCATGGTTCCTAGAATATACTGAGAGTTCAGTTTTTTTAAACTCTTGATTCATTTCTGAATATTATCCTTATCTTTTTTAGTTAACTCTTAAAACACTACTTCATTTCAGTGTCTTATCTTCTAGTTCGAGTCTGCTGGTCCCTGAGGGGGACAGACCCAGACCAGGAGTTACTGTTTTCATGCCTGCCACAGCAGTACATTTGATTCACCCTGATTAAAACGCAGACTCAAATATAGTCTGTCCAGGATGCTGCTGCTCTTCTAGGGCCTGCATTTTGGAAAGCAGGATCCTACCGCATTTGGGAGAGTAAGCACCTGTCACTCAAGAATGCTTCTGGATCAACTCTGACTTTGGTGCTTTGAAACATAAACTACACAGTGCTTTTCTTTTCATGGACAGGGATTACTAGTAAAAGTATCTACCATGCATTTGTATGTATTTAGAGCCTGGGAAGATCTAAAATACACTGTGGGGTCTTTTCTGTAGCATAAGAATAGCTAACATCTGATGTAAAAACATACATATAAACAGATAGTTCCACATATATCTAGAAATCAGACATAAAAACAATGGCTTCCACACCATGCAGATGTTTCCTTCTGGAATTTATGATATGGGCAAGGGCAACACATATGCAACACATCTGAGATCACAAACTCATAAGCAGTGAAGAGGGAAGAGCTGTAAGAACAAAACATTCCCTTACGATACCTCTACTCATCAGTACTTTGGTGAGTTGGAGACTCAGACCCATCCATAATGGGCGAGTGTTCTGTTGCTTCTCTGAACAAAGGAAAGCAGAAGGAGGAAGAGAAGAGACGTCATGTTAAAGAGAGGAACCGACACAGACATGATTTGTAGCTCATTGATACGCTGGAAAGACCAGTAGGATATACACTCGAGTGTTAGTGACAAGTGAGTCATGCAGGACTTTCAACCCCTCCGGGCGAGTCACAAGACCTCCCTGGTTTTGTTAGGAAGGCAGGCTTTGACACTTTTTGCCCGTTTCTCATTTTTTTGTCACATCACTGAGAATAGCTGCTAATGATAATTCAAGCTAATAAAAGCTCTACTACAAGGACCAAAATATCTGTCTGTTTCAAAGTTCTTGATTCTTCACTAGCTCTATGTGGTGAAACATGAGTAGGTTTAAGACCAGTTCAAGGGTATCGGCAGGAGAAGGGTGGTACTTGTAAATTTCAGAGCCTGCTGTCATTAAATACATTTGGACCAGGTGAGACTGGGCATGATCGAGAAGATTTAGTGGATCCACGGAAAGAGCTGGGAATCTGTAGTTCCTTATCGAGTAGGATGGTTTACCACTGGAGGTGCCATTGATACAGAAAATCTGTTGTTTTCTTACAAATTAATCTTGGTGAGACTTCTGGACCCAAGGCCTAGCAGCAGCTGCCAGACCACACAAGCTAGAGCCAGGGTGTGGTGGTGCGTAAGGGAGTATGTTCATGATCTGTAATAAGGACAGAGAGGAAGTTGCTGCCCAGAAGACAGACCAAGAAGTGGGAGTGGACACAAGAACCCTGACTGTCGAGTTTGAGCAGCCTTCAGAATACCCTGCAGGGTTTGTTAAAACACAGATGGCCAGGCCCCGGCCCCAAACTTTCTGACTCCATAGGCCACGGATGGGCCCAAAAACCTGCACTTCTAACAAGACCCCAAGGGATTCTCATGGTGCTGCTTTGGGGACAGATTTTAAGAATCACTGGCCTAGTAGGAGGAGGCTTTGGGGTCACAGAGTGCAGGGCTGACATTCCAGTTCCATCCAGCCCTGTAACTGGGCAAGGCACTCGTTATCTGTTAGCCTCGTCTACAAAACTAAAAGATCTGATACTTCCCGAGCCAGGGTGCAGTGAGGATTATATGAGCTCATAGACGTTAGATGTTTCCAGCCTTTGAGTACAGAGCAAGCACTTAATAAACGTTAGCTCCACTATCTTCTGTCATATACTAAGGCCCCATAAAGCCTGGTTTAAAATCACTACAGATAAATTTGCAGAAACAAAAAATGTCTGCCAACCATGAGAGTCAGAAATTTAGTCAGTGGAGCCAATTTTGGTCCTACTGTTACCTGCTGACTCGCACACAGATTTCAGATTTTCCCAGACACCCCCACCGATGCTCCAGCAAATGAGAAACTCTCTAGGTCTGGCTAGAGGGACCCTTTACTCCAACAGGTATTGGTTAGTAACAATCCTAAGGCATGTCTTAGGATCAACAGATGAGGCGGGAACTGAGCAGAAGGCAGGCCGAGTGTACCCGCCAGACTAGCAAATGAGCAAAGCCTAAATGCCCTTGATATCCTGATGTCTGTCTATACTGTAAGCTGTATAAGGAGCTGTCTTTTGGTTTCATTACCTTGCTGTGGGCCACTTAAAGGTCTCAAGGTACTTTATCCCCTTTGTGTGTCAATTAAGCAGTTGGCCCAGAGATGGGACTTGAGCCTTTTGCCTTTTTTCTTAAGATGCATCCTGACACCAAGGCAGGTCAAGCAAGGTACTGGGGCCCAGCATGAGGTGCTTACAATGGTCTCTTTTGTCTCTTTCTCCCCTAACTCCTTTATGCCCGACATCTGGAAGCTGTCCTGCTACAATAGGAAGCCAACTCATATGCTGTCCAGAATTCTAACCAGGGCAGTGCAGGTGGACCTGTGGCACTACCTCCCCCAGGTTCCTGGGGCTACCACCCACGTTACAAGAAAGGAGAATTCTCCATCTAAAGGGACAGTGATGGAAAGGCGAGGGACAGAAGGAACAGCAGTTTGTGAGGCTTCTTTGAAAATGAAGAAGGTTCCCAGATATGAACATGTCATTCTTTTACTGATAAACCAGTTACTGGGACCTCATACTCACTATGCTCTTCCTAACTGACAAGGAAGGCTGAGGATCGTTCAAGAACCTGGAAGCAGAGGATGAAAGGTCTGGCAGAACTCACCCAGTCTGCCACGTTAGGATGTGGTGGGGACTGCTGGGGGGCGTTGCTCCAATTTCACTCGAAGGTGTTGAGCTTCTCTGGCTTTGAGGTAAGGCAGCTGTATGCAGGTGGCAGAAAGACAGGGGTCAGACACCAGTCAAGTGAAGGCACTTTTTTCCAGAGATGCTGGGTAGGACCCTGCAGCAGGGTCACAGTGGGGAATCACCTACCCACCAGTACCCCCACTCACCCAGTTTACACTTGAGGCCTCACCACAGGCTCTAAGGAAATCTCCACGCCCTTGAAAGGAGTCAGAAGTATCCCCCTAGGCCGAACACATGAGTGTGCAAGGCCATGCTCCCTCCAGCCCCACTCTCACCTGACGTGGCCTTGCACATCTGGGGCATCCTAGTGATCCTGCTGTGGGCCAGGAAGGTGCTCTGGGAGGAGGTGCTGTACTGGGAGCCACTGTCAGAGGAGGTGGAGCTGGTGTGCGACAGGCGGCTATGCTCCTTGTGGGAGGCGGTGGAGCGCTGGTACCACTGACGCAGCTCATCTGACACCAATGAGCGCCCTGTGCCCTTGTCATGGGCACCCTCGCGGCCCATGGACTGAGTCCCCAGGATCTGTGAGCGTGAGGGCGTCAGGCGGCCCGCGTCACCCTCTTCACTGGCCCTCCAGCTCTCCCGGAACAGGCCACCTGCTGTGTAGGAGTTGGAGGTCTTGAACTGCGCTTTGACGCTGTAGTGGCCCTCCTGATCGCTCTCCAGGCTGCGCACAACCACGGGTGTGGCACCCCCCTCGATGTACAGCGGGTACTCCTTGATGCGGTACTGCGAGCTGGGCTGGCTCTGGCTGTGCAGGTAGACGCCAGGGGCGCCCCCGCCGCCCCCCCTCGCCGCCAGGTTGGGCATGCTGCCGGAGTTTGCCGCGCCCAGCGCGCCCGCCGCACGCTGTCTCTGTCGCTGCCGTGCGCGCGCCTTGGATGGCGAGTCCTCCGCCAGCGTGGAGTAGTTGGCGTTCATCTGCGCTGGGTAGTAGTGCTCCGAGCTCGAGTGGCTTGTACAGGAGGAGCAGTCATCCATGGGGTCCGAGCCATTGCTGCTACGAGTCCGCGGGGTGTAGAAGTCGGGGCTCCCGGTGTCGTTCTCGGAGCCCAGGAGCTTGCCCTGGGACTCCAGGCTGGAGCTCCGCTGCCGAAAGTGCAGGGCAAGGCTGTGCAGGCGCGTTGGGCTGAGGTCCACCGACCTGTGGGGAGAGGCTGGTGGGGCTGGGGGCTCAGGGGAGGGGCTGGGGGCTCTGCAATCACAGGGTTTAGAAATGCCTCCAGCAAATGCTCAGCTGGGAGAGAGACCAAGCTGTGTCACCCTGGAAATCTAGAGGCTCCTCACTATTCCCAGGTGAAAAGGACAAGGCTGATCCCTGGAGTCAGGGCTGGTCTCTGCTGCCACCTTTGATTCCTAGTGGCAGGTGGGACTGAAGACAGTGCCCACCTAAGGATTTCCTCTGGAAACAGTTTTTTTTTTTTTTTTTTTTTAAGGTGGAAAGGGATTCTATAGATACAAAGAGAACCAAGAAAATGCCTATTCTAGTATGATGAAATATCTAGTATGATGAAATATCTAGTATGCGGATGAAATGCCCATTTTTGTAGGTCAAAAACCAGGCCCCTCAGGAGGCATTTCATATGGTTCAACCAAATACTATTTAGAAATACTATTTAGATTTCCATTTCCATGAACTCTTTAATAAAAGGGAAAGCTGATGGAACATGGAAGATGACCGATGCAAAAACTTACCATGCTGTCACTTGGTTTATAACCCCTTCTGTTTATCTGAGTCTACACTATAAATATCCATCAACATGACAGACAATGCTAGGGCCACATGGGAAACTTGGGGTGGTCCTTGTTGGCCAAGTACAGGAAGACATGAGCTCCAGTTCTGTCACCCAGGGAGAATGCAAAGTATCCATCATGTGGCCCTCTCGTCCATCCCACTATGTCAATCTGTTCCAGCCACGCGGGCCTCCTGGAAACATGCCAAATTCAGGCCTGCATGCAGGGCTATGGCCCCGCTGTTCCCCAAGATATTCTCAGAGCCTGCTCCCCATCTAGTCAGGTGTCTGCTCAAAGTTCACCTTATGCTTCTCCAAGTGCTTCTATTTAAAAAATGATCTCTCTTTTCACTCTCTTGCCCTTTGCCCTTTGTGCGTTTTTTTTCCTTGGTGCTTATCACCACTTCAGGTGTATTTATTGTGGCTCCCAACTGAAATATAAGTCTGATAAGAACAGGGTCCGTTTCTTCACTGCTCTGTGCCCTCAAATAATACCTTCTGTAATAAGCACTTTATAAATGTGCTGCCTGAGTGAAGGCATGAATAAATGAATGAGGAAATCTTGCCCAGAGCGCTCCATCTGATACACAGTGGCTCACGGTTTGCCGAAGAGCAACCACCTGTCCTTTGAGATATGATAAAATGGAAATGGTGGCTTCGGTTTTGCCTCTTTTTAGAGAATGAAAGTGTGATTCACTGGAGCCTCACTTTTGCCTGTTGCTTTTGTTGTCTTAGGAATTTACACCTGGAGACGTTATAAAGTCCGGGATAAATTAGGCCTCAGTGGCAGCTCTCCCGACCTGTGCCAGGCCTGGTCCCAGCGTGCTTCCCAGTGACTCTGTCTGGCCTCGCCTGCCTTCACTTCACTCAGGCCCCTTCCATGCTCACTGTCTGACCCCAGGTGCCCTCGGGCATGCTGCCAGCCTTCACCTTTTAATTCAGCTTCATTTTCAGAAGAAACTACCTCGCCACGTCAGGCCTGACCCTAGCTCAACCATTACTTGGGCCAGTTGAGGCCAGAGGTTCCAGGCAGGGCGAGGCTGAGGGTGTGGCCCATGGGAGGGAGTGGCCTGAGGGCTGGGTGGACTTACCTCGTGGAATGCACGTAGTGAGGACTCCGGACACGCAGGTCTGGTGTGGACGGCATGCTGGACTGCGAGTTCCAGTGAGGGAGGCTGCGGATGGGGCTGTTCTGGAGGGAGCCACTTCCCCCTCCGGCTTCGGCACAGCTCCCTGTGCTGGGGAAACGCTTGTGGCTGCTGCAAACCAGAGGCAATGCTGGTCACTGCCAGACAGCAGCACACCTGTTCCCAGGGCGCTGCCCAGCCTCCAGGCGGCCTCCTGGGTGTTGGGTAAGCTTGCTCAGGACCCTGCCTTCCCTCCCTTGGGTCTCCTCTGATTCTCAGCCTCTCCCAGAGAAGTGGGAAGGGGTTCTGTCCCTGACCCCGGGGGCAACATGAGACAAAGACCCTTGTTAGCCTTTGCTGGGACAGGAGCACAACTGTTCTGTGAAGCCACTGTCCTGAACTGCAGTTTCTGTTTCCAAGAGACACATATTACCTGTCTGAGCACCCACTAGGAGCTTAAATGGTGTCATTAAAGGAAATGAGAAAACCAGGGCTGCTAACAAAAACCCCCTCTCCACGCTCAGCCTAGTAATGAGCTGATAATGCTCAGCTAAGATTACAGCTGTTTGGCTCCAGAATTCTGCTGGCTTATGGCTTAAGGTTCTGAACCACCTGGGGATTCCAAGGGTAGGCTCTCACTTGCCATTTCGGAATAGCGCTGCCCAGCACTTCCTAATTAATTGCTGTGGAATTTAACAACACTAAAGCCATCTGCCAACACACTGATTATGAGCCAAAAACCCCCATTTCCCTTTGAATGACACATCCGCACCTGGACAGAGTCAGCAGCCCCGTGGAAAGAAGACCCCAGGAAGGAAGAGATAGGCTGATCCGGGCTCTGCTAATCTGGCAGCGGTCTGGGACCGGGCTGGATGCTCGGATGCCTTCCACAGCTGCCGACCCTGACCTCCCGGGCCTTCCCCACCCAGCTCACCTGGAGTGACTGTGGGAGGAGCGTTTCTTGACCTTCTCGTAAGGCTCATCTAACGAGGACTCACTCCACATCTTGGGCTTTATGGGTGACTTGTCATAGTCGTTGCGGTGATAGTGCATCTGCCGGAGTCCCTCCAGGGACTGGGGAGGAGGGGGCCTGCTATGCGATGGTGGCCGAGGAGGGAGTCCCTTGTGAGGGGACTGGAGGGGGGACAGTGTGCTGATGACCTGAGAGTCTTCTGCACAAAGAGGGAAAGAGAGGAACGGAGCAAGGGTCATCCTCCCAACCCACCCCAGTCACCCCCCGCCCCCACCTCAGCCGCAACATCAACATCTGGGACCCAGGCACCAAGGACGCTCTCCCAGTTTTCAAGACAAGCCAGTCCAGAACAAACCAAACCTGAACTCTGAGCAGCGTTAAATGGGAAAAGGCGGTGCCAAACCTGATGAGCTACAAATGGAGTAAACCCAAATTTCATTCAATACCATAGACCAAACAGCAGAATGTCATGATTCAAGTATTCTTTTAATAGACAGGAAGTGTCTGATTTGCTTTTTGGGGTATCAGCTTCAAAGGGTTTTCTCTAGTCTGTTAACTGCTATATCGTCAGTGTCCAAAATGACTACTGACACGTAGTAGGTGTTCCATAAATATTTGTTAGAAAAAAAAAAGAATAAAAGCATATCTGTGGAGTGTAATTATCTCCTGGTGGCTCTAGGTACCTACCCTGCTGTTTCCAGAACTATCTCTGTACCTTGTTTTTTTGGATGTTTCCCTGTAATCGTTTCATTTTAGAATTGCCTTAGGTTCTTTGGGAAGGAGACGGGCTCCAGCTATTAGGGATGAAAGAAAAGCAGGCCCTGCCTCTGGCGCAGCAACGCTCTAAGTCGTCAGTGTGCTAGAGGACGTCTGGAGACAGTGAATTCAGCCAGCCAAGGAAGGGGCTGTGGCCTGGCAGGGTGTGGAGGGAAGAGGCGGCCGGGAGCACGTCTAGCTGGTGTAGCAGTTGGTAAGGAGGAGCAGAGGGAGAGAGGGAGGAGCTTCGATCAAGTGCAAGAGCAACAGGCCTCCTGGGAGCACTGAGACAGGCAAGGTGCCCCCACTGACAGTGCGCCTTCGACGCCAGGCTCAGGCAGCAGGATCAGGTATGAAGAAAGCCACAGAGCCGTGAAGCATGGATGTGTCAGGATAAAAATCCTGTTTAGTCATCTGGCAGGGTTTGCACGTGGGCAGGGCCTGCAAAAGGGCCAGGGAAGGGCTGAGGAAGAGATCCAGTGTTGAGAGCCCAGGGCAGGGTGGCACTGAGCAGAGAGGGGCAGGAAAAGTTCGGTGTTCCTGGTGAAGGCGGAGGTGGGCGTTTGAAGGGAATGATACCCCGAAGCGAACTTCAAATGCCAATAACCACATGACCCTAAATCCATTTCCAACTAGTGTTCTTTTCACAGCCTACTTCTCAGTCCCCCAAGACCTGGGCATGTGCTATGTTTCCATTGCTTCTGCAACTCTTAAATTAGTAAAGGGAAGAGCCCCTGGAGAATGCAAGCCTGCAATGGGAGCGCGGGTCCCAGTGGGGCAGCGGTGCCCCTAAGGTGGTCTGGAGGTATGGAATGTGGGGAAGAAACTAACCATAAATAATTTATCAGGATTAGTCAATGACAATGTATCACTCACCAGCTTCTCTGTTACAAAGGCACCTCATGAAATTGTCCTCATTACCCCCCACTGGAGAGGCTTGACTCCACAGAGGCCAAAACCAGGGCTGGGTCCCTGACACTCAAAGCGCAGCTCCCTGCTCCACGGGAGCCCCCCACCCCCCTTGTGACGAAGCTGACAGTAAAAACATACAAGCTGATTGCTAAGGGCAGAGCCCAGACAAGTGGGTAAATAACCCACCAGCCTTTTCCCACATCAATAGCAATTATTATTATTATTGCAATTATCCTCATTACTGGGACTTGGTTAGACCTCTTATGTTTTCTATCTGAATAGGCACTTATCACTGCCCACCTGAGGTTTCCCTGCAGGACAAAAATATTAACTGCCACTTAACATATTTCCATTTCATTAACATTCTGGCCTCTCCAGTTTGGGGTTAGATCCACAGGAACATGCTTGGAGATGGTTCTCTGTTTGGAATTCCTTCCTTCCCTGCGCGTGTGGGGGGCTGGGGGTCCGGGCAAGGGATCATTTCTGTTTTTCCTGCCACCTCCAGGCGCTCCTAGCAGGTTTCAGTCTTTGAGCTGTGATCCAAACCAATGTCTGCTTCTTCCCTTCAGAAATGAGGAATACTCAAAAGGAAACTATGTATGGTGTACAGATTTTACTGTTTAGTTAAGAAATATGGTTTTGGCAACTAATAAGGTAAAGTATCGCTCACTGACTATCACCTTTAAATTTGGCCTCTCAGCCATGGGAAATGCTCAAATTCCAACAGACGTGGTTTCCGGTTTATGCAGCGCCCACACACTCCCACCCAACCCAATGGCTATCAGGAAGTGAGAGAACTGCAGGGAACCCAGCTGCTATCCTGGCCAGGCTGTTGCCTTTACATGTGCCAGTCCCAGACCACACACGGCTGACTCGTTTAATCTGTGCCCCTCATTCTCAAGCAGGACATGGACAACCTACCGTCTTCTAGAACAAGGGCATCGGAGAGAGAACTGTCTTCACTGGCAATATTTCCATCTGAGAAGACAAAAGGCAAAACTCTGAGCATTTTATCATATCCCTTAGACAAAACCCTACCTGTAAAAATCGTGTGGTTAGCACCATTTTATATCCTCCTCTTTCTAGTCAGAGAGAACCCAAGAAACACAATCAATGTGCTATCGGGCATTTCTGTTGATAGTCCTTGTGGTGGGTCATTAACTCATCCTCCCACCTGGACACTGCGATGTGCTCTCGTTTTAGATCTTTGTGCTCCTGTCTGATAGGGCACTTGCAATGCTGAGTAGCTTATTATCCAATATAAAGGCTGCCCAGCCTGGTTAGGCCACATTATCCCAGCCTGATCCCAGGGCATGTTCTGACTGGACCAAAGGAAGTGAAATGCCATGCGCTATACAGATGTGAAACTAGGGTAAGGAACTTGGCTTTGCTCACAGGGCAATAAACAGCTTCTAAACAAACTTCTTAAGTCATTAGTAAAGAAAACAAGCTGCCAAACACAGCGTCTACCTCTCCAAAGCTTACTCTCATAGACACCATTTAATTAACCGTGAAAACATGCCACAGAGGGAGACAGTAAGATAATCCTCCCCCTTTAACAGCTGGGGAAACTGAGGCACATCTAGGGAGCTGGTTTGTCTGGGTTTCTTCTGCTGGCAAGGAACTAAAAGGAATCTTAATTACTCATCTAATTCAAATGGGCTCATGTGATGAAAACATGATTTGAAAGATGGAGCAAAAGAGTGGAGATATATTTTTGAGGGGTTAGAAAAAATAATGGCTGTAGGTGTGGATGGGTACAGACGCTAACGTGGAAACGCACTCTGCTGTCAGCCCTAAGAGAGCAGTGCTCCCTGGGGTGGCGAACCAGTGAGGCACCCTTCCCTGCGGCGCCCCTCCAGATGGACTCTGAGGTCCTCCCTGGATGTTTCCCCAGAGCCAGGAACCCAAAGTGCCTTCAAGGGTGCAGAGGAGAAGGTGCTGAGGACTGTAGCTCTGCTAGAAGGGGAAGTGACAAAGTGTTGGTCAAGGACAACAGGTGAGATGGAGAATGATGGTTACTCCTCCTTGACTAAAGCAAAAGGATCTTATTATGGTCTCTTTTCTTCTAGAAACCAGGAATTCATGTTATTCATGCTGCTGAATGGACCGTGAACACCTAGGAGACACAGAACCTTGTTTTTGGTACCTTGGAGTCTAGTATATTATTGTTTCCAGTATGCCCACATTTTTAGGTTGCAAGTTATCGGTGTATAAAAAATAAAGTGGTAAAATATATGAAATATTTACCTTTTTACCCATTTCTTCTATACAGTTCAGTGGCATTAAGTGCAGTTCCACTGTGGTGCACCATCCACCTCCAGAACTTTCTCACTGTCCCAAACGGAAACTCTGACCCCATCCAACACCAAGTCCCCCACCCTGCCCTGGCCCATGCTACGTTTTGTCTTATTGGAGCAAACATGTTTTAAACATGCAAAAACAATGAAAGAATACTTAATTATGTATGTACGTGTGTGTGTGTATATATATGTGTGTGTATTGCTGATCCTAAGTTCAAGGCTCTATACAATCAGAGTGGCCAGTCGAGTCCTCCCCCAGCTTCAGCTTTGGAAGAGCCTCTGACACAGAACAGGTCAGAGGGCTGGCAGGGGGTCTGGCCTGCAGCGTAGCCATGCTCTGCATATTTTCTCCCAGAGTTGGGAAGGCCAATCAGGTGCCTGGAAATGTCAGAGCCTGGGCCACTCAGATGCAGCTACACTGGCCCAGTTGCCTAGGCTTAGCTCACGGAGGGCGGGGAGAAGCACTTTAGCTCATGGCTGCAGGCTCTCTCAGGGAGGCAATAAGTGATAATGATAGTTTGATTGGCATAAACCTTTCATCTACAAACTTGACTGCACTTCATTGCTCTTCTCTGGCCTCAGGACTTACTGGCTTCATTTTATTTACGAATGGAAAAGCGAAAGCCCAGAGTAGTTGAGTAGCTTGCTTAGGTCACCCTGGGACCTGGGTTCCGGCCGGCTTACAGGACCTGCGCCCGTCCCCAGCCCACCTTGGGCTACTGACCGCACTACTGACCGTCAATGATGAGCGAGGCCCTCTGGGTGGGCTTCTTCCCAGACTTGATGCGGTTCTCATTGATTGCATTCTCAATCTCCTGCAGCTTCTTCAGTGCATTCAGATAAGAGGTTTTCCTTTGTTTCTTTAGTTTTTTGCTGACATTGGGGTCACTGGCAAGGCGGCGGGCAGCCTCTGTAATCTGGGACTGAATGGCAAACTCCCGTTCCAGGCGTTCCAGCTCTGCTTCCTATGGGACCGAGAGCCAGGGCGTACATTGAGGGGATGCAGGGCTGAGGGACCCCGGGCCACCCTGCCTCGCCCGACGCAAAGCCAGCCAGCCAGCCTTCTTTACTCCTCAGGGGTTAGGGTACTGGGAACCCAGCAGTCCCAGTGCCTAACCCCTACCCTGCCTGAACCCGCAGTGGCCCCGTTCCTTTGGTCCCTGGTGGCCAGGTCCCCGGGCACATGCACTTCCCCGACTCCAGGGACCGAGATGGGCTGGCTGCACACAGGCACCCACACTAAAAAAGCAGAGAGTCGCCCATTCTGAGGATCTTGGACTCTCCTGCTTCATTTCCAAGTCTCCAGCAAGGTTCACAAAGATCAAACCTGCATGAAAATTCAACCCTGTTCACAGCTGCTATTTCCTTTTCCTTCTGGGCACAGGATGTGCGCTGTTTTCAGAGCAGCTTTCTGCCCTGCTCTTCTGTGGGTCTGCTAAATAGGGAGCCCTGATGTGCACCTCTCTCCCACCCTCCCCCGCCTCTAGTATACTGAGCCCTTCAGGTGGGGTTAACCCACTCTCTCTCGTGTCTCCTTGGGAGCCCTTTCCACAGGCTCTGATATCCCTCCTACACTGGCTACTCATAACAGCTCTGCCCAGTCTGAGGGCTCGGATGGCACATCGCAGTGGGACTAGTGTCTTCTACCACTGGACCGGAGTCAGGGCTCTCTTCTTGCTCTCCTGTGCACCGCCCTTCTACCTCTGCTTCCTCCTCTGGCCAGAAGGAGGAGATGGATGGATTTTCCCTCAAACAGGTTTTTTTTTGGTTTGTTTGTTTTTTAGAGATTTTATTTATTATTTCCAGAGAGAGAGGAAGGGAGAGAGGCAGAGAGGGAGAGAGACATCAATGTATGGTTGCCTTTCACCTGCCTCCAGCTACAGACCTGACTTGCAACCTGGTTATGTGCCCTGGCTGGGAATTGAACCAGTGATCTTTGGGTTTGCAGGCTGGTACCTTATCCACTGAGCCACCAGCCAGGGCTTTCAAACAGGGTATTGATCTTGGGAGAAATGAAGCAGCATTCACTGTCGGGTGTGTGTGTGTATCAGAACAGACCCCGGCTGAATTGTGAGTGTGACTCCACCTGGCAGCTGTGCTGTCAGCCGTGCTGTCAGCCCTAGTTCAGGTCCCTGCCCCACAGTTTTGTGGAACCCTGAGAACAAATTCCAAATTCTCGTGCCTTAAAGTGAGACCAGCAAATGCTGGCAGCCGTGTCTGCACAGATGGCCGCCTGCTGTGTGAATGGGCAGCCAAGTGCGTGTCCAGGAGAAACGGGGCACTCGCTCCTCCCAGAGCAACTGCAGCATGCCGGCTAATGCTGGGGTCCTTCCTCTGAGCGAAAGGTGAGGAACAGGGCAGCACACGCGCAGTGCGCAGGAACTAAAGACCTCTTTGCTGACAAGTTGAAGGAGCAGCTGGTAGGAAAGTGTGGTGAGAGGGGACTGTAGGAAGGACAATGGGGTTGAGTGGAGGAACATTCACTAAGGTGGGGTTTCCTCATAAAAGTTGAGTGCCTGGTATCTGCCCAGCACAAAGGAGAGGAAGCTCTTCAGTCAATTCTGATGACAGCAGATTTGAGAAATACTTGACCAGATGGGTTCTCTAAATCCCACCCTCCCTCACCCCAGTTCTGACCCCAATATAATCCTGCTCCTTTCCTAAGGCACTGTCCTGTTACACCCGCCTCTCCACTTCAAGCCACTCATGTTTACTGATGGGCAAGCAGGTGGGAAGGTCCAAGTTAAATTTCCTGCATGTACTAGCTCATTTAATCCTAGTGATGGCCCAAAGAATAAAGACTCTGATTCATTTTACAGAACAGGAAATTGCCTGGTGAAGCATTCTGGAGCAGCCACCAGCCCCTGGGACCTCCTAGTACAGATCTCAGGATACTGGTCTGCCCCTTTCGCCGGCCCCAGGGAACCTGCCTTCCTGGGAATTCACCTTCACACCAACCCACAGGGGGCTGGCTCTCAGGAACAAAGGGCTGGCACGCCTTTAAAAAGCTGAGCCATGGGTATTCCTATAATGTTCTCCCAAGATTAATTCAACAGCTTGCTACAGGTCTATAGTGTCACAGACAATTTACTGAAATCAATGCTCAAGCAAGCAAATCCTACCAAGGGAGCCATATACTGACCAACCTGCTAAGGCAACAAGAGGCAAAAGGAAAGATACTAAGGAAGAAGTAGGAATGGGTATTTGGCACTGTGTAGAATGCAGAAACTTAGAGAAAAGCTGGACGCCCTACAAACAGGAAAATGAGGACAATGGGAGAGAATTCCACACCAGAAAGAAGGACGCACCTCTCCCTTGGGCAGAATTTTCTGTTCATCCAGCTTGAAGGCCGTCCCAATTCTTCTTCGAACAATAGGTGGCTCCTCCCCAGGATCTAAGGGATATTCATCAGGCAGTTTGCCCGTCAGCTCCTACAAAGGTGCAACATCAAGGAGATGACAGGAATCAGAGGGGGCATGTGCTTGGTCTAAGACACACACACACACACTCACACACACACACACACTTCAATGCATGGATTCAAACTAGTACCTTTTAAGCAAATGCCTGAAAGTGTTTCAGAAAGGTGATTTCATTTCTCTAAAAATGGGTCTGAGCAGTCCTTTCTTTACAGAACAGATGTACTTTGAAAAGTTTTTCCCAAAGTAAATGTCTGCAGGTAAACAAAATTGCTTTGGCTTTCCTCATAAAACTTGGCATTACATCCATTTGTTAGTTTCCCAAGTGTCTCCTGCAGGCCCACTGTGTGTTGAGCTGGCCCACACAGCTGGTAAGGAGCACAGCCAACTCCGGTCTTTCTGGCTCTTGTGCTCTTTGCACTGTATCAAATACTCCCTCACAAATATCTGAGGTTAAAATGTTTTCAAATAAGCTTTCTTAGGAATAGTGGTATCTATACAGCAAATCCCAGGAAAATACATGTGACAAATTTAAAACTGAACATGGTAATAGTTATTCCACTCAGGCCAGATGCTCAGGGAACAGGCTGAACTTAAAAGACATTAAATGTATACAAATAAAAGTTTCGGTACAAACTAAAAATAAACCCATAATATTGGCAACTATATGAAAACAAACCTGTTGTGTCTACATTGCAGACTCTAAAAATCTAATTGCTGTTAGTATAAAGACAGTGAACTTAGTTAACACGCCATCGTGACAATGATCCTACAAACACTGACGTCCATGGAATAAGTCCTGATTAGAATTGGGCTTCATGTTAGGGGCTTTGTCTGGGCTGAATAAAGATCAAATCTGAGTCAGCAGCTAATCCATGCGGTGGATCCCAGGCATCAGCTGCAAAGAGTCACTTCCAGAAACCAGAAAAACCTGGGAGAGCCAGCATGTACTGCCAACCGCACAGGTGGCAGGTCCAAACAAAGCCTAGTCAGTCCTGGTTTCTCGCCCCAAATCAATACCCGTGCTGCAGGGGCTCATCCACACAACAAGCTGTTGTGTTGCGTGGCCCAGCGTGAGTACCAGCCGTCTGAGGGGGAAGCCTGAACCATGAGATTCCAGGTGCTGACCCACCTTCTAAGAGGAGGAGTGACCTGGCCCCTGTTCTTCATCGGTGTGTGTGTGCACCAGAACACTCACATGGGTGTATGTGTGTACACTGGGGGGATGCACACATGTACACACTGGGGTGATGGGTATGTGCAATGGCCCATGCTTATGAGGGCATCTGGTGTGCCCGCCCACTCCCTGCTTTCCTGGGCCCCTTCCTTCTGTGTTTGGCCACCTGGGAATGAACTCTTGGATTTTCTGTCCCTCTCTGGAAGGAGAACAATGGCCAACTGTCTTGAGTATGGAATGCTCTGCAATCTTCCTGTTTCTTTCTTTAATGTGGCTCAAATGTTGCCAAAGTCGTTATGTGTTTATTCTGCGACATTTTTATCTGCTGTCCTAAAAGTCAGTCAACAAATAACACACCCACTGAGAATTTTACATCATTAAAATTTTCCTTTTTTACTCTGAATCTTATAAAAAGTAGGGGGAAATTGTTAACATGGATATTAAATTATAAACTTAAATCTACGGTTTTAAAACAAAATACATTTAAAAAAATAATAAGGCTACTGATTTTCTACCATCTGCTTGAAGGTGTTTGAGTCAAGGCCTTGATTCTCCACATTTAATCTGATTTCACACGTAAAAAGAGCCACATGGGGAAGAAGAAATTTCACACACTGTTGTGAGGACTTGGCTTGGTTCCTCTCACATTCTTATATTGGTATTTCTGCCAAATGCTCTCACTCCACCTCATTAGGGCTGTCGTGCTACCTCCCCAGGAGACAAACAGTGCTTCTTAATATTCCGAGCTGAGGGGTGAGAACAGAGTTAGCCAGAAGGTTCACCTGTCCTGATGACAGGATGGTCGGGAGACCTTGATAGGAGAGAGCACAGGAGCCATGTGCCGGCGGCCAGTGTGCTTCTCTCTCCTGCTCAAATTCGGCTTTCTGCTGTCAACGTTGTAAGAAGCAGGAGCTTTGTTTTCCTTATTTTGCTTTAAGTTTTAAAAAACACAGGGAGACCTACCTCCCTTAATGCATGCTAACCTTGCCCTGACTATTTCTCTAGTTTTCTGATGCTGTTTCCCTGCTGGGTTTAGGGACGTTACCGCTCTTAAGAACAAAACAAGGTTTATAAATTATTAAATGCAGACAGCCAAAGCCGTATTTTTTTTAATCCAGCATGTTCTTTATACAAATGCCTGTGGCTGCTGCAGACCAGAGGAGGCAGTGCTGGCCATCACCAAGAGCCACACCTGTTCCCAGGGCACTGGCTGACATCTAGGGGAAGCTGCTAGGGACTCCCTCCTTCCCGGCACTGGCGTCCTGAAGATTTGCAATGGGTCTGCAATGGGTATTCATTGGGGTCTGCTTGGAGCTGGCTCTGGTTTAAATCAATGCAGAGCATAATAATTAAGCCAAGTGGAAATGTAATGCGATCTCACTCCAAGGCTTCCTGCTCACTAGGCCCAGGGCAAGGCACTATTACTGGGGGGAGGGGAATACAGTTTGGGAACTTCTTTACACTTCTGCTTCTCAACTGTTCACTAATACTGCTCTGTGTAACAGCATATGAACTGCAATGTCTCTCTGGAGGGCTCCCACTCTGTCCTGCCCAGGAGCAAGCATAGGCACACATATGTCCAAGCACACGCATGTCCATGCACATGCACAGTGATGTGCTGCATTCAAAATTCAGCTCTTCAAACGTGCTGACAGAATTGCAGAATAAACAGAAAAAGGTGGAAAGGGACACTGAAATAAATACAACAGTGGCCTGTCACAGCCTCTGAGTCCCAATGAAACGTGAGACCAGTGTAGGCATGAGCTTGAGGAAGTGTTGCTTTGCATAAAACTTAAACGTACCACTAAGATTTCAATTTTTGTAGAATGTTACCATCCGATGATGAGTTTTAAAGAACATTATATATATCAAGTGAAATCCTGGTTTCCTTGCAGATTCCCAGTGATGCTTCTCAGTATGAGTCCAAAGATGTATCTGAAACAGCCTCAGGACAATAGAAGCCACCACAGTCAACTCAGGCCAGACGTGAAGTCTTAGAAGATGGTGGCAAACCACTCTACTCAGGGGGGTAATAGCATGAGAGGTGGCGGCATGCAGAATTATTGTTTCCAATGGCTACCTTGATTGGAATTATTTTTTGTCATCTGGCCTCTTGTGAGGCCCCACTGGGGACTCTGCCAGGACTTTGACACCTTAACTAGTGTCTTGGTGACACATTAACATTCACGACTTGGGCTTCTGATGGGGCCCATTTGAGGGACTGGAGAGGTCTCGCCTTCCTCTTAGGATCTCCCTAGGATGCATCCCTTTTTATAAGTATGTGAAGACAGATGAGGGCCAGACGGCACAGATTTCCCTGGGACGGAAAAGTAACTGCTCACCGCTTCCCGGAGGCAGAGTTTCTTGAGCTCCTCCAGGCGCTGGCGCAGCGTTTCCTCCAGAGCTTCCTGCCGGGACTTCAAGGCTGCCAGCATGTCTTTCTTGGCAGACTGGGAGCTATCTGATTCCTGAGAACCTGTCAATAAACAGTGGGGTTACTAGGCCAGCTCACCGGGGGGGAGCTGGGGAGACACACATCTGGACCACTAAGGAATTTAACTGGAGCCCACATTGAGGATCAGGGATTTATCCTAGGAATCAAGGAAGTGTGAAATAAAACAGGTGTTTCAGGGCCCCACGAATTAGGAGAGAATTATCAGCACTTAGTGGAGTTTATAGCTAGTCAGAAGCATTGGCAGAAAAATTTACACTGAAAAACGAAGTTTCTCTTTCTGGATTATCTTAAGATATGCCACATACCTGTTTTAATTTCACTAGGAAATTTTAACAGACTTTGTACAATGAAGGGGAAAATGAAATTCAAGCCAGTACTTTTAATACTGTAGTTTAAAATAGTCATTTTAATTTTGTTTTTCCCATTTAAAAATGCTGAACTTTTACTCAGAACCAAGAAAATGCATGTTTAACATGGACACTTTGAAAATGCACGTACGTATCAAAACAGTCCCGAAACTAGGCAGCCAGAGGTAACCACAGTCATGCACTCTTTTAACCTTTTTATCTAAGCCATGCATTTAAAAAACAAAATTAGATTGTTTAACTTCATACTGTACGATGAGCAAATTCCCTCTTCATAAAAGCTACACGTAGTTTTACAATGTGGCAGAACAATCTGGCTGACGATTCAAATTGCAGACAGCTAGAGAGGAAACCTTTGTGAAAGGCAAACTGAACCAAACCGAAGGAAAACCAGCTGAAATGCCAACGGGAAACATTTAGGTTAGAAGAAAGCACGGTTTCTTGGCTGCAACTTTGCCTTCAGAACTAAGTTTCCTGCAGGGAGGCTATCACACCGTCTCTACCTTGGTAAGTCAGGTGACGTGCACTGACTCCCCGGGAAAGGAACGGCTGACCGTGGCTCCGCTTCCCAGCCCCATGGTGAGCACAAGGTTGAAGTGGGCAGGCGAGACTGGGTGTGCAGTCAAGGGCCTCGCCTAACCAAACAGGATCACTTGCTGAGGGGGAAATACCGTGCAAGACATGGAAGATGTCTACAATGAAAATTATGATCCTTTGCTGAAAAAACTTGAAGACCTAAAATGACAGAGACGTTGCGAGGTCACGAATAAGAAGGTAGACATAATAAAGATGCCAGTACTCCAGGAATTATACAATACAATCACTGCAAGACCAATACAAATTTGAGCAGGCTTTTTGGGAGGAGAAGATAGCAATCTACTTCCACATAAAACATTTTTAGACAATTCAGGGAATGGATGACAGAGATGAAAATAATCTAAGCAAAATGCTCAGTCAATTGGTCAGCTTCTTCCAATGGTAAAGAAGGCAGCTCAGAAAACTTTGGGTCAAGATGGCATAGGCAAATGCTGTGTTCGCCTCCTCCCACAACCATATCAAAATTAGAACTAAATGATACAACCACCACCATTAAGGTCCGCCGGAAGACTAGCTGAACAGAAGTTCTAGAACTAAAAGTATACAAACCACAAAGAGACTGGTAAAAGGTGCAGAGACACGGAACAGGCAGGTCCCACACCCATGTGTGGCGATGAAGAATTGAGAGGGACATCTTGGCTGTAGTGATCCCCAAGAAGTGAGGGGTCCAAACCCCAGGTCCCAGTGCCGGGGAGAGGAGTACCCCCAGCATCTGGCTGTGAAAACGAGCAGGGATTGTGCTCTGGGGACCCGGATGGCCGCTTCGACTCAGGCAGCCTCCTAAAGAGCCCACGCATAGGTTCTTGTGCTTACAAACTCACTCACTCTGGGCTCCCGTGCAGAGGCAGCAGCTCAAACAGCACCCCAACATACAGGGAGGAATTAAACTGCCAAGTTTTAGGGTGAGGGCTGAGCTCTCTGGGGACAGAAGTGCTGGCAGGCACCACTGCTCCTTTGTAGAGTCCTCTCCCAACCCAGCCAATAGGCACAGGTGGGCACCACATCTGAGCTCTCCAGTAACCTGGTAGTACTGTTTGCCCCACCCTGGTGGTTCCCTGAGAGCCCACCCAATTCGCACACCTGGTCCCAGCCACTTGCAACAGCTTTACAGAAACAGCCTGCCTTGGGTCTCGCTGCAGATTTTCCTAAACTCTCTCAAAGGTCCACAACCAAACAAGCAGCAGCTGGCCTCCACGGGGGCCCTATACCTCTCTCCCTTAGCAGCCCCGCACCTGGCGTAAGCCAAGCCAGGGCTGGGCTGGATGTAGCTTCTACTAAGGGACCACAAACCTGGTACAAGTGGTGGCTGGCCTCAGCTCACATTGCGGTGCCCACCAAAGGGTCCCAATCGAACAGTAGTGTGAGCTGGTGTAGGTTCACGGCACAGCCTCTCCCATGTGCCTCCAAGCCTACCACAGGAAGGAAGCAGCCAGAGATAACCTTGTAGCTCCCACCAGGTAGCCCTGACCTGAGCACAAATGGTGGCCAACTTTGGCCTGTCCCAGAACCCCTCCAAAAGACTCCAGAGCCAATACACCCGGTGCCTGGCTTCAGTACACAGCAGAGCACCACCCGACCAGCTCCACATACAACACACCTGAAGGGCGGATTCTGCTGGCACTAGAGTCCTGTTAGAGGAATTCCCACTCTGTGGACTTGGCTCCTGCACAACAGCTGGTCCAATGTAGTCATAGCCAGCCCTCATACACAGTCAACCTGAGGGTCCATACCACCCACTGATGTGCCAATAGGAATCAAAGTTCAATGACAACAGGAGGGCTCATGCACCCACATAAGAGGCACCCTGGAGCCCCTGGCTCAGGTAAGCAGGGAGACTACACCACTGGGCCTCACAGGAAACCTACTACATAAAGCCATGCTGCCAATACTGGGAGATACAGCAGATCTACCTGATACGTAGAAAATAACTCAGGGAGTCAAGCTAAATAAGGAGACAAAGAAACATGTCCCAATGAAAGAATAGGAAATAGTCTAGGAAAAAAAAATAAACTAAACAAAATGGAGATAAGCAATCTATCAAATAGAGTTCACAACACTGGTTATAAGAAAGCTCAATGAATTTAGGGGAAGAATAGACGAATTCAGTGAAGACATCAACAAAGAAAGAAAAATTTAAAAAGCTAGTCTAAATGAAGAATATAACAATTGGAATCAAGAATGCATTAGGATCAACACCAGATTAGATGAGGCATAGGATGGAAATAGCAACCTGGAAAACAAAGTACTGTAAAACACCCAATAGGAAAAGCAAAAAGAATAAAAATATGCAAAAATTTAATAAGGAATTCCGGGACATTCTGAAGCATACCGACATTTTCATCATAGGGGTGGGTTCCAGAAGGAAAAAGGAGAGAGAATAAGGAATTAAAAACCTATTTGAAGAAATAATGACTTAAAACTTCCTTAACATGTTAAAGGAAATAGTTCAGAATCCAAAGGGACAACTCGACTGCAAAGGTCCCTCCTGGGAAGCATGGGGTCTCAACCCCATTCTGGGTTCCCCAGCCCACAGCACCAGAGCCAGGAAGAACCCAAATAACACCTGGCCGGAAAAAATCAGCAGGGATTCTGTCCTCCGGGGGAGAGACAGGAGTCTACTAGAAACCCAGGTGCCCTCTTAAAGGGCCAGTACAAAATATCTCATTTGTGGCCACTTTCCCTGGACTCCAGTAAAGAAAGGGTGGTGGAACTGAGTGGGCTGGAGTCATGGAATGACAGAAACACATCCAAGAAGGGGGACAAAGAAACATGCCCCCAAATGAAAGGAGAAATCCCCAGAAAAAAAAGAACGAAGTGAAATGGAGGAAAGTTATATACCACATAAAGAGTTCAAAACAATGACTATAAGGATGCTCAAGAAATTAAGGGGAGGAGTGGATGAACTCAGTGAACACTTAAACAAAAAGATAATGAACATAAACTAGAATCAGTCAGAAATGAGAAATATACCAGAAGGAATCAATAGCAGACCAGATAAGGCAGAGGATCAAATCAGTGATTTGGAAGACAAGGTATCAGAAAACACCCAGAGCAGCTAAAAGAAAATATATATATATATATATAAATGAAAATAGTTTAGAGAACCACTGGTAACATGTCAAACACAACAACATGTGCAGTAAAAAAAATACCAGGAGAGAGTACAGAGCAAGGAACTAAGAACCTACCAGAAGAAAAAATGATTATAAACTGTAACCTGGTAAAGAAAACGCCAGTCCAAGAAAAACAGAATCCTAAACAAGATTAGCCCAAAGAGCTCCACATAAGACACATAATTAAAATGGCAAAGGTTAAAGACAAAGAAAGAATCAAAAGCAGTAAAAGGAAGACAGAAATCAGTCAGTTGATTTCTCAACAGAAACATTTCAGGCCAGAAGTGATTCGCCTGAAATTTTCAAAATGATGAAAAGCAAGGACCAATAACCAAAATTATTCTAGGCAGTAAGACTATCATTTAAAATTGAAGGAGAAATAAAGAGCTTCCCAGATCAAAACACAACAACAACAACAACTCTAAAGGAATTTATTAGCACCAAACAAGAATTATAAGATACATTACAGGGACTTCTTTAAGAAGTAAAAAAGAGTAACATAATTATAAAGAATAAAATGTCAATAAATGCATACCTATCAATAATCACTTTAAAGATAAATGGCTTAAATGCTCCAATGCATTTAAGCTGAATGCATAGAAAAAAAAAAAAAAAAACCCCCACCAATATTTATGCTGTCTATAGGAGACCTACTTCAGAATGAAAGATGCACACAGACTAAAAGTAATGCAATAAAAAAAGATACTTCATGCAAATGGAAACAAAAAGCTGGGGTGTTGATACTTAGACAAAATAAGACTTTAAAACAAATGCTATAATAAGAGACAAAGATGGTCATTACATAATGCTAAAGGGATCAATACAACAAGAGTACATAAACCTTGTGAACATTTATGTACTCAGCATTAGGAACACCTAAATATATAAAGCATTCTGATGGATATAAAGGGAGAGATCAACAGTAACACAGCCGTAGTAGAGGATTTTAACACCCCATTTAACATCAATGGGTCAATCTTCCAAGCAGGGGGAAAAAAGTGGCCTTAAATGGCGAACTAGACCAGATGGAGTTGATACATTCAGAGCATTCAATCCCAAAGCACTTTACAGTGCACATGGAACATTTTCTAGGGTAGACCACTTGTTAGGACATAAAATAAACCTATACATTTAAAAATATTAAAATCATATCAAGCATCTTCTTGGGCCAGAACAGTATAAAACTAGAAATCAATTACAAAAAGAAAGAGAGAAAGAAAAGAAAGAACCCTGAAAAACACAAATGCATGGAAGCTAAATAGCATATTACTAAACAGGTTAATAATTAGACCAAGAAAAAAATCAAGATACTGTCAGATAAATAAAAATGAAAACACAACAACCCCAAATTTATGTTATACAGTGAAGGCAATCTTAAGAGGGAAATTCATAGCATTAAATCTACCTCAAAAAACATGAAAGATCTCAAATAAACAATCTAAGCTTACACCTAAAGGAACTTCAAAAAACTGCAACAAACAAAGCTCAAAGTATTAAAAAAAAATAAAAAACAATAATAAAGATCAGAGTAGAAATAAATAGAGTTAAGAAAAAATACAAAAGATCAATGGAACCAAGAGCTATTTCTTTGGAAAGATAAACAAGATCAACAAACCTTTAACTAGACTCATCAAGAAAAAAAACAAAGAGAACCCAAATAAATAAAATCAGAGATGAAAGAGAAATAAGAACTGACACTACAGAAATATTAAGGATCATAAGAAAATATTATGAGCAACTATATGTTAACAAGCTGGGCTATCTGGAATAAATTTCTAGAAATATACAATCTTCCAAAAGGAATCAAGAGCAAAAACAAATTCTGAACAGATCAATTACAACTAGTGAAATCAAAGCTCTATTCAAAAAAAAAAAAAAAATCTCAACAAACAAAAGTCCTAGACAATGGCTTCACAGGTAAATTTTACCAACCATTCCTAGAATTAGCACTTATCCTTATCAAACTATTTCGAAAAATTTGAGAGGAAAGAAGACCCCAAATCCCATTTTACTAGGTCAGCATTATCCTTATTACAAAATCAGGCAAAAACACTACAACCAAAGAAAATTACAGGCCAAAGCCCTGATGAACATGCAAAAATTCTCAACTGAATGTTAGCAAATCAAATTAAGCAATATGTAAAAAGATCATACACCATGATCAAGTGGTATTTGTTCCTTGGTTGCAAGGTTGGTGCAGTATTCACAAATCAATACATGTGATTCACTACATAAACAAACAGCAGGATAAAAATCACAAGATCATATCAATAGATGCAGAAGAAAACATCTGACACAATCCAGCACATATTTATGAGAAAATTCACAGCAAAGTGAGAATAGCAAAAAAAAAAAAAAAACTTCAACATAATAAAGGCCATATGTGACAAACCTGATGGATATAAAGGACATCACACTCAATGTGAAAAAATCCTTAAACATTAGGAAAAAGGCAGATAATGTTCTTTTCAACACAGAAGTCATAGCCCCAACAATTGGATAAGAAAAAAATTAAAAACATCCAAATTTGAAAGGAAGAAGTAAAACTGTCATTATTTGCAGATGACATAAATATTGTATATAGACAATCCTAAACATTGCACAAAAAAACTACTAGAACTGATAAATAAATCCATAAAGTAGCAGTATACAAAATATCCACAAATCAGTCACATTATTATATACCAATAATGAACTATCAGAAAAAGGAGCTTTTTAAAAATCCCAATTACAATTGCATCAAAAATACATAGGAATGAATTTAACCAAGAAGGTAAAAGACCTGTATTCAGAAAATTATAAGACAATGAAGAAAAAATGAGGAAGAATCACATAAATGGTAGCATATGCTGTGATCACAGATAGGAAGAATTTACACTGTTTGAATGCCTACCACGCCAAGCAATGTATAAATGCAGTAAAATTCCTGTCATAGCCTCAATGGGTTTCTCACAGAACTAGAACAAATAATCCAAAAATTTACATGGAACCATAAAAGACCCTGAATATCACACATAATCTTGAGAGAAAACAAATTTGGCATATCACATTGCCTGATATCAACAATAGTACAAGGCTATAGTAATCAAAACTGCATTGTATTGGCATAAAAACATGTAAATCAATGGAACGGAAAGTGAACCCAGAAATAAATCCATATCTACCTGGTCAATTAGTCAATAACAAAGAGGAAAGAACATACAATTGGGTAAAGACAGTGTTTTGAATAAATAGTGTTGAAAAAAACTGGACAGATAAATGCAAAAAATAAAAATATACTACTTTCTTACACCATATACAAGGATAAACTCAAAATGCATTAAAAACATAAATGTAAGGTTCAAACCCATAAAACTCCTAAGAAGAAAATGGGCAGTAAGATATTGACATCTCTCCTAGCAATATTTTCTTTCCTTGATACACCTCCTTGGGCAACAAAAACAAAAGTAAAGAGAACCAAGATGGTGGAGGAGTAAGTGGAGCTACACCAATCTCCTTCCAACACCAAACTGGAATTACAACTTAACTGGGAAGAAATCATCCAGAATAACCAACAGAACACACACTGGAGAGAAGTCCTATTTCCATGGACAGAACAGAAGAGCCGATTCAACACCACATGACCGGTAGGAAGTGCAGAGACATGAGAGGCTGGCGGGGCTCCCACAGGCGGCAGCTGAAGGGACGGAGAATCGTCTCAGCAGCCGGGGCTCCACCGGAGAAGGGTGGGATCTAAACCTCCAACTGGGCTTCCCAGCCTACAGCAACACAGCTGAGATTAAAACAGCACCCAGCTGCGAAAAGCAAAAAGCCGCCAGATTTAGCCAGCTTGACAGAGAGACCGAGTTCTTAAAGGGACCATGCACGAAAATACAGTGGCACCCACCTACCCTGGGCTCCAGCAGAGAAAGGGCAAAGTGGGCTAGAAATGCTTGGGGAAAGTTTGGGGCAGGGTCAAATAGGGGGAGAGTTGAGGAAGCAGCCTGTGAGTCCAGGGCTGACCCATCCCCCACACAGCCAGCAGACCACTGTTCTCCAAAGGGCAGGAGCCTGAGCGGAAGCCACAGCCCCACCCATAGGAATTAACCCACCCCACCCAGCAGTGCCTAAACCTGACCTCAGATCACAGACTGATTGGATTAACAACTGAATTAACCTTCCCCACTCAGCAGAGCCTCAACATGACTTCAGATCATTGATTGATTGAATTAACTAAAAGAGACAGACAAAGACAGTGGATCTCTGGTTGTCTCCAACTGGCTGGCCAGGCCCAGACTGGAACATGAGGTGATTGTCACCAAGGGCTGAGCCAGGAAGTAGAAAAAGTGCACCTCTACACCACAGAAGGTCACACCACTAAGACAGTGAGTCAAAGAAGACAAATCCAAGAAGCAGAAACAAACAAGAGACACCTAAAATGGGGACACAAAGAAATAAACCTTCAGTGAAAGAAAAGGAGGAATCCCTAGGAAGAGTGCAAAATGAAATAGAGATAAGCACACTATCAGACACAGAATTCAAAATGATGATAGAGAAGCTTAATGAGCTCAGCGAGTTCAAAGAAAACTACCAACAACTCCAGGGGAACTATGAAGAACTCTAGAACTATGAGGAACTCCAGGCAAGCTACAAGGAACTTACTGAGAACTATACAAGCATTAAAAAAGACATAGAAACCATCAATAAGAGCCAGGAGGAAATAAAGAATACCATTTCTGAATTGAAGAACACAGTAGAAGAAATTAAAAGCAAGCTAGAGAAAGGAGAGAATTGGATCAGTGAGCTGGAGATCAACGTAAAAAAAATTCCCAGGCAGTGCAATAAAATGAAAAAAAGACGAAAAAAGAATGAAAAGGTTTTAAGAAAGCTGCAGGATAACATGAAACATAATAACATCCGTATCATAGGAATACCAGAAGGAGAAGAGGAGGAGCAAGGGATAGAAAACCTCTTTGAAAAAGTAATGACAGAAAACTTCCCTAACTTGAGGAGAGAAAAAGTACAATTTCAGAAAGCACAGAGGGTCCCATTGAAAATGAACCCAAACAGGCCCACTCCAAGACACATAATAATGAAAATGGCAAGTTTCAAAGACAAGGAGAGAATCCTAAAAGCAGCAAGAGAGAAACAGCTAATAACATACAAGGGGGCTCCCATAAGGTTATAAGCTGGCTTCTCAACAGAAACACAGTAAATCAGAAGGGAATGACAAAAAATATTTCAAGCAATGAAAAACAAAGGCCTGCAACCAAGAATACTCTACCCAGCAAGGCTCTCATTCAAAATGGAAGGGGAAATAAGGAGTTTCCCAGGCAAAGGACGGCTAAAAGAATACATCTCCATCAAACCAGCATTGCAAGAGATGCTAAAGGGTCTGCTTTAAGAAGATGAAGAAACAGAGAGACAGACAGGAACACAGGTATAAAGGGAAAAGTAGATAATGAGTAAGTGCCTACCAATAATAACCTTAAAGGTAAATGGATTAAATGCACCAAAAGAAATAGGGTAGCTGAATGGATAAGAACCAACTTTAACTTATGAATGCTTTAAAATGATCTTGTTATAAATAGATTTTACTAAACAAGGTATTTATTTACCTTTATACAAAATTACTTATATATTTTGTATATTACTTGTATCTGCATTACTGCAGTTTAAGGTTTCTTAGAATGGAATTATTTCATAATATGGGGAAATCAGGGTACTTGCAATAACTCAGAAAAATTGAATGCAGTTAAGGAAGAAGAAAAAAGTAAGAAAATGTGGATGTATATTCCATAGAAGACATGCTATCTTTCTTATTTGCTGTTACAAAATATATGCTTATTTGTGGGTGTGTAATATATAGATTTTTTTAGCAATTTATGTTTTAAATAGCAACCAACTAATTGTTGGTGTGTTGTGAAATCAGTCAATCTTTAGGTTAGAAAAGATGCTAAGAATGAAGACCCATTTGGATGGAAGTTCAAACTACTAAACTATATGATTCATATACATAGGCAATATATATTCTCATAGTACCATGTAAATTAGATGACATTCCTTTCAAACAGTTCAGGGGTTAGTTTAGGACCACATAGGAAGTCAACCCCAAGTTCAAAAAATAGCTAGAATACTATTCTACAAAATTATTTAAATCCTAGGGATTTTTATTTTTTACCTCAACTTAGTAGACATAATAATTTCTACTGTGGGGACCAGCTGAGCACTGCAAGTGACATTATTTCCAAAGGCTTCAACTTGTAAAACACATGTAGAGGAAAAACAGAGGGTATTGAAAGAAGTAAGGCCTGTGCACAGCCAAAAAAAAAAAAAAAAAAATCAATCTATTATTTAAGATGGAAAAGTCCAAGAATAAGTTGTAGTTCCAGAATAAAGTTGTGTCGTATTATTGGAGGGAGGAGGATCTAACTCAAAAACCAAATTCATTTTTTACTATGGGTTTGGCATTGTTTCTAGGACAGCTTTCACAAAAGAGAGTTCTGCAATACACCATTTCTGTGATATATTTCACAAAAATAGCATTCCAGAGTAAAATAAGTATTAAAGAAGAAAAAAAAAAACTGCTTAATTTGCTATAATGTATCTAAAATATCATCATTTAACATGTAACAATTATATAAGCTATTAGCATATTTAAAATTTTTTTTGTATGAACTCTTCAAAATCCAGTATGTACTTTAAATATGTGTAAAAATATGTAAGTGTATAAATGTGTTTTTGCATGTGTTTGGTAATATTGCAACTCATATTACGTAAAAGAGTAATTCTTTAAACGAATGAATTAACAGGCATTTTGAAATAATGAAAAGAAAACGTATTAATATGATTTGAGAAGCTGACAAAAGGCAGTAATTAAATGAACTGTCTGGATACGAAAGGAAAAAAAGGTCCACATTGGTGGTTTCAGAAGAGACAGGGGGATGTTGAGAAGAATAAAGGAAATGGAGAAGCCAAATAACTTATATGCATGACTCATGGACATGAACTAAGGGGGGGCACTGCTGGAGGAAATGGGGTACTAGGTGGAGGGGGGGCAAAGGGGAAAATTGGGACAACTGTAATAGCAAAATAAATAAAATATATTTAAGGGAAAAAAAGTAAAAATAAACTAATGGAACTACATCATACTAAAAATTTTAGCACAGCAAAGAAAATCATCAATAAAATAAAAAGATAGCCTACTTAATTAGGAAAGATTAGGGGTTAATATCCAAAATTTATAGAACGTGTAACTCCAAAAAACAAATAATCCAATTAAAAATGGGCAGAGGACCTGAATAGACATTTCTCCATTGAGGATATACAAATGGCCAAAAGACATATAAAAAGATGCTCAATGTCACTTAGCTTCAGAGAAATACCAATTAAAACTACAGTGGGATATCACCTCATACCTATCAGAATGGCCATCATCAATAAATCCACCAACAAGTGTTGGTGAGAGGATATGGAGAAAAGGGTATCCTTGTTCACTTGTTGGGGAGACTGCAGATTGGTGACGCCACTATGGAAAACAGTATGAAAGTTCCTCAAAAAATAACGGAACTGTTTTAATTTCCAGTGATGTCACTTCTAGTTACAGGGATGTGAAGCACATCACAGGAAATACAGTCAACAATATTAAGCCAAATAAGATCAGAAATGAAAAAAGAGAAGTGACAACCAATCCCAAAGAAATACAAAGAATTATCAGGAAATACTATGAACAATATGTCAACAAATTGGACAACCTAGAAAAAAATAGACAAATTTCTGGAAACATGAAATTTTCCAAGGCTGAATAAGGAAGAAACAGAATATCTGAACAGACTGATAACTACGAACACAATCAAATAAATAATTTAAAAATTCCTAACAAACAAAATCCTGGACCAGAAGGTTTCACAGATGAATTTCAACAGACATTCTAAGAAGAATTAATACTTCTGCCTCTCAAACTATTCCATATATTGAAGAGAAGTAAAATCTAAACTAATTTTACTAGGCCAGCCTTACACTTATAGCAAAACCAGACAAAGACATTACAAAAAATATTATAGACCAATATCCCTGATGATCATAAATGCAGAAATTCTCAGCAAAGTATTAACAAACTGAATTCTGCAATACATTAAATATGTCATACACTGTGATCAAGTCAGATTTATTCCCAGAATACAAGACTGGGTCAATACCCACAAATGAAATAATGTGATACATCACATAAACAAGTCCAAGTGTCACTGGTTCGATTCCCAGCCAGGGCACACACCCAGGTTGTAAGTCACGTCTCCAGCCAGGTTTCCATCTGGAGGCAGATGAAAGATAATCACACACTGATGTTTCTCTACCTTTCTTCCTCCTTCCCTTCCCCTCTCTCTAAAAATAACAAATAAAATCTTTAAAAAATAATAAAATAAAGAAGATTCAAATAAGAGGAAGCATACACCGTGATCATGGGTAGGAAGAATTAATATTGTTTAAATGTCCATACTACCCAAGGCAATTTATAGATTCAATGCAATTCCCGTCAAAATATCAGTTGTATTTTTCACAGAACTAGGATATTCCTAAAGTTTGTATGGAACTGCAAAAGACCCCAAATTAGCCTCAGCAATCTTGAGAAAGAAGAACAAAGTTAGAGGATAAAAATCATATGATCATATCGATAGATACTGAAACATCTACCTGATATCAAATTGTAGTACAAGCCTATGGTAATCAAAATAGTGCACTACTGGCACAAAAACAGACATATAGATTAGGAAACAGAATATAAAGCTGAGAAATAAATCCACGCCCATACAGCCAACTACTTTATGACAAGAAAGGCAAAAATACACAGTGAAGATAGTGTCTTCAATAAATAGGACTGGGGAAACTGGACAGGTACATGCAAAACAATTAAACTAGACCAGTTTCTTACATCTTATACAATAATAAAGTCAAAAGGGATTAAAGGCAAATATAAGACTTGAAACCATAAAATTCCTAGAACCAAACATAGGCAGTACTTGTTAGATATGACTCTTGGTAATGTTTTTTAATGTACCTTCTCAGGCAAAGGAAACAAAAGAAAAATAAACAAGTGGGATTATATATAATCAAGAGCTTTTGCATAGCAAAGGAATGAATCAATAAAATGAAAATACAACCTACTGAATGGGAGAAGGTATTCATCAATGATACATTTGATAATAATATACATAAAATCAACACCAAAAAATACCAAACAATCCAATTTTAAAAGTGGGCAATGGACCCTAGATATTTATCCAAAATAGATATACAAATGACCAATAGACATATGAAAAGATGCTCAACATCATTAACATCAGGGAAATGTAAATTAAAACCACAATGAAGTATTACCTCACACCTATCAAAATGGCTATCATCTATAAATCAATGAAAAACAATTGTGGCAAGGATAGGTGCAGCATATGAAATATAGAAAATAACATTGTGCCCTGGCTGGTGTAGCTCAATGAATCAGTGCTGGCCTGAAACCCAAGGGTCACTAGTTCAGTTCCTAGTCAGGGCACATAAACAGGTTGTAAGCCAGGTCTCCAGCCAAGTCCCCAGCTGGAGGTGGGTAAAAGGCAAACAAACATACATTGAAGTTTCTCTCCCTTTCTTCCTCCCTCTCTGTCCTTCTCGCTAAAAATAATGAATAAAATCTTTAAAAAATTGTTTCTAAAAAAAATTTTTAATATTAAAAAAAGAAAATAATATTGTAATGACCATCTATGTGTCAAATGGGTACTAGACTTACCAGCGGGATCATTCCATAAGATAAATAAATGTCTAATAATTATGTTGTATACCTGAAACTAATGCAGGGTGGGACAAAAGTAGGTTTACTGCTGTTCATATGTAAAATAATACAGTAATCACTAAATAATGATTCAAGAATAAACTCCATGTTTCATGTACCCACGACTGCAAATCTATGTTTGCTCCATGCTGTATACTCATAATACTGTATGGCAAATGTAATTGAAAAACAAACACAAATATATTTGAAAAGCTTCTGTAAATCAAAAAGTACCATTACCAAATTAAAAGCCAACCTACTGAATGGTAGAACATATTTGCTAAATCATGTATTTAATAATGGATCAATATCCCAAATATAGAAAGAACTCATTAATATACAAAACAATCTGATTTAAAGATGGGCACAGCCCTGGATGGTGGCTCAGTGGATAAGGCGCTGGCTTGCAAACCCAAAGGGTGCTGGTTCAATTCCCCAGCCAGGGCACATAATCAGGTTGCAAGTTGGGTCTGTAGCTGGAGTCAGGTGAAAGGCAACCATACATTAATGTCTCTCTCCCTCTCTGCCTCACTCCCTTCCCCTCTCTCTAAAAATAATAAAAACCTTTATAAATAAATAACTAAAGATGGGCAGAGGAACTAGATATTTTTTCCAAAAGACACACAAATGGTGAACACAGACACAAAAAGGTGTTTAATATCACAAAAAGGTGTTTAATATCACATTGGGGTAATGTGAATAAAAATACAATGACATGTCACCACCCACCTATCAGAATGGTTACTATCAAAAAGATATCTGTTGGCAGAAAAGGGAACCTTTGTGCACTGTTGATGAGAATATAAATTAGTAAAGACATTAAGAAAAAGAGTATAGAGGTTCCTCAAAAAATTAAAAATAGAACCACCATAAGATCCAGCTATTCCACTTCTAAATATTTATTTAAAGGAAACAATCACTATCTCAAAAAGATATCTGCACCCCCATTTTCATTTCAGTATTTACAATAGCTAAGACATGGAAACAACCTAAGTGTCCATCAACAGATGACTAAATAAAACGTGGTCTATACATAAAATAGAGTATTACTCAGCCATAAAAAGAATGAAGTCTTGCCATTTGCAACAACATGGATGGATTAAAGGATATTAGTCTAAGTGAAGTAAGTCAGTCAGGGAAAGACAAATACTATAACTATGGGAGAAAAAATATATAAAAATTATAAAGAACAGATTGGCTGTAGCCAGAGAAAGGGGATAGAGAACAGGCATATGGGTAAAGGTATTTAAAGTTACAAACTTTCAATTGCAAGATACCCATACTGTACTGTATATTCCCAAGTTACTAAGGGAGTAAGTAGTTCTTAAAAGTTCTCGACATAGGAAAAAAAAAGTATAACTATGTGAGGTGATGAATGTTAACTAAACTGATTGTGGTAATCATTTTGCAATCTATACACATATCAAATCATTACATTACATACCTAAAACAAATACAATGTTATATGTCAATTTTATATCAATAAGGAAGAGGCATTGGAAGCCCCTTTTTCCAATGAAATAGAATCTAGATTTCAATTACTGAATAATATTCCACATCAACTGTAATTGAAAAAAAAAAAAAACAGAAAAACACAATAGAGAGATAAACCATGGTCATGGATTAGAAGATTGATGTCATAAAGATCTCAGTTCTCCAGGAATTCAACCATAAAATCACTGCCATGCCAGTAAAACTTCCAGCCAGATTTTTAAGAGAGGGGGGTAGGAATTATATTTCCATATGAAACACTTTTGGATAATTCAGTGAATGGATGACAGAAAAGAGAATAATCCAATTGGAATTTCCAGCGTCAATTCATCTGTTTCTTCTGATGGTAAAGAAGGCGTCTTGGAATCATAAGGTTAGAAAGGACGTCTATGCCTTTGCAGCCATACTCAGATGGATACTATTCTCTTTGTAGTCACTGAGCAGGAAACCCCATTTTCCCTCAGTTCCCAAGGTTCTTACAACCCTAGTCATCAAGAAATCCAATGTATCAGGACATTTTGAATCCAATTTGGACTTTTTCTTCACTCACGCTAGTGTGAATTAGAGAAAATCTGTCACTGCAGAAATGTACCATTTTCAAGCCTCCACAGTGGTTCATAAATATGAACTTGAAGAAACACACAAATAAAGGTTGTCAGTCATACACTTGGGTACTACAATTAAGTTAGACCTCATCTTGGTAAAGAAATCTAGCACCCCTAAGTCATTTCTTCATAGAACCTACCTTTCAGACCTTTAATCATTTCTGTGCCTCTCCCCTGGATTTTGTCACGCTTCAATCACAGGTTTCCAAATTCAGTAGTAAACCCAAGCACAAGTGTGACTCTTAAGAAGACTCCATTACCTCATAGTTCCCAGATAGTAATTTCATATGGTGTCATGTTCACGTAACACATGCTGGACAGGCTCTGCATTTGGAATGGTCCAGTTTTTTTACTTCCTTAAGTCAAGTACCCCATGCTTATCAGTCCTATCTCCACATTTACATCTATCTCATATAACAGAGCTGTCATTTTGAATCTAAGCTGCTTCTCTTAGGCATAGTGACCAATCACATTTGAGGACACAGGACAATTTAATGAGCTGTGGCCTGTGCCATCATCTACAGAATAAGAACATAAAATAATACTGGAAAGAAGTCCCACTTTGGATGGAAAAAATAGGGCTGGGAAACGTGGGTCCAAGAAAGATGAAAGGATATCCAGCTCATGTGAAAACATCCTTGTTTTCCCTCCCACCCTGCCTAACCACTCCACAGGAAATGATGACATAAAAAGTCAAATCTCAGAATTAACAATGTTCAAAGATGACAAAACTCACACAATATTCAACTCTGGGAGGTTAAGTACATTGTTTTTAGATGATTTTATTTCCAGTTGTGGGATTAATTACCCTTTCATCTTGAGTTATAAGACTCATTAGTGCTACCTAAATTTTTAAAAATTTGTAATAATTAGCCTAAATACTCAACCCACATAAGACAGACTGAATGGCTTAAGAGGCCCCCTTCATGTCTGGCACCATTTAGTCTGGTTCTTTTATACCTTTAATCTGGAAATTGTTTCATAAGGAATGTGGTGCTGGGCACCAAGTGAAATCTCTGCAAAATGAGCCAGCCTAGCCTGGCCTTATGGATTAGCATTTTATTGGTAACGGAACACCTGAGTAGAGGGTAGAATAGCTCTGGGTTTGATGAACTCTAAACCACTCACTACATGCTGACCTTGGGCAAATGACCTGCCTTCCTTTTGGCTGTAATGACTAAGTGATGTAATACACATACAATACCACTGTGCCTGGAATAGACAGGTAACCCTTCAATCTGGGGTAAAGATTTAACACAAGCAAGTGCATGTATATGTGTATAGTCCTACGTACACACACCTGGTAGAATTAGAGAGAAAGAAATCATTGAAACCATCTCTTCATCACTGCTCAGGGAGGTACTGGTCAAAGAAAAGATCCTCATGCAATTCAGTGTACCACTTGGGCTCCAAAGTGCACCTTTAAAAGGAGCAATATTGGTGAAGGCAATCTTTTTGAGCTATGTTTCTTGAGCCCCTGGGTTTGCAGACATGCCTTTGGGGCTGCCGTGAATAAGAGTCAGAACAGGGTTACGAGATTTCATGGGTTCTGGGTTGCCCACTTTTCATACTTCAAGCTACCGCAGCTCCACCTTAGCCTGTTTCATGCATTCGGGTTTGCAGTCAGATTGCATCTGAAGTGTTCTAGTGCTATTGTCTGTTTAAAAGAAATCCCCTTTTTGAGGCAAGGGCTCTGAGTTCTCCAGACTTCTATACTTCAGAGCTTGTAGGATCTGAGACAGGCAGATATGACAACGATGAGGAGAAGTGATACAGTTCCTAGTGACCATGACGTCCCGGTAACAGTTCCACAGAAAGAAGCTCAAGGGCAAAGGAGCCCCAAGTGGTGTATGATGTTGAGGCAGTTCCAACATCAACAATGGCTCTATAGGCAGCCCCTGAATGGCATGGTTGACATCCTAAAGGGAGGCCTGCAAGTTAGCCAGAAATCAGGAGGCAGATTCACTGCTGATCGCTCAAGGAACAAACCTCATGGGATGAGCCTCAGGAGCTCAGGTCAAGGAGAATCTAAACAAGCTAAAGGTTTGTGTTCATGTCAAAAATGATTCTTGCCCTGGCCAGGTGGCTCAGTTGGTTGGAGCATCATCCTGTGCACCAAAAGGTGGTAGGTTCAACTCCCCGTCAGGGTGAGTCCAAGAGGCAACTGATTGCTATTTCTCTCTTTCTCCCTTTCTGTCTCTCAAAAATCAATAAACATATCCTTGGGTGAGGATTAAAAATAAATAATCCTAGACACAGAAATCATTCCAAATCAGCACCTTAGATCTGAAGAATGGTCAAGAAGCAATATGCTACCATGATTTACTCATTTCTGCTTATTTGAACACATACAAACAAGCAAGACCACACCAAGGTTAAGTTTAGCCCCTCAGAAATAAAAAAGGTGTAAATCTGCTCTTCCAGAGGGGCAGTAAAGGACAGAGAAGAGGCCTGGATTTCCATCACATATCTGCTATTAAATAGCATAATGCCTTGGCTTACTCATTTCTCAGAGCCATGCCGTCCCCATCTAGAAATGACTGATTAACCAGCCTCCAAGAACCCTCCAGACTTGAAGAATCTATTACTTAATAAAGCACTTAGGCAGTTCTCTCTTGCCACAGCAGTCATTTTTGCAGTTTGTATGAAAGGAACCTCATATATAATGCCATATTCCTATTTTTTATGATTCCTGCCTCCAGAAAAGACAAGCACACTGCCAAATTGGGTCCTTCTCCCAGTTAACTGCGATACTTTGCCTCAGAAACAGTGTCCCCATTTTCACAGACATCTCCAGGATGTGGGGAGGCAGAGCTGGGATTCCAGCTCAGCTCTGCGAGGTCTGTACTGTCCCCAGAATGGAAACATCACAAGGGTAGGAATTTTCAGTCTTGCTCAGTGCTGAGTTACCACTGTAACAATGGTGCGTGTGCAGTCATACCTGCCTTCCCAGCCAGACCCCTCCCACAGTACCACTCAGATTAACATGCAGGCAGAAGGCCGGGGGAGATGGAACCAGGGGACTCCTTCAGAAGTGCCAGTGAAATATGTCTCTGGAGCACCTTCACGTGAAGGTGGGGTGGGGGGACAAATGACTGGATAAGGGCCCAGCCTTGAAAGCCTTGTCCTAACCAGAAAAGTTGCCCACCAGGAGGCAGGGGGTAAGCCACGTGAGGGTGGGAAGAGCAGCAGCCCCGTAAGGAAGGAACGCACAGCTGGGGCCAGACAGTCTGGAGAGCTGATGGTCACCCCCGCTCTGGTCTGCACAGGTGAAGGGCTCCCTGTGTCTCCCTGACAGTTAGTGCCCGGTAACGATCTCTTTGCATGATACCAGACAGAAAACAATGTTTTGGTCCTTGGCATCTTTATCATCATATTTCAATAAAAACCCAAAGGCTTTTATAGAAACAGGTCATCAATGACCAGGCCAGTGGTGAGGAGGAAACAATCTGACCTCAAACAAGGTAATTCCTGCCACACATGCTCAGGAGAGCCGAGTATCATGCTTAGGCCAGAAAGCCATTTTCACTGGGTATCAGGGACTCTTCTGCATGAACTCTGCAATGCTGTGGGGGTTACTGGTGAAGCTGTGGTAAAAACCTGTTTCACTACATGTGCATGTGCAGGAGGGACACACACACACACACAGCAGCTCCTTTCTCGCAGGCAAACATGTGGAAGGATATCCTCGTTCAGCTGTGATGGAGAATTTGCTCCAATCTTTCAAAAGATCCTGGCTACTCAACACAGGATATGAGTGCGCATCCTACGAAGAGAATGTTATCAGGAACTGTGGCTCATCTGTCCACACAGATGGAACACTGATGACCAGCTCACCGATCTCCGAAGACAGAAGGGGTGCTTTCCTCTCCAAGAGGAGGGGAAATTCGAAACAAATAGCACCCCAAAGAAGAAAGCAATTTATTATCCTAAAAGCAGAGGAAATGACAATCTGCTTAAGCCTTCAGGGGGAAACACAAAAGAAAAAAGGCATATTCAAGGCAGATATGTGTTGGCACATACCCAGGAATAAATAGGAAGAAAAGGTTTAAACTTTCCTTTATGACGAAGAGGTATTTATTTGCCATACAGATCCTCAATTATGAATTCCTTACCTAAATGTCCTAAGAGACCATGTGAAATAATGCTCTGCTACAGTTTCGGGATAAACATGTGGTCCCCGAGCATGGTCTTGGAGCATTTAATGGGACTTTCAGCAAGAAAAATGAATGCTTGGCAAACTTTTCATGAGGGTCAGAAATTGTAAAACTAAAACAATTCCCTTGAAAGGGCAGAGAAACGGAAGCTCTTTGAAAAGCATGCACCTTTTTGATGCCAGCAACAAGGGTCTGGGATAGCTTTCCTGCAGGCCAGGTGCCACAGCTCCAGGCACTTTCATCACAAGGTGAAGAGAACAAATATTATAGGAGTGCAGGGTGGGGACCCGAGAAAAGGAACTGAACGGTTGATTATGAAAATTAGCAGCAGCATCTAGTGAAATACCTATTAAAACTAGTGTTTATGAGTAACTCGGTGGGGTTTCCATTTCTTTAGCTGTGAAATGAGGAAGGCCGATCTTTCTGGCTCGGGCACCATGTTATTCTATTACAAAACTGAGGGACCAGCCTAAATGGGAACAAAGCAATGCCTATGAGAGCTGAGTGACATTTCTTTTTCAGTGTTTAAAACTTCATCATTGGAAAATCATTCACTTAGGTTACACGTTGCCTTTCTGTTTGGTTCTCTTTAGTACGCAGGTATTCCTTTACTAGGAACACCTGACAGCATAAATAAATCAGTGTAAATGACGTTAGAGGGTTTTATTTCCCCCAATACAAAAGTGGGAAGAGGCGAAATTTTATCGTCTCAATTTTGACTCAAGCCAAGTTCAGAAATGTCCGTTCCACAGAAAACAGATGTCACAGCCCTCCCTCATTACACGGTCCAGCATAAACACACCCCGGCAGGCGCCCAGCCCTTGGCCAGTGTCTGCCAGGAACCCTGCTGTCATTAGACCTAAAAGAGACAGACAGCTGGTAACAGAGAACTCCCAAAGGCTGGACAGAGACACAGGGAGGAGATAAAGTGAAAGCAAAAAAAAAGACAGGATAAAGACAAAGAGAAAAAAAATCCTAAACTAAAAAACACTTGTGATTTATACCAGCGTAAGGCACTGTGTTTTTTGACCACAGAGCAGGTAGGCGCCTATCAAACCACGTGTCTGTTTGGAGACATCAGATAGCTGGCATCCTTATTGTTACATTAGTTATTAATAAACTTCCCAACAATGGGAGGAAGTGCTCGCGTTCAGAGAATGGGAATGTGGGAGCGCTGAGTAATGCACTGGGACGGGCCCCAGGGAAGAAGACCCCGTGCCCTAGCACAGCACGTCTTCTCCAGAACGGAAGCTTTTGGAGCTGAGGTATATATAACAGCACACTGCAGGTTTTCTGTGCACATGGGTGTTTTTAAAATCCAAATCATTACCACATTCCCCGCAATCCTGCTGATCACAGAGAAGATGACTCAGTTGCCATCTCATTCCTATTTACAGACCCGTGTCCTTTTGTAGAAAATAGGTGGCTTATGACTTTACATTTGCATTCACGAAAGCCAACATCAGTCTTTTTGTTCAGTTCCTTTAAGAAAGGATGTACAGGGAGAGTCTCTCTCTGGGTGGTTAATGCAACAAGGCCCGGGAGTGGGCAGAACCACTGGGGTATTTCCTCAGCAAGTTGGTGCCATTGTCCTTAAATGGCTGAAAACAAAAGCTCATCTCCCTTGGCTGCTCCACTCCCACTGAAATCAAATTGTTCTGTGACAGCAGATCCCTGAAACAGTGCTTGGAACAATCCTACATGCTCTCCCACCTTCAGATGAACAAGAACAACAAATCAGTTATTTTCTTTGTTTGGTTATTCCATTTGTTTCTCCTCTAATCCTTTTTTAAGATTTCAAGAAACGGGGGCTAGGAAGAGAGGAAAACACCCTTCCAAGTTCCCACACACACAAAAAGGGAGCTTGGATGCTTGTATTGAACTCTGAAAGCATCATAACCAAATTGTATGAATTCACAATTGTCCTCTCAAACTCTATTTCAACCTCCAAAAATTAAAGACCTGAAACACAAGAGCAAAGCAATGCTCTCACAAGACAAAGAATACAATGTGCCGTGCTAACCCCCTGCAGCGGCCAGTCAGCAGGGTTGCTGAGCACTCACTGGGCACAGCTTATGGGAGGTGCGGGTAGAGCTCTGCCAGCCTGGTTGGGGGAGCCGCCTCAATACCCACTCTTCCAGGGGACCCTGGGAGGCCAGGCCATCGGTCAGCAGATGCATTCTGGAGACAATGGTCCTCATATATCCATTCAAAGCCTGGCCACCAGGGTCCCTTCACCAATGGATTCAGAATGTGGGTTCCATAATCTTCCTAAGGTTTGAGTCCCAATTAGTGCTGGATCAGGACTTGAGGACCGGATCTCTTTTATTCTGACATGGGCCTTGCAGCTCAGACTCAGAAGAGTCACTGCTTCTAAGGGTCCCTACTAGGATATGGGACTCCAGGTCTCACACACACAGGAGCCCTGTGTATCACCATCAAAGAATTACGATGTCCTCACCCCATGCATTAATTAATGGATTACAACTACATGGACCGTTTTCATTTGAAACATTAGCTGCTGGCTCATGGTGTAACTGTGAACTCCTGACTTCTTTAATAGATACCAATGATGTTTCATCATTTCTTTAGCCTCGCAGACTTCAGATGCTATGTGCTGGACCTCAGTAATTTTAAAAGTAATTATATACCCTTAATTAAGAGGGATATCACCTTCATAGTTATAACAGCTTGGAAATATTTTATCTCTGTTTAACATTAATAAATAGTATTCAAACTCTGTGAGGAGAGGAGCTATAACTTTTTGAATGCTATGTCTAGTCCCTAGCAAAATTTGGGAGCTGGGAAAATATACTTATGTCATAGAAGTACTGCAGTGTTAATGTTACATGGCTTAGTTGCACCACAATTTGGGTCCAGACAAGGACTGAAGGATGAATGGCAGATGACAAGTAACAAGGGTAGACATAATCTGCAGTAGGAGCCTCATCTGACAAGATTAATTTTAAAGGTCCGATACCAGCATGACAAAAGTGATGCAGTACAATTTGAGGGGAAATGTTGCTGGCAGTTATACAAGAATTTTTGGCAAGGCCCATGATATCACATTCTCTATGAACTTAGAAGATTCCTAAAACGGGGCATGAGAAAAGGCAATCTAATGAATGGGAGAAATTAATTGCAAACCACTTATCTCATCATGTAAACTAGCCTAGCAGGCAACCTAGCCCAGATTAACCTTTGTTTAGAGTTTATAACTTTGCTTTGATTAACTTGTAACCCCACTTAGATCAGTCTAAAATTTTTGAGGTTTGTGTAATACTCTCTCCTGTAATTTGCTAAAAGTTTCACAGAAAGGCCAAAATTTAGCCAGATGTTTATCCATGCAGAGGTAATCCCTGCCATTGGTAATTGCTCAGAATGTTTTTCAGGAACTAGCCTAGGATGTTTTTGCAGGACCAAGGAGTGAACCAGTGGAAACCACCTGAGATCAGCTGGAACAGCCCAAGGGACCCGCAGTGGCCCCCTTGGGAACCTTTCTCACTATTCCCTCATTACAGTACTAAAACCTCCCAGAGATGGAAATCTCCATCATATTTGAACATGTGATGTATGTATGACCATGTTTCCTGACTAAGCTCGTGCTGGAATGCCCTCACTTACATATGCGATGATGAAGTCTACCTTGGTATTTACATGTGACTTCCCCAATAAAGAAAGGATTAGACACTGTACTTGGGAAACACTAGTCTGGGAACAATCCCAGTGTGTCCTTGATTGCTGGCTTATAGTAAAGTCCCTTATAACATCATCTCTGAGTTGCCTTTTGGCTGACAACTATTAAACATAGGGACCTGGTTCTATCTGGTAACAATGCAGGGTTACTATCCAAAGTACACAAAGAACCCATCCCATACAACTCAATAGCAGAAAAACAATCTGATTTAAAAATGGGCAGAGAATCTAAATAGACCTTTTTCAAAAGAAGACGAACAGATGGCCAAAAGATACATGAAAAAATACGCAACATCACCTGTCATCAAATTAAAACCACAATGAGATATCATCTCACACCTGTTAGGATGGCTATTACTTAAAAAAAAAAAAAGACTGCGAACCCAAAGGTCGCTGGTTCAATTCCCCAGCCAGGGCATATAACCAGGTTGCAAGCCAGGTCTCCAGTCAGGTCTGTGGCTGGAGGCAGGTGAAAGGTAACCATACTTTGATGTTTCTCTCCCTCTCTGCCTATTTCCCTTCCTCTCTCTCTGGAAATAATAAATAAAAATCTTAAGAAAAAAAAAAAAAGACAAGAGACAAAAGATGTTGACAAGAATGTGGAGAAATGGGAACCCTTGTGAACTGTTGGTGTGAATGCAAACTGGTATGGCCACTATGGAAAACAGTATGGAGAGTCCTCAAAAATATTAAAAACAGAACAACCATATGATCCAGTTCCATCAATTCTGGGTATTTGTCTGAAGAAAACAAAAACATCAACTTCACATGTTCACAGCAGCATTCTTCACGATAGCCATAATATGAAAACAACTTAAATGTCCATCACTGAATGAAGAAAATGTGCTGTATGCATACATACAAACACACAATGGAATATTATTCAACC